>CABFVX010000582.1:119102-207333 GCA_902151425.1 Timema shepardi
AGCTTGTGCTATATGATAAACATGGGCTTGGACCGAGCTTGTGCTATGTGATAAACATGGGCTTTGACCGAGTTTGTGCTATATGATAAACATGGGCTTGGACTGAGCTTGTGCTATATGATAAACATGGGCTTGGAGCGAGCTTGTGCTATGTGATAAACATGAGCTTTGACCAAGCTTGTGCTATATGATAAACATAGGCTTGGACCGAGCTTGTATCCACTGTCATTTCTAGTAACTTACTGGGCAGGATCACATTCTTCAACATTTTTGTTACTCTTAATTTAGGATGATATTATATTTCCACCCATTATTGTTTAATGTATGTTATCATTAAATTTAAATATAAAGTTTTAAACTGAGACATTTCACAGTCTTGAAATAGTTTTCCTGCCTTCTTAAATTGTCAAATTGTGAGTCGTCTATTGAAACAAGCTGGTGTCTAAAATAACATACTAAATTCCTAGGTATTAAAATTCAATTGAATTAGACAACTTTGAATAAATATTTAAGTAATTTTGAGATTCAGTATTCTCTTTTAACATTTTCTTTGTTTCTGTGCTATTTGAAATCTTAATACTACTTTCATTTAATATGGCATCCTTTTAACTTTCTTTATAAAATGGATGCTAGTGTATAGTGTGTATGAAACTACTTGTTGCTGTGCCCTCCCTGCCTGGTCAAGGGTTCAACATTGTAGCCCACCTTGTGTTTTCAAGTCCGGACTGCCTTAAACTGTGAGATGCAGTGGGGACAAATAATATCGAGTTCCCATTTAAGACTACACCTTTCCCAAAAGGCTTCAATCATAGCTAAAAGTGCCAAAGAAGTGAGGCAAGGAGCAGAGGAGGGGTATTTAGTGGTTTAGAATCTGACTTGTTTAGACATGTGTGTGTCAGCTAAATAAAAGCAAATCAGAGGAAAATATATTTCAGTGATCATTTAATTTTCATATTCAAGTTTGCAATGTTTAGATTGGATTTAATTAGTCTAATTACGAAAGTTGATTATTATCTAGTGATCTTTTCATAGAAATATGTTTGGTTGAAGGCAGGCCCACCAAGTTGGGGTACGAGAGGGAGGGGGACAGGTCCCCCTTCTCCCAATATTTGGCCCGTGGGAGAAACAATGTGAAGGAGAGCCCTTATGGCAAACTCTTGCTATAGTAATAGTATTTTCAAGTAACTTGTTAAAGCCATTTTGTTTGAATAGTGTACCTATATGGTATTTGCTCTGAATTTAACTAATCCTGTCATTAAGGCAAAAATCTAAATAGTATTAAGTTAAAGGAATAAGCATATAAAATGCATTCATAAAAAAATTGTAAAAGGTTTAAAACTTTATTAACCTAAATAAATTTATTTATTCCAATTTTGGTTCTTAAGCAAATTCATTTTCATGGTTTTGAGTGCATGACTTAACCAATATAAGTAGTGAGATGACTGATCTGTTTCTTTGGCTACAAATTTTCAAAAAATGCTGATTGGAGTTACACCATTTTCTATAAATCTATATTTAAAAAAAAGTTGAGATTGGAGGTACAAAAGAAAACAGGTTGTGGGTTGGTGCCTAGTTCTTTCCTGTTAGTGCAAAACTAGGAGTTAACCCTACCTGGCGGCTAGAATTGGCGCTCTGGGGGTTTTTCCTCCCCCGGGTCTTTCAGAGCTGTGGGAAATAGGCAGGGCGACGAGATTGCTTCATTTAATGTTATTTTGGTTCCTAATTGCTTAGTTTCCACTACTGACTCATGGCTGTGTGTTCAAGTTTTTTCAATGGTTTGGGGGGATGACGGGTTGCAAAATTTGAGAATACTTTCACTTTTCTTCAACATATTATGTATGTATTATTATTTTGATTTTAATAGAATACCTAATCTACTATGTGCTTTAGAATGAATCCAAGTTTTTCAAAGATAATTCTTATTGCTTGTTCAGACTATCCACAACTTGAACAAGATATTCTTAAGTAAACCCATCTCCTCTCTAATTGAATGCTGGTGCATTTACTAAAACGTTTTCTTCCTCATATTGTGACCTTCGATTAAGTGTACCCTGCTTCAATGGCCACATGGTTTAAAGCATCACTCTCGCAATAGACTTAAGACTGCCGATGATGAGATCAGGGTTTGAGAGTGGTTTTTCCAAAATTGCTTTTCACTCTCCCTTCATGCAGATGTGATTACACTTCCTTGGAATTCCACCATACTCATCTCTAACTCATGAGCATAATTAGTACATATACTTAGGACTATAACCTGATAAGATAGTAAGATGTGGTGATAAATTAAAGTGTAACCCACACTAATGGGCATGCACACAAAGAAGCCAGTCTTGTCTTATTTGTTGGGTTTATATTTTGGCTGGGCTTTTTTTTTTCACTACGGTATGCAATTATGTCAATTTTGGTGCATTTCCTATAAATTTTACTTGATTTATATTCATCCGATTAGAGTAGATATGTGAATATCTCAAACTAATAAGACAGGAAAAACAAGGAGGTGGAATAGGGTATGCTGTGACTATCCTAAACGTGCAGAGACTTGTAGGACTAAAACATTATGTAAAATACTGTGATAATAGTACAACAGACAAACAGCCCAGAATAGTATGTGTAGCTCTTGTAATATTCTATAACTTTTCTCTTCGGGTAAAACAAAATTATAAAAAGCAATGTTAAAATAAATGGCTAGTTCAAAATGTCCAAGTGGCCAAATAGTTGTCACACATGTGTTATTTTGTGTTTGTATTGTGTTTTCAGACGAGGTTGATGTGATTGGTTACACAAGTAACCAGAGCGACACAGATGATCACAGTAGCGTACAGTCGACTTCAAGCGACAGTGGCGTGGCCATGTCAACCAGCCGTCTCACTCTCTCAGAGATGGACATGTAGGTGAGTGGTCGACCTCAACAAACTACATAACTACACTAGAAACTTGTTTATCTGAATCTTATGAACTAAGGTCCAATCCAGATAATCCTTGATGATGGAAATTTTTCCCTGTTAGGTTATTTAAAAAAGTAGGATTCACGCAAGATGTTGTGGAAATAACATATTTTTTTTTATAGTATGAGGGATAAAATGTGAAAAATTGTCCAAAACAAAAACTTAATAAGGACTACAACTCGCTATAAACATCAAAAACTATTTTTTGTTTTAAATTTGATGATCACTTGCCAGCCGATCAATCTAACTTTTCACAGCAGTTGTAGCATTACTGTATTATGTTTTACAGGACATGTTTGTAATCAGAGGTTTTCAGTTAGTATTATTACAGTTTTTATTTTAGTCAAAAGGATTTTTTGGATAAACGCATTTCTAGTGTATCAAGTAAGATATCATGTCAAACTGTCCGTTTTCAAGAATATTTGGGCCGAACTGTCTAGTTCAGACTTGAGCGAGCTTTTCAACTGAAATTTAAGGATGAACCATTGTCATGGTAGTGGCGGTAACTGACAGCTAGTAGAAGATGTAAAAACTGTTTTAAAAAAAAGCATAATTAAAAACAAATAGTTTTTTGTGAAAGTGTTTAACTGCCAAAAGTGACAACAAAACAACATTTAATTGTGTGGATCATGTATAGTTAGGCTTGTCCCAATCATGACAGAGTCTCGACTCCATCCCAGTTTCCGTTTGTATACTAAATTGCGCCCCGGAAATTGGGGAAGGTCCGGGAGGAATTTGGAGAGGGACCCCAAGGCTAATTTCACCCCTTTCCTTTACTTTGTTGAGTTATCTATACAAAGCATTTAAATTAAGTGGGTTGAGTTGTTCTGTATCCGGTACTTCCCCCCTGAGCGCTGCGATGATGTCCAGGCGGGGTATGCTGTCCGCTGTGTTGAACTCTGAGGGTATCCAGAAGATCGAGATGGGTAGTTTCCTTAGTTGGGAAATGATGTTGAGATGTATCGGCCTAAGGCTCTGATCCAAAAACACCTTTCCCCTTCCCGACGCTAGGCCGTGCAGGACCGAGGCATTGTCGGCACCAAAAATTATTCCCTGGGGTTGACAATAGATATGGTAGCTTTTCCTAACTGTCATTTACCACATTTTCTACCGTAATTTTGGTGTAATTTTGTGTACATGACTTATTTAGAATTATAAAACACACAATACACGCCTAATGCCGAGATCACAACCAACTCTATGTTCACATAACATAACATAACGGTTTTATTTGTGTTTGTAAATGGAAGCCATCACAATGGAGTTAACATCTTAACATACACTTAATATTCACTTAACTTAAGAGTCATTCATGGAAGAACATTCACGTTAGGTGGATGTTGAGTGAAGGATAGATACCACATGTTCTAGCCAGCCAATCATTTAGGCAGCCATGTCAACAGGGCTATTTAGCAGATAATTTGTTTGTTTTTTGGTATGCAGATGATTTCTTCAATGTAGTTTGTCTGTGTCTTGCAAACTCCAAAACGTTGTAACCTCTTGTTGCGCTTTATTTTATACAAGAATAACCAGTAAAGATTATATTGCAAGTACTTGTGGCCCTATCATTTTCATTTTAGTGAACCATTTGTTTTCAAACAGATCATATTTATTCTCTGTGTTGCTCCGAGTTGTTAACATTATGTTATGTGAATCCTGATCACAAACTAGTTTCTTTACATAAAGTGAACTTTGTGTGAACATTACTTGAACGTTATATTACATGAATGTTAAGTTTATCATGATCTCAGCATAACTATGTATGGTATAAAACATCTAAAGTACAAAATGAATAATTTAAGAATTTTACTAAAATATATTATAACAATAAGAAATGAGAAACTGATTCAATCTTCTAACACTATTTCCATACCGTATTTGGTTAAAATTTAGTTGTTTGGATGAATTTGTCATCAGTAGCTCGAAGGTCCTACAAAAAAAAAAGGGGGAGGGGGGACGGATCTCAGTTTACCCATACCTGCTCTACTGTAATGATATTCTTTTTGAAATATCCCAAGAATATCATTATTTTTTTTACAAAGTAATGATATAATTTTTGGAATATCTCAAGAATATCATTATTTTTTTACTAAGTAAAAATGTATTGAATCTTAACTAGATTGAAAAATGTTATTACGTTTTGTAAATTGTTATTTAGAGGCTAAAATTACATGAATTATTAAATTATTCAAATTTAAATTTAAATAAAATTTTATACTATATTGCAGTCAATAACACATAATCTCTAAAATAAAAGTGTGTGACCTAATTTTAAATGTAAGCTCTTCTCATAAAACCTTATTGTCTTGCCTCTCCATGTGTGTTCACGTAATATTGGTAATGCGTAGGTTGGCAGAGTGGAGCCAGGAGAGAGGGACACGACAACGCCTGCCAGGATCTGCTCTGCTAGGTGTGTCTAGGCCCGTTCGTCTGTCATTATTCAAGAGCCAGTAAAAAAAAACTATGCGTAGCCCACCACACATGCCTCCTCTAGTCATCAAGCAAGAAACTCTACCTTTCTGTATTATAAACAAGTGATTGGGAAAATCTGAGCACATTGCATTCACTCACTTGCATGTGTCAATTATTTATGTAAATTGTACATATTTTTTTAAGAGAAAAAGAAAGATTTTAAAAATACCTTTATTATTATTTTTATTATTATATCTTTAAGATTTGACTCCATCCATTGGCTAGGAGTTATTTTACTTTTATGTCAAATTTTAATAAATTATTATATTTTGAGATTCAATATAATTATATATTTTTTATTTTAAAAGAAGAGTATACATAAATTTACTGTAGGTTTGGTTTTAAAATAATGATTTAAAGCAGTTTGGAATATATTATGACTTTATAAATACTTGTGTTTGAAAGATATATCTACTCATTAATACCGCATTGCAGTTGACCATATCAAACAATTTATATTTCTACGTTCCAACAATATTAAATTTACTTTCAACATCATCCCAACATTGTACATTTGATCATCAACTCCTTACTGTATTTCAGATGGAAAAATTTATTTGTAAAGTCATAATGACCAAAATTCTTGAAAACTCTGTATTGTAAAATATTTTGGCGGGCAGGCAGACCTATGCACTTTCAAACATTGCAGGTTTTGTAAACTTACAAACAAAAAGTGTAAAAAAAAAATACTGTTACTGTGGTAATATTAACAAAAAAAAACTATTTTTTTTTGTTCATTAAATTTTGTTATATCAAATTTTATTATTTTAATTGAAAATGGCACAGTAAATGGAAATAATACAAAAAAAAGTATATCTATGATCATACTTGTAAACCATTGAAGAGAAGGGGAAAAAAATATGTAAAACTAGTGTATGACACTTGTAATAAGGTCCCAGCCATTATGTTAGGAGTGCGAGGTTGCCAAGTGAATCTACGAGCAGCAAGTGTTTGCAACACGCCGAGTGGAAGCCCTATATGTGATATACTAGCCAGGCCCGTGCCAGACAACGAGATGATCTGTCCCTCTGTACTCCTGAGATTCACGGGCAAACATAGTTAATAAATGGAAAGTTAAAAAAGATAATTATAAAATAAAACATTGTCAAAACATTCAAAAAGTACAAATTCTGTATATGTCCCTGATGATAAATGGGAACATTTTATGTTAGTTAATTTCTGTGGACATACAAGTTTCAGCAGGTAGCACTCCAGGTGTTTGTGAAACACTTCTTTATTCTTGTTGCTTTCACAAATGAATTATATTTTTTCTTGTTTTGCGAGGTGAAGTGTTAACGATTAATCGTAGCGACCCCCGACGTCGAGTCGACCGATGAAGTGACCCTCCTCGCCGACTGCCGACCAACCAAGCCTGAGTGTGCTGGTGCTGAAACTGACTTGTTCAAGTGGTAGAACTGAGCCTCTGGGAGCAGTGCGTGCATGACTGTAAGTGTGTGTGTGTATATGTGTGTGTGTGAGAGAGAGAGAGGCCTGCATCCAGTACATGCCACATGATCATTCCTGTTCCTCTGATGGCTCCACATGACCCTCATTAAGAGGTTGGAATCTCTCTCTGAATAGTAGGATGTTTACTTCATGTTTTGTGGGCAAAAAAAACAACATATTTTACTAAAACAAATGAATTTAAAATATAATATTTTTTGTGACCATTTTGTCATTCATGTATATTTTGGACTGCCCATAAAATATTTGATTGTAAATACATAGAACACTAATTAAGGTTAAGAGAATTAAAGTTGTACCATGAAACAAAATGTTGGTTGTGGTGTAGACAATCGTGTTGTGTCATGGTTAGAAACTGTTCTTTTTAAGACGATTGTTTTACCAAGGCTCTTCATACTAACATTTAGAGTAAATTATTGTAATGTAGATTTTTATGTCCAGTGATCTGAGGAGTTATTCTCTGCATTTACTTGGTACGAATAAAGGGCATTGTTTTCACCAAATGGTTTTATGATTTGTAACCTCTGTAAGTGCAGTACATTTAGTGAGATAGTGTTTCACTCTTTTTTTTATGAGTATACACCACCATTTTACACAAAAAGCTAGTTTTGTTTCCACATTCACAATGTACAGATGCTTCATTCAGTTTGTTTTAAATATTGAAAATCTATGCATTTAAAAAAAAATTCCTATACTTGAAATAGAACACATTGCCTTGTTAAGTCAAGGAACAGATATATCACCATACAGTTAACTATTTAGGCTTTTTTTTTTGTGCAAATTCGTTTAACTAGCAATTTTGTCTCTATCTTACACTGACTTTCATGTTATCTGACCAACTATAGATTGATTACCTACTACAATAATTCTTATATGTTACATGACAAAAAAGAACATAGATCCATGTTTGAATTTGTAATACATTATCAACTGTGTTGTATGATATCTGTAATTTAGTAGATCTTGTAAATAACTTTTATTTTTCCTGAAAGAAAAATGTCATGTTGTGAAGGCCACGTGTTGAGACGTCTGGATGCAGGTAGGGCCAAGCCACGTGGACTAATGTGACTGACTGACTGACAAAATTAAGTTAGTATTGTAAGTCAGCGAACACTGTGAGGCTGTAGATTATCAGCTCTACAATGTGTCTGCTTCTCTTAGTTGCAACAAAACAAACAAAAATATATTTAAAAAAATTAATAAAAAAAAAGTACCTAAATACCTATCTGTGTCAACAACAAAATGAGAGCTTGGGGAAAAAAATCTTCACAAATAAGTATAAAATGTACAAAGAAAAACCAGATAAAAAAATTAAATAGGATTATATGTCATTTAAAGCACTTACCAACTTGATTGAAAGGTATCTTTAACATGTGATACAACTGGATATATTACTCATATATCTATTGAATAAATCATTTTTGTGTAAATTAATTTTTCATGCAATTTTTTGTGTAGCAGCAATATGAATCGATACTAGTATTTGTGAAGGAATAAAAAAACAAAAATTTGTTTTTAGTTCTACTCTATATAGGCCCTATTTGTTCTAATTTAGAGATATTTTTTTGCTAGAATTCACTATGACTTCTTGTTTAGGCTACTTCCAGGAAATGGAAATCATCTCTTTTGGGTTTGCCAAGTTATGAAATCACTTCAATCTGACATGTTTAGCGCTAAATTGTTGTAAATGCACACATGCATCACTTCACAATGAAGTTTACTATTAAAGTACAAATATCTTGTTTGATTGCCTATTATATACAAGTTTAGTTTGATAGCAACTAAATATTCTATTTTTATGCTTAGATTAAATTTGTTGGTTACCTTTTTTTTTATCAGGGATATTAAAAAATAATTCTTTCCACATAATTTTGGCTTGAAAATATCTCATGTGGCAAGAATTTTGTCACTTAATTAAAAACAGTTCATAGACAAATTCCCTTGGTGGTAGGGTATTCAGTTCTTTTAAGTAGACCTTCAACTTAGGATGGACTGTTAATCCCCCAATAAATATAAGCCTACATGAGTTTACACAAAAATCATCTTAAACACACAATTATTGCTGTTATAGTTGGTTGCATTGATAAAACAACTCTATTTGATGGCACATCATTGACCATACATAGTCCCCACAACATTTTAGTAAGGGAACCGCTTGCCTCTTTTCATCACACATTCGAAAACTTTTACTTGTCAAAATATGCTACAATGACTTACATTCGCACAGCAGCCATGAGGTATGTTCAAAAAGGGTTCACACTTTTAATACAAGGTTACCCGCCTCGGTGGCGTAGTTGGCTAACACACCAGTCGTGTTGAGCTCGACTGCTGAGGACGGGGAGATCGAGGTTCGAATCTCGGTCGGGTGAACTGGGGGAGGTTTTTCCTAAATGGTTTTCCACTCTCCCTCCACGCAAATGCGGGTTCACTTCCTCTAATTCAACCTTCCCAATTCCTAATCCATTAGAGTAATTAGTACTTAAAGCGTATAGCCCGAACGCGTAGTAAGACGCGGTGCTAAATATTATTATTATTATTATTATTATTATTATTATTATTAATACAAGGTTGGTTTTTTTTCCAAGTTTTACTAAAAAAAAAAAAGTTGCAAAAGTTAAATATATTATGTAAATAACAATATAATTTAGCTGATTAGATGTAACAGGAGACTCCCCCCAGGAAAAGGATAATGTTGGTCTGAGAATTTAAAATAAAATAGCGACGTCTTATTCTTAATTATAAACAATGAAAATTCATACTAAAATATATGTGCGGTTTTGAAAATAGCAGAAAGAAAGATGTTATTGTTGCCATTTTATGTTGATTGTCTGAGCTTATAATGTGTGTTATTTACCCTAATGCACATCTTTGTATTACAGCTAATCATTCGTTTACTACCCAAGCTCTTTATTAAATACAGTAAAACCTCCCATGTTCAGACCTCTAATATCCAAAACCCAGCATATCCCAAATGGCTAACTACAGTTTTGTTTATGTATTTTTTTCAGCAACTGAATTGCCAAATGAAGGTTATTTGTTAAGGTATACAAATCATATACAGTAATGGTTGTAATTTAAACTTATTTCAACAGTGAAACTAGAAACATCAGTTCACATTTAATGATGAGTGCAAGGTCAATAACACCTGCTGTTGTTGCCAGCGGACTAAACCCTTCCCTGCCTATGCAGTGATTCATACGTGAGTCAACAGGCATTTCAACCACTGATATTATTTTTAGATAAATATGTGAAAAATAAAAATAAAAGAAATTATCTGACTTTTTTATAAGAAGAAATTATAAATTTAGTTTTGTTGTATATTTATTTAACTTTATTATATTGAATAACCATTTATTTAAAAAAAATGTATTGACATAGATTTACAAAAACTCAGTTTCTTTAACTATGGATGTAATATAATTTATAATTTGTTTCTACTTTTTAACTCTTCAAATGGGGTATCAATTTCATAAACGAATTTGCTTAATTGAAATGAGGTCAGCCCCCTTTATTTAATTTAGAGGTTTTACTGTATATAAATTTTACTGTGCAAAATATCACAGCACAAGTTTGGTTTGCATTAACTATAGCGTAATTTACACTGTAAAATGTATTAACTCAAGCTTTTGACAATAGTTAGAATAATTTAAGGCAATCAGACAGGTATATTAAATTTAACATTGAATGCCCATTTCCTGAAAGTAGGGCCACTTTAAACCATCTTGCTGCTTATATGTTTTAATTTGTAAAAGTATTACTGTAGTTATATTGCATTGGAACTGATTGTGAAATGCTTTTAAAAAAAATTAATTGATTTAAACAATACTTTGCCATCTTTGTTAGTAGTTGAATTCTGTGAATGTCTACCTGGCTACTGTGTGTGCGTGTGTGTACCTAGCCTTCATCACAAATTGTGCGTCTGTATGAGAAACATATTGTACATATTACTTGTAACTGTTCATATTGCAACATGTTTTGTTCATCATCATTTTTCTTGATTCTACAGAAAATAAAATTTGTGTATTATTATAAATTGATCTCTTTTGAAATGTATCCTTTTCAATATTTTTCATACTTCCCAAGTTTCCTTTCTTGTTAAAAGATTTTGTTGGAGTGGTGAGGGGTAAGTTGGTTGGACGGGATAGTTGGCAAAATAAAGTTTTTTTAAACCCAAATGGGAGTCTGAGGACCCTCTCTATTAGAATGATAAAAATTTGGATTCGCTTAAAAGCCATTTTGAGGGGTCATTCCTTAAGGCCGCTACACACGTTAAGGTGTACCTGTACATTTATACCGGATATTATAGTGCATCCACACAATACAGTTTTTCTTCTTCAGGTGACAGTTTGTTGTTGATTTTCTTTGTCGGCAGCGGGATCGATCTTTTAGTTTTTCCACAAATATACAACTTTTTTGGGTAGGTCATGGTAGTCTTTTGATTTAATTTTCCACAGACATAGTACACCTTTGTAAATCTCTATAAACCCTTTTATGCATCCTTGGTGGCTACCACGACACTCTGCCATCATTGTGTACAACAATAAGTTTATAAGGAAAGAATGAAACTTATCTAATTAGTGAACAATGTGGCGATGGCAACAGCAACAACTGAACAGAGCCACCTGCGCACTTCGGTACACACGCTCTGGTACGCCTGAACAGTTTGCTCTGGTCACCTGTGCAGGCTGATATAACTGTACAGTTATGTCATCCACACGTTCAGTTGTACCGACAGTATGCGTGTAGCGGCCTCTAGAAAATATATGAAATGTTAATGCCTCTAGAAGCCATTTGGAGTAGTCCACTTGGCAAATATTTAAAAAATAGATGCCTCCTGAAGTTATTTGAAATGATCTTGGCTTGACAAATTTTTGAAAAGATATATATAGAAGATTTTTGGAGTGGTCTTTTCTGGCCATAGTTATAAAAATTAGTTGCATATTAAGGTCTGACACCTTAGCTCAGTTGGTAGCCTGTCTACCTAATGAGCTAAGGGCCCCAGGTTCAATTCCCGGCATGGTCGAAAATTCATCATCAATGAAAATATAGGTTTACCCTTTCACATTGATAAATTGACGGCCAGGGACTGGATGTTGTGCCTGTGTTAGTCTTAAGATAAATTATAAGGCATAATAAACTATGACAGGCCTAGCAAGCCGGTAGAGGAAAATATATTACTTAAATAAAAAAGTGACCCATGCCACAGGCTGGAGTAACAGATGTTTAAAAAAATAATTGTGTATTAAAATGCATTCAACACACATCTTCAGTGCTCTATTTTACAGTTAAACTTGATGTGTTTTTAAGGTTTTACTAAAATCACTTGGATTTCTAATGGAGGGGCAGGTAGGAAAACTTCCCCGTTTGCCCCCCTCCCCACCAACAACTCTACTAGCGAACACTTTCTCATTTGAGATATTTGACTTCACAGAGTATAGCTAGTTCAATACAATTTTTAAACATTCCCTGCAAATAAAGTGATTAAGAATGTTACTTATATAATACAGCAATATGAGTGAGTGTATAGCTAATTTTAATGTGTTGAGGATTAAAACATTTAATACTTGTTTACCTTCATGCCATAAACTACCCTGGCAAGATTACGAAGGGTTTCATAGTCCGCGAACAGTGTAACCGAAGGTAGAATAAACCTTGATTTTTATAGGAAGTTCACTTTTGCCCACTAACATTTATTGAAAGTCACTAAAATATGGTACTCTATAAATATATTATTTGATTTGCTAGTTAAATAGTTATAGAAATTTTGGAATAATACTTCCTGATGTACTACTATATGATTTATCTTAATATCATAAATACTATTATAATATTTTTATTTCTGCCATTGTGGCAACACGAGTTTACAGTTTTAAAATAACGCGCTTCCTATGGAAATCAGATTGTAGATGTATTTGCACAGGGTGGTTGACTCTAGGGGATGGCGAAAATGGTGTCTAGGATGTATTGTGTTTACATAGGACAAGAAGTGACTAGTCGAGCCCATCATAGATTAAATGCTATCAGAGAGCTTGGCCATTCCCAGGTATGTGAGATTTCTCAGAAACCTTGTAAAGCAATAGTTGCATTCACTCACCCATTCCCGTACCCTGGCGGTTATCTTTCAGTACAATCACTTCTAAGGTTTAATGGCTGTATTTTAGGTATGTCAAATTGGTGGCCTGATCCATGATTATGTACAGCTTGTGGATATTATGATAAACCAACATACAATGTGGCTTGATTTTTCTTTTTATACACGCCGTAGAAATCTATATAGAATGTGATGAGACAAGGGCCACTCTATGTTGTTGGTGAGTGAGAAAGCTCAGATGGAAGAGAGGAGAAGCAAGGGAATTCTATGGTGATGCAACCATTCCTACTGACAATTTCGACTGATCTGAAAAATTGTAAAGGCTAATAGGGTAGTCGTGTGTTTAAGAAAAAGTAGAAGTTGGAATATATTGACAATCAAATTATCAGTGTTTTCAAAGAGTACCATATCAATCATTACTTTCCCATCCACATGTCCTGGTGTGTCGGAACATTGTAAGTGAACCCAGGGTGAGACTGGGCAACGATTGTAATTGTGGTATACGGTACATGGCCAAGTTTTGCACAAAGCAGAAAATTGCAAAGAGAAATTTAAAACTTACATCCTGTGCAGTAGCAGGGAAAAAAACCAATTTTAAGCCCCCTAATCACCGTGAATGTCCTACATATCAGATGCTGTTGGACAGACTTACTTTCAAAGATAATGGACAGGCTAGGTCAAATACATAAGGACATAATGGGTATGGCTAGAGTAAAGAGGGAAAAACCTAACTCCCCTCCAGAGTGAAAAGGAATATGATTAGAGAAAAATAATATAAAGAAAAGGATAAGAGAACTCAAGAAACCAATCACTTTGTAATAAAATCTGGGGAGGGGACAGATAAATCAGGTGAAAAAAGTGAGTGTTGGGAATATTGTATGAGGAGGGAGAGCTGAGTATGGAGAATGTTGAGACGTATGTAAATTCTGCAGATATAGTGATAAACCCTTGGACTATTGGGCTTTACAAGGAAGTCTTGGAATATCTAAGCCAATACAGTCCGGAAGTAACACGAGCATTCTACTCAAAGATGAATATAGAAACATTCATGCGCATAATGTTAATGTGTAGGTGTAAATATGCATATGACTGGGAAGAGAGGTTTGCAAGTGCTGATGTTGGTGCTATCTGGACTGATAGAAGCATCTTCTCTGACTAAATTCAAAAATGGGGGAGAAAGGAAAAATAGTAGGGTTGACTGGGCCGAACTTGAGACATCCAGGAAAAGGAGACAGGCTGTGCTGTGGACTTGAGGATGCCGATGGTGCATTTAAGTGCACATTTTGACCCTCCCATCTCGACTGTACTCTATGAATTTAGAATAAGGATCATAGTGGAAATTCTGCTGGCAGAAGCCAAACGTTGGGCAAAAAGGGTAGGAAAACCAGTATGCCCGCAAGTAATAGGGTTTGGTATGGGAGTTAGGTGGGGATCTATTTATCAGCAAGAACACTACTATAGGGTGATAAGAAAGGTAATATAGAAGAGCTAGTTAGTAGAAAAGCCAGAACTAAACTTATAGATCACATCAAATTTCTGTGGATGGATGGAATAATGAAACATTTCAGGGACAATGAGGAAAAAAAACGGTAACGGTAATAACTTCTAGCAAGAGGCCTCCATATGAAAAGTGTGAAAAATACTAAAAGTATGGAGAGATGGAAAATCAAGGGTTTCTGGTCACATGTTATGCATGGGATGGCAATAGCTGGCCAGGAAATGGATTCTGGGATGGCCATTACGGGTTGACAGGAGAGACTGTTGTTGCTGCTGCAGCTTCTACATACATAGCCTAATTACACAACCCAATGATTAATGTGCGATTACAGGGGAACTATAGTATTATAGGAGTGGGAGACAAGATAAATAATAGACTGAAGGAAACTCAGATGGAGGAAAAAAGGGGATTAAAAACTGGAATAGCTGAGACTGTATCAGAAATGATATCCCTCCAAAATAAAGAACCAGTATTGGTAAGGTTAGGAATATAAAGTGTGGAGGAAAAGGCTAAAACAATACCATCGGTCGTTGTGGCAGATAAAGCCAAAATCTAAAAAGACGGGAAGAAAATATGAGGAATTGTGTGGAAACTGCAGAGGAAAAGAGTAGGATATACTAAGGAACAAGTGAAACAATATAAAAAAAGAGGGCAAGGACCAACTTGTGACAACAAAAAAGGCATGCCAAGGAGTGGGAAGAGGCAGTTGTGATAGTATAGTAAATATAGAGGAAGGGGACATGAAGATTACTGACGTAGTGCCGCACTTTTATCCCAAATTAGAGGAAAACCTTCAGCTATCAAGCTTGGAAGAACATCACAACCTTAAAATGGCTCTTCATCACTTAGTAAGGAAGAGCCATGAGAAAGGTAACACGATAACGTTTCCAAAACTGGCGGCACAAGACAGAATACAGTTAAAAGAATCAAACTTACCCACAGGTATATCCAAATTAAGGGAAATTGTAAACAAAGTCTTCAAAAGAAGGGAGGAAGAGTGGGATTTGAAAGAGGTTTAAAAGCGCCACGTTCAAGCACGCGATCGTACTGCTTTCGATGCACAAAAAAAAAAGAAATGGTCGAGATGTTACATTCATTCACACGTAAGATCCGTGGTGGGAGAAAACAAGAAAATAGGAATACAAATAGGACAAATGAATGCATGAATGCAATGCGAAGTGCGATCGTGATGCATGAAGTGAAGGTGACGTAAAAAAAGGCGTTGGATGTTGTGTGCCTGGAGGAGCCCTACAACACCAGAAACGGTATTATCCTGCATATGACAAAAGATGCCAGAATTATATCGAATGGGAAGGCACCGAAGAGTTGTTATAGTGCTCAACAGGCACATAACAGTAACAAGGATGAATCACTTTTGCAATTAGAAGGTCATATGTGTGGAAATTCGAACTAGGATTGGTGGATGTTTACTAGTTAACATGTATTTTCAGTTTCGAGAGGAAATAGAACCTTATATAAGACATTTAGAAAAGATAGATGACACATTCCCTAATATACCAGCATATACATGATGGATACAAATGCCAGGTCTCCACTCTGGCATAGTAATGACATAAGAAGGGAAGATAGTAGAATAAGAGGGTATAGGATGTATCAAAACGGGAAACTACTAGAGGATACAAAAACATCAAGGCATCTGGAGGTGATAAGCCAGCCAGGAAATCCTGCAACGTATTCAGAAGGGCAGGAGCCAGCTCTAACATTGTGTAATGTGGAAGTAAGATAACTAATAGGGAATTGGCAAGTGTATGATTGTGAGACATCCAGTGATCATAATCTGATAACTTTTGAACTGTGTTAAGAAGTAGACAGGAAAAATGTAGGCACATGACTCCTCTACAACCTGAAAAGGGCAGATTGGGAAAAGTTAAACTCAGGTGGAGCTTGCAGGCAGCTATGAAGGAAGTCACGAGATGTGTAAGAAATTGACCATGGAATGAGCAGTTGCGAAAGCTACGTGGGTATGCAAGGAGAGCAAGAAGAGAATACCAAAGATGCCTAGAACCAGCAGGAAGACTCCTACTATTGAATATGTACCGGCAAAGGAAGGAAGAATTCGAAAATTCAATGAAGATTGTTAAAAATAATATCTGGGAAAGATTTGTTCAAAATTAATTTTTAAAAAAATGCATGGGGTGTAACCTTTCAAATTGCAACAGAGAAAATTAGACCCCCAGCTGTCATTTCAACACTCAAGAAACCGGAAGGAGGAATGACCTGCTGGGGGGAATCGGCTAGGATATTAATGGATGTGTTGCTCCCTGATGATTGCCCGGATGAGGGGAATGAGGAGAATGAAAGAGTTAGGCAGGATATGAAGATGGCATATAATAATGAAAACGTGATAGTGGAACCAGTAACACAGGACGAGATTAAAAGGCTAATAGCAGGAATGAAAAGAAAGAAGAGCACCTGTTCCTGATGGAATCAGGAAATCAGAAATCAAATATCACCTTTATGGCCCAGCGCATGAATGAGTGCTTGGCTCAGGGCAGAATCTTAAATGTGCGGAACCGGAGCGAAGTGGTAATTCTGAGTAAAGGGGAGGACAATGACCCGCAACTCTCAAAGTCGTACAGACCGATATGTTTGATGAATGTATGTGCAAAAATGCAGGAGAAAATTCTATGTAAGAGACTGCAAAAAAACAAAAAAAAAAACGGAGAGGAGGTGGGAATGCACTCTCAACAGTACGGCTTTAGGAAGAGTAGGTCAAAAGAGGATGCGATCTGTGCTGCTTTTAGCCTGGTAGAAAAATCTAGGGCAAAATATCTTAAAGGGATATTTGTGGACATCTCAGGTGCATTTGATAACCTTTGGTGGCCAGCCTTACTCAAGAGATTAAGAGAACTAAACTGTCCGGGGAGTCTCTACAGAAGCTTTAAGGACTACTGTAGGGACAGGTATGCAAACCTGAGATGCCCAGGAATAATAATAATAAGCAAAATTAACAAAAGTATGCCCACAAGGATCAGTCTGTGGTCCGATATTTTGGGATGTTGGTCTCGAGCCTGGGTTGCTGGAGATTAAAGCACTCCCTGAGGTGGTGGGGGTGGTTGCTTTTGATGACGACTTGTTGATAGTTGTGGAGGAACCTGGAAGAAAAGAGTAATAAGTTACTGAGCGGCTTGGATAAATGGTGTAGGAAATTAAGACTCAGCATGGCGCCGGCGAAGACCACCTATATGCTGCTCAGGGGAGTGCTTAAGAGAGATCTGATAATTAAGATAGCAGAACAAACAATTATAAGGAGCAAAATGGTTAGATACCTGGGGGTGACGATTGACGAGAAGCGTAGCTTCCTAGCTCACATGGACAACGTATGCGGGAGAGCCTTGCGGGTTATGAATGGGATAATCAGTATAGGGCAGCGTAAGTTCCATCTGCCCTTAAAACTGATTAGACTATAACATCAGGCGTTGCTTGTATCCATAGTGGGGTATGGAGCAGGAGTGTGGGCACAACAACTGAGAGGAGACAGAGCTAAAAGGAAACTCAGAGGCCTTCAGAGGAAAATTCTCATGAGACTTTCTGGGGCCTACAAAACTGTACCAACAAATGTGTTTTGTGTCACCCTAAGTGTCTGACCCTTAGACTTAGAGGTACAAAAGAGGGCCGCTGCATATTGGCTTAAAAAAAGGAAAGTTAGACTAAGTAATAGAATTAACAACTAACGGTGTAAGTACCAGGGATGATATAAGAGAGACCCTTCTTCGGGAGTGACAAGCAGACTGGAAAGAGAGTACCACAGGTAGAAGGACAGTCCAGTTATTTCCGAACGTACAGGAAAGACTGAGAATGAAGCATCTTCAACCTTCCCAGGGACTTGTCCACTATATCACAGGGCATGACCCATATCGGGCGTCCCTCTTTATGATGAACTTGAGTGAAACCAGTCTTTGCTGTTGTGGACGGGAGGTGACACCGGAACATGTAACCTAGGAATGTAAATTTACGGAAAGGGAAAGAGCGGAGCTAATAATACCTATACAGGTCAATGCCATATACCATATATTGAGAGATGTGGACCGGTGGAGCTAACTCAATGAGATAGCAGGCAGGGTATCAAAAGCAGAAAGGGACAGACATATGGACGAACTAAGAGAAAGAAGACAGACAGAACCAAGACTTGAGACAAAACAGACAGGAAGAAACAACTGAGGAAGAAGTGATGAAGAAGACAGAAAAGAAACATCAGACTCAGACGAGACTTTCCAAACTGGTGAAACAAAACACAGAGAGTGTAATAAAAGGGAGGGTGGACTAGATTTTGATGTACTCCGGATATATCTAGAGCTCTAGCCGAGGAAAGGCGTCTCAGGGATACCAGTGATGAATATCGCTAATTAACTAGGGATGCCTGGAATACCGGCTAGAGGAGAAAGAAAGTAAGTGGATACATATGAAACGTCGGAAGTTGTTCCTTACTTGAAGAGCCCTGCTAGCTTGGAAACAAGTGTAATGCTGGGCTGGAGCTATCGAGCACTCCAGGGATGTCGATTGGCCACGGTAGGAAGTGAACAGAGAATAAAAAGAAAATGGGACTCCCTACAAGGAAAGATATAAACTGATTGTGTAGACGACGGCACTAGGAATAAGTTAGGTTAAGTTAGATTTAAGTCCAAAGCATATCAAAAGGAAATTAAAAAAAATTATATAATCAAATTAAATAATGGTATTGATATATATATATATAGTAGACAGAGTTGCTAACAGGCACAGATCGAGGTAAATTGGTAATGATCAATAATAGGACAAGTAGTTTTAGTAGAAGTATATGTTTATATTCCAGAAAGTGTAATATGAAGATTTGTGTAATTGAATATAAACATCTTAATATATTAAGTAACAAAAGTAATCACAAAATCTTAACTGCTGTGTGAATAAATATAGTTGGTTCCTACTTACTTCAATGAGAGTATTACTTTAGTGATACATTATTTTCAAAGAAAAAACCACATGCTTCTCCATACACAAAGTTTATAAGTGTTAATATTCAGAGTATAAGAAAACTACTGTACATTGAATTTTTAATCCACTATTGTAATAAATACAAATAAACATTCCTGTTCATATCAAACATAGTTATTTTAAATAAAATTTGGTTTGAATGTAATTTGGAGACATTCTCAGTATGTTTTTATCAAATATATTTATTTTACGGTCTAGGATTTGACTTTGGAATAAGTTATTTTTCCAAAAATTAATGAACGAAATTTTTTGTACTAAAGTGTGAACATGTCCATTTTATTTTATTAGCTTGTTAAATGTGATTACTTTTAATTTGAATCTGTTACATTCTCGCAGTTTGTGCACTATTTTCAGAAGAAATGTATCGAATCCCAAACAATAGGTACGCACAATGATTATTTTTATATAATTAATAAAATGTGACTATTTTTGCTTTCGAACAAGATCAAATGGATTGTATAAATTTTGAGGTGGAAAAGTATTTACACAATATTATTTTATATCTTTGTGAATTACAAGTTTGTGGAGCATGGGTCGATGGAAGAAAGGGCGCACAAAGAAACGCAAAGATATAATTGATTATTTAAATGCTTGTCGTAAAGGGCAAGTTTTGTTTAATTGTATCATATTACTGGCGTTTAGGCTATCTGTATTTACTAATTTAAGTACAACGGATGAGTACCGATACTATTTTATTTATTGTAGAAATAATATCAAAATTAAGATACAAATAAATATTTCTATATAACAATGTAGTGATTATTCTGATGTTTCAAGTACTTTTTCTAAAAAAGCTCTTAGCTGAAAGTAAATGTTACTAACACTCTGTAACACACTTAGAGTATGTTCAAAATCTCTTGTGCCTTGGCCGAGTTCGTATCACGCTAGTACTAAGTAATTTCAACTTTACAGGAAATCGAACTAGCAAAGCTACTAGAGCTGATTAATTTACGCACTCAGTGATCAGTCATAGCGCTTTAGCAATATTGACCACGACATGGAGTCGATGATGAGTAAAATATATTTAAAACCATTAAAGACAATGAACTTTTGTGTTCCCAATGCTACAAAGTAAGTAAGTAGTTGATACAACAGCCTCTGTGATATAGTGGTCAGATTTACTGACTTCAGGTCCCGAAGCCCCGGGTTCAATCCCTAGTGCTACCAATTCTCTCTGCAAAGCAGTGGGTCTGAAATTGATCCAAAATCAACCTCGTGAGGACAAATGTGCAGTTACGTCAATGAATAAGTAGCGCTTCAGTCTAGAAAACTGAGATAGAAGGCTGGAGGGTTTGTTGTGCTGATCACATGGCACCCTCAGCCCGAAAATGTTGGCACTATCTTCACCAACATACGGCAACCTCTCGATCAATATAGCCTGCTTGCAGGCTGACATCATGGAGATATTAATTACTCAAGTTAAAATTTACCAATAGGATGAAAAATTATTCCCAAAAACATTTATTTCTGGAAAATTGTGTAAATCCTATAGATGTTTGAAAACTGTAAACACACGTATTGAATAACAGATACCCACTTCAGTGGCCGAGTGATCTAATGTGTAACTACAGTGTTAAATTGGCCTGCTGATAGCAGAGCGCTTGTGGTTCAAATCCTGGTCGAGTCTACTGAGGTTAGTTTTTCCTAAATTGTTTTTCCATCTCCCAAAATAAAAACGCTTCCTTCCTCATTACTACCAAATTAGATTATCATATATGCGTATAACATGAACAGGTAGTATGACGCGGTGATATCAGCAATAAAAAGATAACAGATATATTTATAGTAAAAATTGTTCTATTCTTCGAAATGAAACTGCTTTTTAAATATTTTATTGCCTCTTTAGTCTTTAAAGTTTAAAAATTAATCAAAGCTCAGTGGCCAAATTTAGCACATTAAATTTTAGTTATTTTTTTATTTTACCTGCTTGCTAATAAACTCAAATAAATGGTTCGACAAAATCGTGAGCTACATACTCTTTCGTATAGGTTATTTATTATATAGTTAATGACAAAATCTTCAAAAATAAGTTATCTCTAATTTTACCTTAAATAATTTTTTCTCTGATAAATAAGTATACAGTATTATTTATCACTACCCTCCCCAGATATTTATCTGAAAAAAAAAAATAGTTCAAGACTTTTTTTAAAAAGGAGAGTTATAACGCAATGACCTGAGTTCGTTTCTACTCTGCTCAATAACAGGATCCGGCTGTTAGGTCTTGTATCTATGGCTCATAGTTTTTATTGTAAGGGAGCCATCCTTACTTGATTTTAGATCCTCCCTTTCTCCTTCACGTAAGCTCCCTCCCACCTCTCTAGCTTACGAAAATTTTTAAAGATTTGTTAAGTCATGTTATTATAATCGTTTAGTTATTTTTAGAGTGTATAACCCGAACGGGTAGTAAGACGCGGTGCTAAATTTTATTATAGTTATTTTTAGACATTAGAATTGGTAATATCCAACTTTGGTGGCCACATGGTCTAAGGCGTCACTCTCACACTAGACTAGTCTGCAGATGACTGGGAGATTGTGACTCAATCATGATCGGGTGATCTTTCCTAAATATTTTCCTACTCTCTCTCCACGCGAATGCGGGTACACTTCCTCTAAATTTAAACGTATTTATCCCTAACCCATTTGCGTAATTAGTTCATACCTAAACAGGCAGAATTAATGAAGAAAATATACCCACATTTGTGTGGGAGAGTAGAAGCAAGCGATTGAATAAGATCTCCCCAAAATACCCTCAGCAGGGGTTTGAACCCCTAGACAGGAGCGTCTAGCTGGCTGGGATGGATAAGCTAACTTTTCTGCTTGAGAGTGTGATTGTATCTTGATGTTAAATCTCCCCACGTTTAGTCCAACTTGGTCGCCTACACACACCACTGTCTGGCAAGACAATTCTTATCTCTATCAGTTCTAGGAAAAGTTTTGCTTGCGGCCTCTACTGATTACCTGTCTCAGCCTCCCAATTGTTTAAACAAACCAGTAATGGTGCCAACCTGATGGCTGGAATCCACCAGTTTGTATAACGTTAGCAACGCCATCTATTTTGAAAGCTGAAAGCTCAACACACCACCAGGGAGGGTAGGCAAGGCCTTAATCATATAGAAGGCATATTGTAAAATGAACAGAGCAGAAAAAGTCCTGATTTATAGTAAAATAAGATGTCAGGACAAATGTATAAGGAGATTGAAATATATATATATATATATATATATATATATATTGGCTAAAATGTACCAACATCAATCGGTACAACATCCTTGCCGTAAGCAGCGAATACTATCATGGGTGTGGGTACGATCAAGGCTAGTAACCAGGTTTACTCTAAACTAATTATTAAAAGAAAATGTACAATATTAGACTCAAGATGACCAAAGCTATGACTGGCAGCTGAGGTTAAAACTGAAAACTGAAGGGCTCATCTGTTAACAAGCTGGCGATAACATGGACTATTGGAACATGGAATGTGAGAGAACGTGGTAAGGCAAATATGGTACATATGAAAATAGGCATTTGTAGAATTATGTTTGTTGCTGATTATGCTCCGGTGGAGGGTGGAGACGAGAATGTGAGAGCAGAGTTTTGGATTGAGCTCAGTGAAGTATCGAAAACATATGAACCAGGCAAAATAATTAACTTTTTGGGACATATGAATGGATGGGTGGGTGCCCCAAAGATAGAATTAAGAGAGAGAGAGAGAGATGACAGGATAAACGAGAATAGTAATGATTTATTGAGTCTTATGATTAGAAAAAAAATTATTTGTGTGGGATACATGGTTTAATCACAAAGATATTCAATTGTATACATACATGGCAATGGGGTGATTTCAAGGATGATTGATTTTGTGGTATATAATGATACACTTAGAAGTTTAGTAAAGAACACTAGGGCTGTGTGTGGAGCTGAATATGGTACGAATCATTTTTTAGCGATATCTGTAGTTGAATTAGGTAGGGATTTTGTGAGACAGCAACACAAGAGTGTTAAGCAAGTAAAAATGACAGTGTAAAAGTTTAGGATAAAAGTGTGAAAGTGCAATATGAAAGATTGCAGGGCGAAAAGTTAACTTCACAAGAGCATGAATGGAATGTCTAAATAAATTATAATGATACAAAAAGTTCTTGAAACAGAATAAAAGAGGCTGCAGTTGAGTGCACACAAGATGTGTGTGGATCTGCGGTGGTAGGAAACTTAAAATAGATGCATGGTGGAATGAGCAATGAACAGCTGAAAGAAGCTGTGAGAGAAAAGAAAAAAGCATGCAAATGAATTATTACTGTAAAGGGTGAATCAGGACGTAAAAAGATATGGGACATATCCAAAGATAAAAATAAAGAGTAAGAAAGCAGAATGATTTTGAAAGAAATAAGCTGTTCTGGAAGTGGGTAAAGAAAATGAAACACGTGTGCAAGAAAAGACCTATGGCATTAATAATGAATATGGTGAGATGATCCGGGATGAAAACAGTATAAGAGAGCAATGGAGGGAATATTTTGAGCAAATGTATGGCAAAAAAGCAGAGAAAGTACAGAAAATATGAAAAATGTTACGATGAATGAAAGAATTAAATAGGCTGAACTATGAAAGTGTTAAAGAATGCCAAAGCTGTGGGTGTAGATGGGATCACAAGTGAAATGCTAAAGTGTGGATGCATGATTAGTAAATGTATTTGTGGTGGTGTGTTAGGGTGGATGGAGATTTGAGTGAATGGTTTGACATTGAACAGGGTGGTAGACAAGGTTGTGTTATTTGAAAGGGTGTTAGACAAGGTTGTGTTATGTCTCCATGGATAAGTGTATGAAGGATTATTTTGAGGACACGGTTTGTGTACAAATGAACAATGTGAATGTGACTTGTAGAGTACATTAAATTGTTTGAATGTGGCGACAAGCAGAATGGATCTTCGAATAAATGTCTCCAAAACTAGTATAAAAGGAAAACTGTTAGAACAAGTGAATAAGTTTGTGTCTTAGCAGAATGTTCTGTAAGAATGGAAGGATATATTGTGAGATGAACAGATGGGTGAATGCATCTCGGAGAGTAATTGGATGTATGTATTATTTCAAAAGATTAAGTAGTTTCAAAGGAGGCAAATACGGCAGTATATAAAAGTGTGTTAACGCCAACATGGTTTTATGGATGTGAAGTGTGGGTTTGTCAGGAAAATCATAAGAGAAAGTTGAATGCAGTTGGAATGATAAATCTAATAAATGTAAGTGGGAAAACTCCTATGGACAGGAACAGAAATGAATAGATGCCGAAGGAGTGCATTTTGAAAAGAATCCAATAAGTCAATATGAAAGAAGCGTCCTGTTGGTTTGGCCATGTTGAGAGGACGAGAGTGGATCGTGACGAAGCAAATATATAAAGGTTGAGTATGTGGATCTAAAGGAATGGATAGGCCATGATATGGCTAAATGTTATAAACGAATTTGTGAAAAAAAGAAACCTTAAGAGTTATAAGAATAAAAGAGCATGCATGACAGTGTATTCATGGCTAGGGAAGTGTGGAGACAGGGAGGATGGATTAAGTATGGGGTTGTTTTTTGAAATATATGCACAGTTTCTTGCTTACCCCGTGAGGGAACGACATGGTTAGGTATGTATAGTATCCGCTGAGAGAAATATGATTTGACTGCCGGAAAAATAAGAGAAGACAAGTTGAACAAGTTATAATCAAGTCTTAAAAGCTTCATAAGTTTTTCCAATTTGTTAGTAAAGTAAAAAAAGAAAGCAAGGAAACCAAATTATAGGTACCCTGTCATATTTAATTATAGATCCAAAAAGTGATGAGAAAAAATAGAGGGTGATTCTTATTAGATTATATAATATTAATTTTCTTTTTGTAATAATAAGGTAGTAAGTTAGAGTTATTTTAACTTAAGTTGATGACCATATTGAATTGTTTGAAATAAGGTTTCCTCGGTATTTTGAATGTTTAATGTGCCTCTTTAGGATTGAATGAATTTAACCCACCTGCTGTATTTGGTTACAACCATAGTTTAGTGCAGCATCTACTTTCCCAAGTATTTTCGTGTTCATAATTATAACTTTAAAAAAAAGGAGTGAACATAATAATATATGGCAGGTGGTGATTGTCAGGAGCAGAATATAGAAAAAATTGTAAACTTTGTAATGTTATTAGAGTATGAGTGCAGGGGACAAAAAGGGATTAAGGAGTGGAAGATGAAAAAGGGTTAAGGTGGCCAGTCAATATTTGCACATAGGGAAAGGCACATGTAGCACTGTCACTGGTTTTGTCTTAAATCATTGATCAATAACCTCCAAAATACTTCGTTAATTTGATCTTTATGGTGTAAAGAATTTCTAAGTATTTCAGAGAGTATAAAAGCAGGTGGGATTCAATTGATGTGTTTCATCATAAGTGCAATCACAGATGATAGTTACTTTTATCTTGCATTAGAAAATTTATAAATAATTATTTTCTAATGCCAATTTTATTTAAAGCTAAAAGGATAAAGAGAGTAGCTTGTAGAAAGAAAGTGCATCTATTTTAGTGTGGAGAAAGGATGATAAAACCAATAATAAACCAGCCCCAACACACCCAAAATTCTAATCTCAATCTCCTCATACACTTAAGCGCTTGAGATCAGGCATGTAAAACTTGTGGCCCTTACCTTGGTTTTGTGCGGCCCGCGGATCTTGCATTAAACCAACACACAATGCATCCCTTTTCTTCTTTTTATACTGTTTTATTTCTTTGATAGGGGTTGATCCCCAAAAGTCGATGAATTTGTGCACCAGATATGAGCAATGTTTGACATTACATACTTATGAAAACAATCGTTTTCTCATATTAAAAGTTACTGAAAGTTTTAGGGTTCACAGAGATACACGTAAAAAGCTATGAAAGTGACTTCAGCACCAGATTTAAATATGGTCAAGTACTATACCAATGATGAAAATAAAAGGTTCCAAATTTCTGCTAAAAATAAATACATATAGAATGTATATTGTTTTATATAAGGACTTACTCTTTCCTTTTTTTTTCAAACACAACCCCCTTAGTATTTTCTGTTTTCCGCTGTGGCCCCTATAGTCAAACGAGTTTGATGCATCTGCCCTAGATCACGTGAACACTGGTGTAGATGTGAAAGAATTAATCACCTCTGTGGACAGTGGATGGCTACTAAACAATTGATCAAAAACTATTTTCCTACATCAAATCATAGCCTCTACAAAATTGATTTTTCATTAAAGAAGCATCAAATAAGTTTTTTGAAAGACATTTTAAAATCTAGTAAGGAGAGATAATAGACTATATTTGTTTATAAATCAGTGTGTAGTAAAATATATTAGAAATTAGAAAATCACAAAGAGTTGCATTTAGTGGCAGAGAGTGATCTTTCTTTTTGGTGGGGCCAGTTCAAAGTTTACCAGTAATGATTTGATCTCATCAAGAGTTAAAATATTAAATTAGATTCGTTAAAGCTTTCATATTTAAAAAAAAAAAATCATTAAACTCCTCTACAAACAGAAATAATAAAATAATATAGGTCTTGAATTAAATGACATTACTTGTACAAAAGTTGGGCACATCTGTCTCTAAATGTTAATTAATGAGTGCCACATTTTAAGCATTTTACTAATCTGCCTAATATATGCCTATTTTTTGACAACTGTTCATTGTGTTTTTGGACTGAAATTTTGATTGCGGAATCTATCTGTGATACAACTATTTACTGTTCCAATAATTGTTATAAACTTAAATGCATTTTCCAAATGAATTGCAAATTCCTCATGATTTTTAATTTGTTTACATTGATGTTACAGCCTATCGCTGTCCACAACACCTCACCACCAAATAATAAACAATAAAAACAAACTAAGCTCTTTTTCTTCACTCACAGTCAGCTACAACTTAGCATAAGAAAAAATATTTTTTTTATAATCATTCACCTATATAAATATTAGTCTGGTGTGCTCTTAACCATTTAATTTTTAAGTTTTTCTTGCAGTTTTAATTAAGAAAACAGAGTTTTTAATAAAGAATTTGCTTTATCCATTTTAATTAATCATGTTCACTCGTCACTTACTTATTGGGTCTTAACACATACTAAAACATGGACACAAAAACAAAATATAGACCACCTTTATCATATAGTAGGCCCGCTCATACTGGCCCCATTCACTAGTGTAAACTTGGCACCTTCAATGGTAGAGGGATTATCCTTGGGAGATATCTCTAACTGTGTGTGGCTTCTCTCATAAGACATTTGAAGCTTGGAATGATTAATCTTGACTGGAATATTATATGACGAATCCAATAATTCACTATGTGTAGAGTGGTGCTACCTTGCATATTAATATGTTTTTCCAAATTAGTTTATAGAATAAAAAAAAAGAAGGAAAAATATTGTTTTATGTTAATAAAAAAAAATAGGAAAAATGTTGGTGGGGCCTGGCCCCTGTGGCCCCTTAGTTATGTTGCTACGTGAGCAGCCACCATTTGACAACTAGTTTCGATGTCATTCTACATCATCCTCAGGTCAGGGACCTCAGTCGGTAGCGTTCCGGGTTTGATTCCTAATATGGTCAAAAATTTATCATTGATGAAAATATGGGTTTACCCTTTAACATTGATAAATTAACGGCCAAAGACTGGATGGTGTGCCTGTCCTAGTCTTGGGTTAGATTATAAGGCATATGAAGCTACAACGACAGGCCTAGGCAAGCCGATAATAGAAAAATATTGCTTGAATAAAAAACTGACCCAGGCCACAGGCTGGAAACTGTAGTGGATGTGAGTATTAAAATGGAATAAACATCCATAAAAGTCAGTGATCTGCAGATACAAATATGCAATTATTTGTTAGTTAAAACCCACACTATTGGCAAAAATAATAGATATCAATGTTTAAGAGATAAGACAGTAAATGTTGATAATGTTACTAAATAAATATGCCAAGCTATAGAAATAATAGCTAAATTTTTGGGATGGGACCTCGAGCCCTTAAGGATTGGAGGGAAAATTTAAAATTCAAGATTCAAATCTATATTTTTTCTCTCTCCAATTTTTTAAGTGAAATTTGCTAACAACCAGGACCCAGACCAGTAATCTAACACTTAACAGAAAGTATTAATGTTATAGTGAATAGATTGTAATAAATAATGTTAATATTTAGGTTTTTTGTAGCACCATGTCTTACTACCCGTTCGGGTTATACCTCTATGTACTAATTACTCTAATGGGTTATGGACCGAGAAGACTTAATCTAGAAGAAATGCACCCACATTTGCGTGGAGGGAGTGTGGAAAAGCATTTAGGAAAAAAAACAACTTCAGTGCACCTGACCAGTATCGAGCCCCAATCTCCTCGTCTTTGACAGTTTAGTCCAACATGAGATTAGCACATTAGACCATGCGGCCACTGAAGTAGGTAATATTTAGTTACTATTTATATTTTATATTAATCTATTATAATTATATTTCCTTTTATGTTCATAATTTTTCCCAAAATTCGGATTCGAGACCCTTCACTACTAAATTATTATTATTATTAGTACCGCGTCTTACTACCCGTTCGGGTTATACGCACTTACGCTAATGTGTAATGGTAGGGTGATTGTGAGATGAAATGAAGGACCTACAGTTTAACGTGGAATCCGAACCACGTTGGAGGCCTGGCATTCCACACATTCGTAAGATGTCTTGTCAGAGGTGAAGGAAGGGTTTGGTAATCAGATAAATCTGTGCTGGGACCGAGGATTGAACCCCGGCCGCCAGCACAGAAGTCTGACACCTTACCCCTAGACCGCCAGGTCACCAGCCACTACTAAATGTTTAAACATTTGTTACAATGCATTCATTATAACATTTATAAATTCAGTCACGTGTTATAGTAGTGGTATGAAGTCTGGATTTTAAGCTTGTCCTATTATAATTATGTCGAGCAAAATAACCAATAAGCAATATAAGAGCTCTAAAACGAATTCCTATTTGTAATGTGAAAAAAAATATGATTTTGTTTTTTTAATATATTTAAAAATTTAAAGGTATCATCTCTAATAATAATTGCTGAGCTCTATATATAAATATTTTCAATATATGCCTCTGGGTCCTTGGAAAAATCTCCAGGCAGTCTCCTATCATGATTAGCATATTAAGAACAAGTAGTATTACAAGTCAAATGCACTGTTGACAATAAAATACCTCCTTGCTATTCATTTGCTTTTTAATAAATCATTATTAAATCTAACCAAATGAGTAAATGAATCCATTTTTAAGGCATAGAAATAGTTATATTAATTTTTTACTATTATCAAGTTGGTAATTTCTATTAACTGTAACATTATATGAGTGACCAAAAATCACATGCCTCTATGTTTATTTACCGTTAGCGATGATAGAAAATAAATTGTAATGTTATCTGATTAATAATTTGTGAGTGCCCGCACACAAGTTTTAACACGTTGAACCCCACCGTTATCTATTCCAGTGAACGTGAACGTTCCACATGGACCAACAAGGGCCCTAGGAATGTGCAACATAGTTTGTTTTGATCTTTCCTACCGCCCAGTGTATTGAGTGGGGCCTCATTGGGCTCAGAGAACATACCTACACCTTTGGTCTGGGCTGTTCTATTTGGTTGTGTTCCATTGGGGCAACCAATGGACTGTACACAACAGGAGAATGTCGAGCCTATGAATCACACTTATTCTCGAGAAATAAAGTCACTGGCCACCTACCCCTACTGAGAATTTTATGTTATAAACTTTAAGGAAACTACAATTATTTAAAATAACTAGCAAATATCTATATAATAATAGGTTTCTTTTTTCATTCAAGAATTTTTCAGAGAATTAAAAAACCTGACTATCAATGAAAATAATTCAAAGATGAAATATTTTAATTATCTTGACATTAAAAAGGTGATTACATTATAAGGGCGGTGACACACATTTTACTGTTACCCATTTTATATATATACAATTTCAGTTTTCCTTTATTGCAACAACTTTTTATTTAAAATAATTTAAAATGCAACTTTATGCATTTCATTCTTGAACACAAATAATGTATTACAATATTCACAGACTTACACAATCAATCATATTTTACCATAAATATTTGAATAAAATAAATATGTTTAATCATATCACAAAAATCAAGAGAAATAACTTTATTTACCATGTCAAAGGACATAAAAATTGATAAAATATACGGTAACATTGTAAATTAATTAACACTATATAAATAAGTGTTATGACATGATTGCCATTTAAATAAGCAAAGTGTTTATGTGAATTTGAACACTGGTGAAACATAACAAAGTCAAAGTTAAGTCCACATACATACTAAATATTATGAAATAAAACTAAATATTGAAAAAGGTTAGAGATGGAAACCACCATATTCATACCAAAATGCACCAATTTTTAGGTTATAAATTCAATAAGGCATTTACTTGCTCTTTTAAAAAAATTATTAGATTAAATAAAAAATATAAATACTAGGCTAGCAAAAAAAAAATGGAAATTGCTAGAAAAACACTAATTTGTCTAAGATTCAAAGTTATGTTTTTTAAATGAAAATTAATTTGCACCATGTTTAGTTTAATTTTTTTACCTTATAACATCAACAGTTCTCTAATATTTGTTATGAACATAAAGCTATTTTATGTTGGGAAAATTAAACCAAACATATCTACTGGGGCAATGTTTTACTTTATTTGGCCATAAAAGTATTTTTGTTAAAAATAAAAAATATAAAAAATAATGACCTTGAATTATTTTTTAGATAAGCAAGACAAATGGGACGCCAAATATTCAAACAAATACAATATAACCTAATTAGTTAATTCCTCTTAGCGCTTGTTATCTCACACTTTAACAGAGTAATCTGTAATCTTTATAATTCACTGATCAAACTATTGTTTATATCAAGAAATATTTTTTAAAAATTAGGTAAGCCCATTTTTTTTTTTAATTAAGATAATGTTTTATTGCACATTTCTTAATTCTTTGGTAAATAGTGAGTTCTGGTATTGTATTACAATTAAGGCCGCCTAAAGTATAATTTTGTGTCAGGCCAGCTTTAATTTTTTCATCGCTTCTAAAATATAGGCTTAATTTTGGACCAAACAATAATTGTCTTATGACTTTGAAAATAATTATTATTTCTCATTACAAGAAAAAAAATTCATTTATGTTTGTGTCTGTTGTTTTTCTTGATTATTGCTAATTAAAGTGAAATACACAATAAATAAAATTATTCTTTATACTCGACTGTAGGCCTAGTGAAAATTGAAAATATGAAGGTATTCGAATGTTTGTGAAAATCCCGAGGAAAAAATTTATAAAATAAAATTGAGCCTTAACTTAAATATTTTTAAGCCAGAATCAGCAGCGCTGCACCTCGGGTGGTCACCCACACAATGAGAAAGCCCTGATTATACCATTCTCACAAACGATTAAGTTAACTCAAAACTACAAAGTATATGTTTCTGTTTAATATCATCCCAAAATTTCATTTTTGAATTGCCTTGCAATAAAATAAAATAATTAAATACTCTTACTCTCCTACTAAGGCATGAATAACTGACCTTGATGAAAGGTGTGGGATCATTTCTGATAAAAGAAGAAGATGTAGCCATGTTACTATAGTCAAAGAAAGAGAGAGAGTAAATAGCTGCTAATTTACAGCTAGAACAAATGCTATTTTTAATACACTTTTATGGCATTGATATCTGTTTATGTGAAGCTAATTAACTTATTGTAAACATAACAACGCAGTTGCACGGTAGTTTGTTAACTTGGACTAGATCATCAACTTAGCTAATGCATTCCTACTATTAAAAAAAGTGACCTTATGGGCATAATGGTCACTTTATTTGCAATAATCAAATTCTGAAAAGATTCACAAACTATTAAAATGTATGGGCCTTAAAAATGACTGTTTATTTGTGTAACTAAAATACAGTTAAGTCTCAATAGTTTGAAATTCCATATATTTCGATGTAAGGATGTGCCTGGTACACATAACACATCCTCTTAACTAGCAATAATGAGTAATAATAATCAAGAAGAAATTGATGCAAAAAACTTGACAATAATTTTATGACAACTTATTGGGTGTGACATGGCAAGAACACATCCACAACTTCAAAAGCGGAAAACAATTTTTTTTAATCTCAATAGTACACTATCATACTAATAGATGTGTATATAAACCAAATTATTTTGGTTTTGGTTTACTTCAAAATTATGTATTATATACATTAGGCTTCTGCAAAGTCCATTTTCTTAATTTGAAGCGAAGCCAAATTGAATAATATGAAATATTGCCGAGTTGAAGTTCAAATATTTATAAAAAAAAATGTGTTAAACAATGAATACAAATATTACACTTTTCATAATATTGTAAATTTGGGCACCAAATATAATTTACAAAATGATATATTTCAAAGATAATTAATATATTTAGTCATAAAATGATAAATTACGATATCCTCCCAAAATGTAATGTAATTATTTTATATTTTTTATGAGAAGCTTCGTAATTGTTGAATCTGGAATTTCACTTTCAAATTGAAGTCAAAATTTTTATAAAGCTTCGCACACCCCTAATATGTCGGATTTTTTAAATTAAAAAAACAAGAAAATGTTCCAATTTTTTTTTCAGTTATTTCTTGTAATTAAAGTTTTTGATAGTTTTACATGAGCCAGATCCTGTTCTACTCAACTAATGAGACTATACTGTACTTCCAAATATAGTACTTATTGATTTGTAATAATTAGTTAGAAATCTCAATAACTGAAAGACAAATCAATGATACCACAAAATAGTCTTAAGATAACTAAGATAAAATTGCAATTCTTAGGTTTTCTAGAAATAATTATTGCAGATCATCTGAATTTGTTTTAATTTATATTTTTTACCAGCCTCGTACATTCTTTGTTGTACGTATATTTTTGACATGAATGTTATTAATAACTTAACTTAAGAAAGTATTAATGGGAATTTGAGTTAAAATGCAACATAATCCGCTTGGAGAGTTTAGAAAACAACAGTGAAAAGGAAATATATTTGGTTACTATTCAATATTAGTTTCAATTATTGGGTATAAAATTAGATGAAAAAAATCTCTGCACTAGTGTATATAAAAAAATGTATGAACCAGTTAATGCCTCTTACCATGTATACGTTACACCCCAATAGTGAAACTGCCTATTGCATGAATAGGGAAAATATTTGTTCATTTTGTGAGCTAGCCTCTCTTCCTTACCATTTCACAAAATGGGCAAAATTTGCATTCACTATTGCCCATTTCATAAAATGGAACTTATTTTATATCTACTATGAGCTTAAGTGAAGTTTGTTTAAAGTTATTAATTATATTAAAATAACCCAACCTATCTTAACCTAACCTTCCATTCTAAAATGATTTAAGAGCGCTGCACAATAATTCATAAAATGGACTATTTTTTGCCCAGTTCATGAAATGGTCCAGAGGAAAGACCAGTTCATGGAATGAGAAAATTCACAGATGTGTTGTAAAATATAATATATAAATATCCAAGCAAGCAATATAAAACTCATTGTGACCTGTTCTAACAAAATATATATTCATTATCATTATTTGGAAATAAATTTAAATATAAAAGAAGTGCCTCAAAGAGTGATAGCTAAGGAAAACAAGTTACCTAGTTTGGTTTATTAACTTTATGAAGAAGATGTAGTTTTACTAAATTAAAAATATGATGAAATTAACATATGCATCAATAATGGAACTTAAAACTTATACCATTAACATTCTTATCCCTGCTCTGTCTAATATTATTCAATACAACTATGCATAGTGAGTAAAGGCCTCAGGTTCGACTCCTGTATTGAAGTGTCATTTTTCAACATGTATAATTTACAGTGGCAGCTTGTGAGGGAGGACTATGGGGTACCCACCCACCCCCTGCAAAATAAAGTCAAGAAGAAACCAAACAAATTTTGAAATTCCTGCCAATTTTTTCATGTTTATTCATTATATAGTGAAAAACATAAAAAAATAACATTTTTTTATACATAATTTTTTTCATGTTATTGAGGAAATTAGTAAAACCATAATCCCAATCAACGCAAGACCAACAAGCACACCTACTAGTAAAATTACAGTAGCATGCGTTCACTGTCACTCGGTGGCAACTGGTTGCACACACCACCTATGATCTGAATTCATCATAGGGTGGTTGCCATGTCAACCTGACGTCACTACCGTCATCTAATATGTTCTGCGGACTCTGCAGTCAACAAACTGATTGTGCAGACATGTGACAAATACACTGTTATGTGCAGACGTAAGGGAGGAGAAAATGTTGAAATCAAAGATAAGTATAAGAATACCCATAATGTTTATTGTTATGCCCACCAATTGAATATAGTGCTCGATCAAGCTGCCTCTAATATAATGAGTTGAGATTTTTTTTGCCAATTTAAATGTGATTGTTGAATTTTTATCCCACTCTCTAACCAGGAGAGCAGCTTTAGAGTATGTGTGCAATAAAAAAAACTTGACCTTCCCAAACTAGATGGAATTTTCAATCCAGGTTAATACAAACAGTATGCACTTACAAAAAACCATATTCTGGAATGTTTCAAAAATATATAACTCAGTAACAGTAACACTAGCTGCTGGGTTTGTTGGATGGCTTGAAAATAGCACTTTCTTGTTTTGGTTAAATTTTCACTCAGTGCCTCACGGTGATATATTATTGAGGTGAAGACCAAATGATGGGAATATAAATTTATTGGCGAAAGATGTTTATAATACAGTTGTATTTCAGTTCTAACAGCTCAATAAATTTAAACATTTGTTTTCAATTGGATGATATTAACCAACTTTGCAAAGCATTTCCAAATGATTGATAAAATTCTTTTATGACAGAGTTTGAAGTATTTTACTAGAGGTCAGAAATAGCAGAAGGAAATATGGCCGAATGCTTGTAAACATTACATTTTATAACTTATTTTAGATTGGACATTAGATTTAAAGAAATCATTAAAGCATTGCAAATTCTTGTGACTATTACTTCAACTACTTTGGAAAGTGAGCGGTGTTTTCCAACTATGAAGTAATGGTGTGCGAAGCTTCGAAAAGTCGAAGTCAAATCTCCTTCAGCTTCGACTTCGACATCTACAATAATCTTCGCATATTCCAAAAAAAAGTTGAAGGATAAAATTTCGATAAATTATCAAACAATTTAATTTTATCTTGCTATATATTACATTTTTCAATATTTAATAAATTTAAAACAGTTAATAAACAGAAATTTAACACTGACTAGTAATTTAACTAACACAATGTAAGCATGGAACAAAAACGGGTAAGTAAATGTTAATGTAATATATTCACTATCGCCAACATAATTTTGTACAAAATAAATACTTATAAAGAAATAACACCATGGTCACTTGTATGAAGCAGAGAAAGTGCTTTAGTTGTGATATCATCGCAGCTCGCGTCTAATGTTTGGTCCTTAATATTCTATCTCTTTGGAATTATCTGTGGAAAATTTACAAGTGCATTTTGACACATAAAGTTACTATCACATGACACTTGCTTGTACTAGAAATTAAGTGTGCTAGCTAGCGCCTAGATATCTGTATACTAGCTAGTACAATAGAAACGGAACTAGAGTATTCACATGCTGCTAGTTTGGTACTAGGTTCTAGTGCAAATATTTATGGAACATCAGAGATTAATTTTGGGTGCAGCAGCAGCATTAGTTATTAATAATGATATTGAAAACTATGAGAGGGAGCATAGGAAAAGAATATGGTCACAGGACTTTCAGGAAAGATGAAATAATGATCGCGGGATGCTAAAATGATAGATTCGAAGGTTAGGTATTTTAGGCCTACGCACACTTTATGTTCTAAAAAAAAACACGCAAGGTTGGCATGCTATCAAATTTATTTAGATTAAAATTGGGTCTGGACCACAGTCTGTCGTTTTTAGATGACATGTTTTTAATTAAATATATAATAAATATATTGTCATATTGTGGCAATTTGGTATTATATAAACAAGAATCCTTAGAATAATTTTCTACCAACAACAAAATCACATACAATGACCATGTTGGCGCCATTTCTACCATTTCTCTACAAACAGTCTCAGTGCTCATTGATTGGTCGAATTACACAGACTAGTGTCGGAACTAGTATGAAACTAGCGCTCACAACTAGTAGTGCCAGCTAGTACACTGTATTTCAAGTAAGAGCTAGTGTCGTGTGATACGGGTATAGGTTTTTCATGGTTTCTTTGAATTTTCTTTATTATTCAAAATGGCTTATACGGAAAGTAAGAAACAAAAACGGAATTTATATTATAATTATTATCAGAGAAATGCAGATAAAAAGACATGCATTTGTAAAGTTTGCAAAATAATATTACAAACTCCACGATGTAAGTTAAAATTAAAACTTAATTAAGAATCAAATAGCCAAAGCTATTATTAATGCTTTTTAGTGAGGATTACTTCATCTAGATATCATATTCTGAAAATTTAAAAACTACACCTAGACACAGGAATCGAACCCAAATCGAGCCAAAGGTCCCGGGTTCGATTCCCGTGTCCAGGTGTCATTTTTCAATTTTCAGAATAAAACTTAATAAGTTACTAAACTTATCATTAAGTCTGTGCATTAGTTATTAATAGAGTATTTAGGTAACAAATAAGGAAATTTTCCTGGGCCTTGTTACTAACAAGATTTAGAAAAATAACTAATTTAAAAATTAAAAGTGGTGCTAAGTGACAACAAAAATCTTAGGTAGCTTTGACTTTGACTTCAACTTTTCTTCGCAAGTTTCAATATTCGCTTTGACTTCGCTTCACATTTAAAAAGTGGCCTTCGCACACTCCTACTAGAAGTTAATCAAATCCTACTTAAAAAAACACCATGGGCTAATACAGATTAAATGCTTTGGCCATGTTGTTTATATAATTCACGAGAAACCAGACTTTAACGAATTATTAATAAAACATTCCTTTGGACCAAAACAGAAGGCTAGATTTTTCTTTCAAACGATAAACTTACAGATAAACTAATTCTTATTTATATAGTATGTATTGTGCTGGATATAGTGTTAAGAGCCTATATATCTTTGTGTTTACTGGTGTGTGTGTGTGTTCAGATTTCACAATGGACGTTCATCAATTTTGAACCAAGTTGAGTATTTATACATTTATAACCTTTATTAACTTTATACTTCTTATACTTTTTAAGTGTAGTTTCATGGTTAAATAAATGGTGGTTGTGGTACAAGGTTAGTTTTAGTATATCTTATTTGGCCATTTTTAAGATAGCATCCGTCCTCACGAGTCAACATTGATAATTTACTATATTGGTTTTTATTGTATGACAATTCTATGAGATCTGGGATAAGTTCTGGTAAAGTGAGGAGCTGAAGGCTCATCAATAGGTAGACGGGTGAAATTTAAACATTTTTTATTTTACAAGGAAACACGTTCTATGATATCCTGCAGAGTTAATTATTTCAAAATTATAAGTTATTTTTCACAAGAAAACACATATTGGTCAAAACATAATCACATGATGTGCAAAACATATTTTAACAATAGTTTAAAGTAAATAAATAAATACAACTACATTAAGTTGAGTGGTTGTCTCAAACAATGCCACACTATAGTCTACATTAATTCATAGCTACATTTTAAGATTTCACATAAAAGGTGTATATTTTCGTTTATGCATTAAGTGACTTTTGATGCACTAGTTAATAACAAAAAATAGTGAGCAAATTATTTTCAGGAACACACAATCACAATATTATGAGTGACTCCTTAACAGAATGCAATCTTGTCACTTATTGGCTATGAAACACCTTTAGAGATGTAATGCTTTACACATTTCCCAAATCAGTTAACACAACAGAAGTCCCAAAATTTTCAAAACAAAACACTTATCAGATATTACAAACTTGGAATGTAAAACTAACATTAAAACTTAATTCACGGTTACTACACTACTTTTAATCACTAAATACGAATAACACACAATAGTTCACTGTAAATTCCTTTTGAATCTTTTAAGTAACAAAAGGAAAGCCTCTTTTTGTTTTTGAGGTATTTTGTTGCATTTGAAAGAAGGTATCAGAAAGGTAGATATAAATATAAGAACACGGTTCACACTTTACATTGCTGCCACTGGACAAAGAGGTAATGGCTGCTCAAATTGATTACTACCGCCCTATCCCCTGACCTAGATTTCCTATTTCAGGGGGTTGTGCTGCGCATTTTCACGCTCCCTTCTAATGAGCTCTGATAGAATGAAACCTAGGTCGGGATATTTAGCTGAAATAAACAATTTTATTCAAGAGGCAACCATTACTTCTTTATACAGTAGCAGCAGTGTAAGGTGTGAGCTGTGTCATTCTTTTCATTGTAAAAGCCATATTGTGTTTGCTCTCTTTTATATGTTTCTATCCACCTTTCTTGTACTTTCTTCCAAATATAAAAAACAATGTTACTAGTGATTTAATACCTCATGTCATCCTGCAACATGGGGAAACAAAACATGAACTTTTGTAACGTCAAAATGACGCCAACAAAACTATGTTTAGCTATCAACAATACCCTGTAACATTGCATTACTCTTTGATAAAGGTTTGATGAATAATCCTCACGACTTAATAATGTGTTGACAATATTATAAAATGACTAGGGTTACCAGATGGCATATATCAAGACACAAAAATCACATGGATGGGTGCTAGTTAAGTTTTTAGTCTTTGTTTTGCTTATATCTGGAAAAATTTTCATTAAAAAAAAAGACTTTCTCGGTAATTTCATGTGCGCACAGTAAGTAGCACTATAATGGCCCTCTCTTTTAGTGAAATGCAAATGTAGTATGTAATGTGCAATTGCTGGGAAAACAAATTAACAAATTCATCCCCAGATAAACTATATTTATTTTTTATTATTTATTATAATGGTTTGGAGGTACGTTGATATAATTTTTACCATTCGTGCCATACACGTAAATGACATCACCCACATCTGTGTGCACACAAATTAAATGTCATACTCCTGTAGTTTGATCTAAGCTAAGGGTAGTTTTTACTGAATAGTTTCCCACTATCCCTTAACATATATGTGGGTATCATTCTAAATTATACCTTGCTTACCCTTACCCATTACCCAACTAGTAGGCCTTGTAAGATGCAGAGCAAAAACAACAAAAAATACAAAATCAAACTTTAGTATCAGTGTCCGATTTATATTTGAAGATTTATGAAAACTAGATGACAAGGGTGAAATATTAAGTAAATGCACTAGCATTCACTTCGATAAAAGTTTTGGAAATAATGTTGTGAAGAGAAAATAACACCCTCTACATAACCAGCCGATATTCAAACATCAGTCTCTCAAATATGAGTAAGACGTGGTATTCACTTTCCCAACTTTTCCGATATCACTCTGCTTGATAAACTCAAGAATGATATCTTGTATCAGCTCCCATTCTGGTTTATGTGCAGTTTTAAATATTTTATTGTTTAATAGATCTAACTTTTTTTTGGCATCATTTCTTACGTGTCAATACTATCCTTATTCAGTTACATTAATGTGGTAGAGCTAAGGAAGCTAGAATTTAGAGAAAATGTATCCGAATTCTCATGGAGAAAATGTTGGCATCCATTTAGGAAAAATGACTCTTGGTACATTTAGCAAAGGTTGAAACAACTAGCTACCCATTACTTCAAACTAGACTAGGTAAGCTTAATGTTTAGTCTGGTGCCCAACAATGAGAGTAACTAATTGCTAATTAATTGAAATATCAGTGTATCAAATAAGTGATTTGGATTAATAGGGGACTAAAAAAAGAGTAATTATACCTGTGTTAATTAACTTTAAAGTTTTGGAATTTTTTTTTACAGTGGAAAATCCAATTGCACACCACATTTTATTAAAAAAAGAGCACTTGTCCTAATTTTTTTAGATGTCTGGTAGCCCTGAACATATAATTAACTCTAATAACAACATACACTTCATATAATGTGCATTATTCTCACACTAATTTGGCAAGCTTTCGATGCATGTACAAATAATTTATTACAAACTAATCTATTTGGCTGGCGCCTGTGTTTTTAAAGAACACTACAAAGTAAAAAAAAAACATTAGTAAGTAAGTGCTAAAGGTATACCAACATCATCTTCATCATCATTATCATCATTATCATGAAATGATACAAAATCAAAACACAATGACAAAATGGGAGAAGATTATATTAGGGATGGGCCTTTTTAATCCCTTGAATCTTTAAGATATCCGAGAATTTGAATAGTTTTTTTTAAGCTATTATGGTGCTTACTAGTGGTTTATCCCGACATAACTATTCAAAAAATATAACCTCCAAACTCCTAATTATTAATTTACAACTTAAGTGGGGACAAAATCAGAACCAAAGAAAAAAAAAATTGAACCAATGTGAGAAAGTTACTATTTAAGGTTTATTATGTTTTCTAAGATTCAGACATGAGTGTCAGAGGTACAATGAAGTTGCAAATTTGAGAAAGAAATGAATTAAGCCCCTAAGCCCCTTTCTAATAATGATGATAATCATGATTATTATTATTATTATTATATTTCATGCCTTGGGAATGTTAGCTCATCTATCTTTGTTAAAAAAAAGTTTGCAATAAATTGCTAAATTTAAAAAGTTTGCCAAAATATAGCCCCAAGTAAAGTACTAAGAAGCTCATTAAGAAACATTTGGTGAGACACTGTAATTATTTATTAGTAAAAATAATACCAGTGGTTAGTATTGTATCGGAATTTACAACCGTTAAAATGTAGCAGCACACCTCTAGCAAATACTTCCTGCACTAAATTGTTAAGTATTTTATCTACACTTTTATTATTCTATAATTTTTGAATAAAAGAAAGGAGTAGTGCCCCTGACCATCATATCTAGTAGCACCTTAAGAGCACATTTCGGAGACGATAAACTGGAAATTAGATACACGACTACTAGGGGTGTGTGAAGTCCACTTTTTCAATTTGAGGATAACTCGAATCAAATATATGAAATATTCTCTAAGCCGAATCTTCGAATATGTTATTTTAGTTGTTTTGTGTTGGAAAAATATGATATGGTTATTTATGTATATGTATTCATTAAATTACTTGTAAAATGTTTTGTTGCACAAAAGTTTGCAATATTTAGTTTTAATTTGATAAATCGAGTTACCATCACAGCTTACAATTCAATTAGTTCAGATTTTTGTAATATTAAACTTAGTTTTGTAATATATATCTATATATAACAGCTCAGATGGGTAAAGTTTACCATAAATTGAGTATTTTAGTTGTCAATATTATAATTGGTGAAGCTGATATTTGTTTTGAATAATTCAAAGTTTCGATGTTTAACACACTCCTATTGACTACGCTTGAACCAGAAAACACAGTATTGTTTCCTGCTTTCTTCACTTGGCAAAAAAGGCAAATGAAGATTGAGGTAGTTGCCAAATATTTTCCTTACTGCAGAGATAACAAATATTACAATTGTATTTACATTCTTAAGCAGTGTGGTTAATAATTTGAATATTAATTATTCAGTAACCCATAAGGAAGTATTGTTGGAACCTTTTGATAACTTTTATTAATTCAAATAATATCTATTTCTAGAATGCTGAATTTTAGTGACTTTCAATTAATGTAAGTGGTTCAAAAGTGGGCTTCTTAAATAGATAAGCAAAATGTAAAATTGAAATTACATTAAAAACAAGAATGACAATAATTTTCAAATCTTTTGCCACTAAAGAGAATTTCTCAAATTCTTATAATCCTAATAAACAGATTTGGAATAGAGCATAATAACCCCACTAGTTTGTAAGCACACATTTATTAGTTTGTACTCATAATTTTAATAAGTTATCTGTGGTAATAAATCTTATTTTTAAATGTATTTTTGAGTTTATTCACGTTTAATCTCTCGGTATTCCTCCTAATAGGGATGCAACCAGGGTATAGTTTAAAATGAGGGAAGGGGGACACCATGTATCAATCCCCAGAGAAAATATAAAAGTTTATTTTTGAACATTGATTGTTTCTAAAAGTCATTTGGATAAGGTTTTAATGTCAAGATATGGACCCCATTACCTGTGAATCAAACTGTAAAACCACATCATAGCATACAAGAATTACCTTTTTAAGGTAATAGGGGATGAACGAGGTCTACCACCTGATCTCCTTCACTTATATTAATTTTTATTTATACAGGTACAAATTAAACACATTTAAATTACATAAAAAATCTACATCAAAAATATTATTTTTTCAAAATGTACCAATTTTATGAAAATTAGTGTTATCAGCAAGCTATGTGGTAGGGTAGAACAAAGATTTTGAAAAATATATTAAATAAAATATAGTTTTTTTTAACACCATATCCTACTACCTGTTTAGGTTATACACATATGTACTAATTACACTTATTGTGAATATGGTTAGGATGAATTTAAAGAAAATGCACCCACAATTGCATGAAAGGAAAGTGGAAACAAATTTGGAAAAAATCACCTTTAGTAGAACCAAATGAGATTAGAGCGCTGATCTCCCTATCATTGGCAGTCTAGTCTAGCACAAGGGTTACAAACTAGTCCAAACCTTGATGATATATTGAATATAACAATGTGGACCTTTATGCTGAAGGATAACATCGACCATTACGGAGAGGATTTACTCTTGAGCAGTAACGAGGATCAGGAAAATACCTGGTGGGGAGGGTAAATATAAATGGATATATACCAATTTCTTAAATACCCACCCAAAAAAATAGATATTTTTGAAAAATATCACATAATAGCGTATCAATAATTTTTAATCTTTTATTTACAATTTAGTTAAAAATTGTTTTTAAAATCACTTATTTTACTACCAAAGAAGAAACTTCTTGGTGATTGTGTGTTTTGGGTCCGTATTTAAAAAATGGTCAACATTCTGAAACAGTTAGTGGATTTACTTAAGAAAGTTAATTCAAGAGCTACAGATACATTATATGAATTTTAAAACCTTCAGGCTACATTTTCTTAAGCACTGCATCTTACTACCCATTCAAGTTATACATTTTTCAGCCTACTTTAAATGAACAGCTGGCTGTATAATCTCTGCAAAAAGCTGAAGAACAATTGATGCTAAAGAGATTTACAGAAAGGAAAGAGTTTGGTTTAGGACATATTCATCTGACAGTGGATATTCTGAATCCAGTTTTACAAGGTTGTAAATAGGGTTCTATCCAATTGAGTGATGCAATAAGTTTCATTTGTGATGTGGGACAACATATGGAACTGAATAACATACAAATAAGAACAGATTTGTCAAAATACAGAGACAAAGATAGACTTTGGGCGAGGAAGTTTGTATGAGGAGTTGGCATCATGAGCCCCATACTATGTAGCGAGGTTTAAGAGGGACAAATGAATCGGTGTAAGTCACCATTAGGATCTTAAGTGAGTCAATAACATCAGCACTAACTGAACGATCACTCAGCTGGAACCACAGTAAAAAAGTGAAACCTTTGGACACTATAAAAAGCTGCAAAATTAATATATTTGGCATACGACTGGAAATTGTTAAATCACAACATATTCCCAAACCCGGTTTCGATGAGCGTGAGGCCAATTAAAGGGATGGCATGCAGTGGACCTAATTTAACAAGACCTAAAGTTTAGGAGCTATGACTTTAGGTCTTAGAAAATTAGGTCCAGTTAAGTTAGGTCTTGTGCCTTTAGGTCCACTGCCTGTTGGAACAGTTAAGGATATTTTAAAGTAATCTATGAGAAATGAATTTTAAATCCAGCGCTTTTAGGTCTTGTAAATTTAGGAGCTATAAAATTAGGTGCTGTGAAGTTAGGTCTGATGGGGTTTAGTTCTTATAGCATTTAGGTCTTGTGCCGTTAGGTCTTATAAGGCTAGGTGTAATAAATTATAACTTCCATCTCATTACAAATATTCAGTCCCGTCACGACCATCAAATAAACAACATTAAAATAATCCATTGCCTCTTAGATTTTAGAACCTATGACATTGCCTTGAGGGCTAAAGGACCTGGGGTTGAGGGTGCATAGGTTGCGTACAAGGGGGGTAAGGAGCCATTTTGTTATTTCCACACCCTGCTATAAGGTTAAATATAATTTTAATTCTATTTAATAAGATTTTAATTCTATTTTAATTCCATACCACCATCTCTATTGCTGTAAGGGTTAGAGGATGGAGGGTATGGAGCCAGGGGAAGAGGGTGGAAAGCCTGTCGAGACCTGCACAGGTTGGGAGAGAGTAATTCACTGTTAATATAGAGTTTTAGTGTGGAGGATGTAATCGGAATAAGTTGGGTGCATCAGCAATTGCCTGGAGAGAAAATGGTGGCTGGGAGAGTAAAGAAAGTTTAAGAAGTTGGGCGTGGAAAAGGATGGTTAAGGGATGGGGGTTGAAGGAATAGGGAGAAGGGGCGAGAGGATTTAAGCGAAGGGGGTTATAGGGTCTCAGGGATATTATGACCATTCGACGCAAATTTAGTTGCTACCACTAGTTAGCTTCACTTTTGAGAAAAGGATAGCCTTTGGGTTATTATGACCACCAAACTTTGTATTGTCTGCTAGTTTTAGCTTCGACTTTGATTCTAGCGTCAGCGCACAGAATAAAATCAGTTTGCGTCAATAGTTGGCAACACCTTTTCTTAGAATATTACCTTTTAAGAAGTTAGAGGCTATAAATTAGGTAAATTTATTTTAAGAATGCTGGTATTCATGACTGAACGTTATTCATATGTTTTTATTTTCCCAAACAGATGATCACAAGTCACATTATTTGCAAGAAACATTTAACTTAATTTAATAAATCTATTGCATCATTTTGTTTGCCTACGGTTTGAAATATGGATTCAAATAGTAATGTCACACGGGGAAATGAATTAGTATGAGAAGCTGCTGGCCAATAAAGAAACTTTAAAAAAATATATGTATGTAAACTTTACGACCCAATGCTTTATTGAATGCCCTAAGAGGAACAAAAGTTCATCAAAACTGCTTATAAACATTCTATAGTAGTTGAAAAATTTATTTGGATAAGCCCGCAAATCATTGTATACAACTTGTAGAATTGTCCTTTGAGTAATTGTTGACTTGCTAATATATGTACCCAGTACTCTTTCTTACGTTTCAATTTTCTTTGATGGATTACGAGTGCACATACACAAGCTGTTTCTATCAAGTCCATGGCATGACTGGCGGAAAAAGGTTTAGTTGGACATTTTTTTGTTGAATGTGCGCGGACATCTCAATCGACCAACTGTCCAGTCGGCTGGTGCGCGTGGAGCTATCAGTTGGCCGACTAAAAATTGCATGTGCGCGCGGGGCCTTAACCACAGATGTCCATCCAGTTATACTATAGAGATCAATGGGCTCCACCTCTGCTTATAAGGTATAGGAGTGGACCTCTTTGATTTTGGCGGCAGCCATCTCGAACTCCAATATTTTGAATTTTCCAAAGTGATTAATAAAGGGTAATTAATATATTAGGTCCTAATTTTAACATACTTTGGCATTCAATAAAATAAAAAACTCACATTTTATAAAATATACAGATATAGGATACCTATGTATGTGATTGATGTGGTTCTCAAGATGTTTGACGGTTAAAATATAACATATAATATGTTTAATAAGAATAAATCATTAATTAATTCAACAAATAAGTGAAGTTTGGTAATGTCATATGTCATGAGATTAAGCTGGTAAAATATAAGCATCTAATAATAATATTTGTTTTGTTCCCTCAATAGCTGACTGCACTGTAGCCCGCAAACGTAATCTAATGATTCAGACACTAGACTGAATTGTTGGTGGCGGGTAGACCGGGATAAAATTCCAGTAAAGTGACCTGAGCTGAGGGTGAGTTTAAACACATTGTTGGTGACCTGGTGGTCTAGGGGTAAGGTGTCAAGACTTCTATGCTGGCGGCCGGGGTTCAATCCCCGGTCCCGGCATAAATTTATCTGATTACCAAACCCTTCCTTCACCTCTGACAAGACATCTTGTGAATGTGGGGAATGCCAGGCCTCCACCGTGGTTCGGATTCCACGTTAAACTGTAGGTCCTTCATTTCATCTCACAATCACCCTACCATAACACATTAGTGTAAGTGCGTATAGCCCGAACGGGTAGTAAGACGCAGTGCTAATAATAATAATAATAATAAATACATAAATAAATAAATACATCCTTTAAATTCTACATTTCTCTTTTTTACACCATTATGTAAATATGTGGATAGCCCGAGCGTGCTAGTAAATACGTGATATGGGTGACATAAATATATGGACCAAGATTATTGCACATTAAAATTTTATTTTTTATTTAATAATAATTATGTCCCAACAATAAATGTTTAATATTTTTTATTTTAAGTATGGTGAAATACGTGAACAAAGGTTGAGTAGACAAATATGTGGGGGGAAAACTCCTAGCATACTACTTGACAGGATAGATGGACATTAACCTCCTAAATAAAAGCTGAGCACGTCAGTCGAGATTATTAACATTGAGGCAATCCTGCCCGTCAGAGATTTTCATCTTACTTCTCATTAGAACTATCAGCATTTTATTTCACTATTTTAAAATGACTGAGAAAAGAAATATTTAGTGGAAATGTTCCCACATTTGCTTGAAAAGAGAGTGATAGATTATCTAGTAAAAATTTCTTGGTACGCTCGGCCAAAATTCTAATCCCAACTTCCTTGTTAGCAGCCAACTAGTTTAGTTGAGCTTGACATTATTCCACATTCCAAGCGTTGTGGCCATGTTTATTAAAGTACTTTATCTCAAAAGGTATGTTTGATATCTTGATTTTCAACTTAAGCCATTCATAAACATTGAAACAACTATTGTATTCCAAGACGGTTAGCAAATCAAAGATAAATGGGAGGCAACCATTCTTACTTGATGAGCGCGACACACCCAGCAGGATTTGAACTCTGACCTCCCATTGCTCAGAAAATTAGACAAGACAGGACTGATGCCTTTGTTTGTGTTCCTACCACTGTGTTAAAAATAATGTTGTTTTAGGACTTATGCCGGCATGCCTTATAAAGTTAGGTCTTGTGCTTGTTGGCTTGCATGGTTAGGTCTTGTGGTGTTGGGTCTTATAAAATTAGGTCCAGTGAAGTTAGGTCTTGTGAAGTTAGGTATTATAAAGTTTAGGTCTTGTGGCTTTAGGTCCACTGCCTGTTTTAACAGTTAAGGATATTTTAAAATAATCTATGAAAAATGAATTTTAGGTCCAGTGCATTTAGGTCTAGTGAAATTATGAGATATAAAAATAGGTGTTATAAATAGGTGTTATGAAGTTAAGAAATTTAGTTTAGATTTTGTGACTTTAGGACTTATAATTTTAGGTCCACTGCCGCAAGTACAAATGAAAGTACCATGTCTACCAAATTAAGCATATTAGATTAGGAGAAAATCTAGAAGATTGAAAGAAACCGAAAAATAGAAAAGTAGATTCAGAAACAGAAGAATTTGAAGATGAACCCAGCTAAAATGATTCTGACAATGAAGAGTCAATCACTTTCAAATTGAGATGACTATAACAGTTACATGATAAAATATTGAGGAGCTGTGATATATCTTTAATGTTGTAAATTAATGAGTAATGAAAACTATTTTGATCTAAAATAAAAGTGATTTTCCAGAATGGTGTAATTGTATTGTTTACCTTCATCATGAGAAAATTTTATACCAATAGGAAATGTCTATGCCAGATAAAACATAATTTATGGTTTTTTTATTTGTATTGCTCTACTGATATTAAAAAAAATCATATTGAAAGGGTTTAGATCAAGAAACTCTTCTACTAGTCATTTTGAAATACCGACTTTTTAAGATAATGAGCTAAATTCTTACTTGTTCATTTCAATCTCTTTCATGCTATTCAACTTAGTCATTATGTCATGAATAAACTGTTCAAGGGTACATAAGCAGTTAAACCTGGAAAAAAAAACACCTTTAAATACCTAATAAAATACACATTTTGGATAAGTACCCTGGGTATTTACCCGCAAAAATAAGTACCTGAGTATTTTACATCGCTGCTCTTGACCAAGGTCTAATAATTCTGTACCAAAATGTGTCTGATATAAGATAAAACCAATTAGATTTCAATCATTCTGTACCTTAGTGCCCCCCATCACTCTTGGTTGCATCCCTACCTTAATATTATATTATGGGTTTGTGTACCTAGCAAAAGATGCCACACATGTTGAAGTTAGTACCAAATAGTAATATTTGAGGTAAAGTATTTTCAATTTAGTTGAAAAATTACACTTCTAGAGAGAAATTGATCCAAGGATCTTTGGATTAGTACAACAATTTGCCAATATTGTATTTAAGGCTTATAATCACATTCTACTCCATTATTAAAAGCAAAATTGTTATGGCTCTGCTACTTGGCGGCTATCCACTGCCACACCCCTGTGAATCGTGAGGAGTTTTGTTGCAAGCTAAACAGATTGTTAGTTGTAATAATTACAATGAACAGTTTGTTTACCTTGTAGCTAAATTTAACATGTAAGTCCATAATTATTATGGGTCTATATGGATTAAATTTGAATTATAATAATTCTAGACAAGGTTTTGAGCTTTGTGCCAATATTATGTGACTAGAAAAACAACAAACTATTATTCATAAAATATTTACAACATCAACAACATAAAGCACTAACAAAATAAGTGTGTTTGTATTGTGTAGTGTGCTTTTTAGATTTCCAAAACAATGAAATCCTCGCAACGGTAAGTTGGACCTTATCCTTAAAATTCCCAATAATAATATAATTCAGTATAGTTTTTTTTACTCAATTATTTAATGTTACTATAAAATAGAACACTCTCATGACAACTAGATTTTTCTCTATTATAAAGTAAAATTGAGCAAAACATGGTTTACTTCAAAGCCAGGCTTGAAACAAAACTGAGATTAATGAAGACAATGCATAATTTTTCCATCTCAATATAATGGTGTCGTGTTCAGTCAAGGATGACTAATTTAAGCACAAGATTGCCATTTGAAGGAGATTCCTGGCCTTCGTTTCTTTTATCCAAAATTATTTAGACTATAAATCTATTATTACCCAACATGTTTATTATTAATAAGAACACAAACAAACATATTGTAATATAGAACTGTTTTTACTTCAACAAATCTTACATTTAATTTCTAAGCAAATATAATCAAAACAGTAAATAGTCTTGAAGACTAGAATGTTTCCATATTGAAGTGCTTTTAGGAATACCTTTAATCTTCTAATTTTTCAGGAATCAACAACTGTAGAGTATAATAAAATTTGTCGAGATTCGCTGTGTTCGTCTTTCAATGTCACAACAAACGTGTCAACGGATACTTCCAACATCTATCCAGGCTCAATAGGCTATCTGAAAAGGGAAACATTAACATTCATTGATAACTTAACAAATTTAAGTAAGTAACAGAAAAGAAAAATTCCAAAGGATGACAAATCCTCCTGCATCTTTTCAGGGGTAGCCTACTCTGTGTTTAACAAAGTGTTAACACAGCAAACCCAGTAATGGTAAGACAGCTTAGCATGAAAATGTACACACACACCTGACAAAGCACATTTTTTCCCCACATACTACATAGGGCCTTAACTTTCAATTTTCAATAGGAGCCACCTCCTCCAGTGGTCATATTTAAATATAAGTATATTACCAATATCTTGGTTTTTAAAGCACTTAGGATAACAATCTTGGTATGTAAATATACATTTTCGAGTACAGGTAATACAAATAAACAATTTATTTATTCACAATATTACATTTTACTGGTGTATCTCTTACCATTTAGAAACTATTCCCCATGTTATTATTTTGAAAACTATACATGTGTACTTAATACATACTAAAACACATATGTTTTTATATGCAAAATGGCATATTATATGAAATATGACATTATGACATCATTATGAAAGATATCATTGCTTATGCCATATTCAAACATTGACATCCACAGAGTTCTTTGCGATTCCAACCTGCCTTTCTGCACGCACATCTACCACTACATCCACTTTGGCTCCTACAGTTAGTTATATTTCACCAATTCATAACAAGCCTTTAAGGCAACAGGTAACATGTTCCATACAGGAACCCAGGATACACTGTCTCAATTCAGAGTCCATTAATTATGAGCATTCAATACACTGTGCTCACTGGTGAACCATACCTCTGCCTGATATGACACCTACTGTGAGTGCCCGAGTAGTGCACAGCCATGGTTAGTGGGGGGACACGTGCCCCCGCCCCCCAATAATCTGGTAAGAAAGAAAACTTTCAATAAAGTACTGAGTTCGGAGTAAACTGGTTCTCACATTGGGGATGTAAATAAGTGAATTTCAATATTAAAAATGCTAGTACAACATATTTGTTAATAATATGGTATATATTTTGCAGCTTGACTTCTTAGTTAATTATGAATGACACTTTACTTTCTAAGTTCTGAGATTCATTAGACAAGATCACTTATTATTTATATTTGTCTTGATATAACTCTATAAGGAAAACCTCTTTTCGCTTTATGAGGTAATTGTATTATATTTGGAAGAAGGTATAGGAAAGGTGGATAGAAACATATAAAAGGGGGACGAACACAATATGGCCTTTACAATGAAAAGAAGAACACAGTTCACACTTTACACTGCTGCCAATGGACAAAGAGGAAATGGATGTTTCTTAAAGAAAATTGATTGTCACCGCCCAATCCCCAAACCCAGGTTTCATTCTATCGGAACTCATCAGGGAGGAGTGTGAAACGCGCAATGCAACTTCCTAAAAGAGAAAACCATAACAACACAAAAGGGGAGAAAAAGGAAAATGGTAAAGAAAGATAGGAACACGTATAAGGTATAACATACAAGACAAACACAGGAAAAGGACATTGGGTGTATATATATGATATAACTCTATAAGGAAAACCTTTCTTAATCAGAAAAAAAGAAAAGTTAAACATTTTACAGTGTTGTGTTTCAAAATTCTATTTCCTAAGGCAAGTAATTATTTAATAACACTGTCAATTTTATTAAAATATGTGCTAAGGAGCTACACCTGGACATGTAAATTGAACCTGGTAGCTTTCGATTAGTGCAACAATGAATGTTCTTTCTAGGCTTCAAGACGGTGCCCTTTTGTAAATTTCATTATAATATTCTAATCGTGTTTGTGAACGGTATATAATCGTTACTCAGTAAATTTATTTAAAACTATTATTTACATGTTTATTTGTTGTATTTTTGAACCTTTGAATTATTTTTGTTAAATGATACATGCAAAACATTTTTTAAATTATTGTTGGTAGCGTTCAAAGAGACTCATCAGTTTTTAAATCGAGAAAACAGTAAATATTCACACAATTCTCCATAAGAACCAGCGGATTGGTAGGCCTCATGACGTCATTACAAGCGGAGCTACCACATTTAGCATTCTGGCCCGTTACAAACCCCATTAAATCATTTCAGATCCGTGGCTGGGGACCGACAGAACTATAAAATCCACTTTCTTGGGCTTAAGGACTAATAATATTTGGAATTAAAAAAAAATCAAGTGAAATCTGTCTTAGGCCTTTATTACTGTTTAATGGTGGTTCAAAATCAACTATAGGATGAATGAGCGACCAGACCGAGACCAGTAATTTAACACTTAAATGACTATATGAATGTTATAATGAATGTATTATATTAAAAAATAATGTTAACATTTAGTTACTATTTCTATTTTATACTTTTATTTTATAGTAATATTTCCCCTGAGGTTCATAATTTTTTTTAGGATTCACATTCAGGATTCAAAAGTATATTAAATATTTGACCAACTATTACCTATTACCTCTTTATCCAATGGCAGCAATGTAAAGTGTGAACTGTGTTCTTCTTTTCATTGTAAAAGCCATATTATGTTTGTCCCTTTTATATGTTTCTATTCACCTTTCCTGTAACTTCTTCCAAATATAATAAAATTAATTTGTTTGGGATTTTGGTTAGGATTTTAACTTTTTCAAAAATATTTTCCAAGTTTCTAAGGAAATTGTGGGTGTCAAAGCAAAGAGGCTTTTAGTAAATCAACACACACACCTATGAAACATTATTTTTACCTAGATATATCATCATTGTTTTCCAAGGCAATGATCCAAATAGTAGTATTAGCGTGAATAATGTAATCATTAGAGATCAGCAGATGGTCCATCTTCTACTTGAGAAACCAAATGAACATTGTCATCGGAATTGCGGGCGTGGACACGACGGACTTCTGGGTTGAGCAACAAAAAGGGATTAGAACTGCGATCTAAAAAAAAAAGTAAATATAAAAGTTTAACCATTATATGGATTACCAGGTAAGAAAAAAATGTTTGTAATTATTTATATGCAGATTTTTTTAAAGAAAAAACTGATGAAAAATAAAATTATGTTTCAGCTATACTTGTTTTCTCTTAAAGCAGTAGTAACTCTTTCATAATCATTTTATTGCAGTGTCTTGAATATCCTTTAAATTATATTTTCATGATTTTAAAACAATTATTTTTTAACTATTTTAGCTTCAATTTGGGAATATTTTATTTATTTGAAAGTGGTCGTGATCATGACCTAACAATGAAATAATTATTTTCTGTAGAATATGTTTATAGAGCTGACATTAATTCTATTGCTGCTAAACAAAGTAAAAAACTATTTATTCCAGTAGATAATTATGCTCAATCAAAACTTGTTGATTCAGTGGTTGCATATATCAAATGCTCTTAAATGTTCTTGATAAAAAAATTGTTCCCTTCATAAAATCCTCATAACTTTTGAGGTAAGAATGTAAAAAAGACAAAAAATAAAAGAAATTGTGATAAGAATAAATACATATATACCTGATCACACCAATGTCTTAACAAGAAACAAAAAACTGCATATGGCACAAAAAACAACTTCCTACTTAATCCATCCTCACTAACTTTCTTCGCACTTCTTATTTCTTGTATACTCCTTTAGCTTCAATAACATCCATACACCGAGTCATACATGCTATTTTATTCTTAAAACGCTTGGTGTTTCTCTTTTTTCACACATTCGTCTTCAACATTTAACCACATCTTACATGGCTTACCCCTTCCTTTTAATCCACACACCCTTCCATCAAATATTTTCTTTGTCAGTCATTAACAAATGGGTACTGAAGGAGTACGGTTTGAAATGGAATCTAATAGTTCAATGTGAAAGAATCATCTAACGTTGGTTTGAGTATGTTGAGAGGATGAGTGTGGATTGAGTGACGAAGAATAAATATATAAATGAGAGCCCTTTGGCTCAGAAAGTGGTAGCAGTGTAAAATGTTAACTATATTCCCACTTTATTTGTTCACAATATTACTTGTGCTATTGGTACTCTTTCAGAACTACAACTTAATACAAGTTTTAAACATGTTTATTTACTACACGAGTCTTCTCTTTTCACCAAAAATATACACCTATCTTAAACTTGGCAAAGAGCTTACTTGAGTCGTTAACAGATCGCGAATGTGGCCGCGGCGAATTGCCAAGTCTTGGAGACATTATGACCGGAACTGAACTAAGGACTTCTGCCGATAACTCCCGGACACAGTCAGACAAACTAGCTCTGGAATGGCGAGGTGAGATCATTTTTAATGGAGATTTCTTGTCGCTACAGCGTTGTGAGCCATCCTAGAAATACATGAATTATCAAACAACTTTAGATTAATTAAGGATGAAACCTTCTAATCCTCAAATGCCTTAAATTCTTAAGTATTATGTCTGAAATAACGTGCATTGAGCAAAATCAACTTGTAATAAATAAAATGATAGAATATTAGGAAAATGGTAAAGCACTAATAAAAGTAAAAACACACATATTTACAAACATTTCAATATTTGTTAGTGTTTTTATTTTTATTTGTCCTCTTACCATTTTCATAATAATTTTATTTATTAAAAATTGTTAAATCCTTAAGTGTATTCGATATTCAAGAATCCGAGAGAATATCGAATTTGAAAAGAAATTAATAATAAATTATTATTTTTTATTAGAATTTGTTTAACAGTTCTTAAACTGTTTATTAATGGTTTAGCCCAACATAATTATAAGATAACTTAACAAACAAGCCCAAGATCATTAATTTACAACTGAAAGTACTATAGCAAGAAATGTTAACATTTAGTTACTACTTTTGTTGTTTATTAAAATTTGCAAAATAGTGGATACAAACCATCAGATATAGTCCATTCGCCATAGAAGGGGTGGTAACTGACCGCTAGAAGAAGATTTTTACCGTGTAAACATTGGTTAAAAGTCCCTAATGTGGAATAGATACTATAGTACATGACATAATAAATTTAAAAGTATTATATTCACACTTGTACCTTCTTATAACTTGCCACCAAAACAAGTAAATATTTTTTTATAACTTTGAGAAAGAGACATACAAAATATTAGTTTTAAAATAAAATGTTTTTATTTTGTAAACACATGCATATAAGCATAACCACATACAATTTGTATGATATCATCAAAAACCTTCATATCCTCTTAATTTGGGAAGAGAAGGCAGCCTTTTGGATTTCTTGTTTGTACCACTTTTTAAGTGAACTACAGATGCCGCTCCCACATAAAAAAATCATACCAATGATAATTTTCATAAGTTCTTATATCAATAAACAAAAAAGCTTAAGAGAAAGAAATAACACATAGTCCATACATACCTAATCAGGCTGTTCCCTTAGTGGGTAGGCAAGAAACTGTGCATATAGCTCAAAAAAACACCCCCCCGAACTTAATCAATCTTCACTAACTTTCTCCACACTTCCCTATCCTTGCATACTCCCTTCCCTCTTTTTCATCCATTTGTCTACAACATTTAACTTTATTTTATTTTTTATTTATTGGAAGTATCTAACATGTACTTTATTAACCAACTGATTATATCAGCACAAGAGAATTTCTATGAGCGAGAGCAAAAGGGCCTAAAACCTTGCCAGAAAAGCTATTTTCACACAACTTGCAAGGATATTTTACATGCCCCAATTGACAAGGGACCGGATGCTTTACTTCACCTTAGAAGGAAGTTATGATATAGATTTTTATAGCTCAAGGAAAATCTGTCAATCTCGGATGAGTTTTAACCAACAAACAACGGGTCCAGAGGTGAGCACGGAGGTCGACTACAAACATTTAACCACCCCTTCCTTTTAATCCACACACGCTTCCACCATATATATGTTCCGTCACTTGATTCACACTCATCATCTTAACATGCCCAAGCCAACATAGGATGCCTCTTTCATAGTGACCTTTTAGATTCCCTTTCAAACTACAATCCTTCAGCACCCATTCCATATGTACTCTGTACACACAAGTTTTCCCAAACACATTTATTAAAATATCTCATTGCAACCACATTCACCTTTCTCTTGTGTTTCTCCTGGCAAACTCACATTTCACATTTATACAAACACACACTTTTATATACGGCCATCTTTGCCTCTTTCGATACTTTATTCCTTACAATAATCCACATACATCCAACTACTCTCTAAGATGCATTCACCCGTCTGTCAATTTCACCATTTCACAATCGGAAATAAAAGTGGGTATACAACATGAAGGTAAATCAATTACACATAGGATTTAAAAAGGCCTATGATTCAGTCAAAAGAAACCAATTATATAAAATTTTAGTCAGTTTAGAGATATTCAAGAATTTTGTCAAGCTAATTGAGGTATATCAAATATTTTTAAAATATATAATGAGTTGAAACCAGGAGACGCATTTTCCCTAATACTTTTTAATCTACCCTTAGAGTATGCTATTAGGGTAATGCAAAAGAGTAGGGAAAGGTTGATAGTAAACAGTATTTTATATCTATTAAGATATGCAGATGATTTAGCTTTGTTGGCTAATAAGTAAAGAGGCTGTTGCAAGAAATTCAGACATTTTATTAGAGGTGAGCGAGGAAAGAGGCGTAGAAGTGAAAAGACTATGTACATGTTCAAACAGAGAACGATAGTTTATAGATTATTTCAAGCAACATATCATTTGACATGGTTAAATATTTAGGAATAATTGTAATTCTCAATAATGATATTAAAGTGGAAATCAGGGAAAGAATACAGACGATAAATGCATGCTATTACTCAGCCAGTAAGTTGTTGACATCTCGCCTGCTGTCAAGGAACACAAACCTCAGAATAAACAAAACAACATTTTTACTGGTTCTTCTCTAGGGTTGTGAAACATGGTGCTTGGAAAGATATTTGGACCAAAAATGGATGAGGCTACTAAGGAGTGGAGTAGATTATATAATGATGAGTTATATAGAGTTAAACTTGGATTATTCAAACGTATATAATTCAAATTAGCGTTTAATTTGAACTTTTCCCTAGGTCCCTTGAACCTTAAATTAAAATACTGTTAAAAATCCCATGTAATTAAAACTTATTTTGTTTAGTTCAAAGTAAAATTAGCCCGAAGATGATGAAAAAAAGCCTAAAATCTAGCATAGGCAACATGTTTACCACTAAGACTGTTGCTGCGCAGATAGAAGGCTCTCTGTGTACAGGAGCACTAAAATTTGCAAACAAAACTGAAAAAAAACACACACACACACACACACACGCACGCACGCACACACACACACACAAACACACACACACACGCGCACACACACACACGCACACACGCACACCTTTACTCTAGTGGAAAATGTAAAGATTGTGTTTTCCCCTCCAAATATGACCAGCTATGGATCAAGGAATAACTAAAACTTACAAGCACTTCTACCAACGCCTTGTGGTCCAGAACATTATATCGGGTGTTTACATTACTTAGAATGGCAAGGTTAAAATAGACACTCTCCAAGCTGCCCGAATGTATAACAGTGTGTGGGACCAAATGACAAAACACTATTGCCAACTGATTTGGAAAAGTAGGTTGTAACCACCTTTAAGTCACAGAAATAATAGCCGGGAAGGTTACCAGAGACATCACATATGGTATGACGTAAAAAGCTATAGGCATTGATATGTATCATAACACATCGCTAGTTGCCCATACCGCAAACATTATTTTCACACATTGCTATTCATGAAAGATGATTTGATCCTTAACGTTTAAATTAGAAACTTTTTCATGATTTGACATAGAATTTCGCTTATGGTGAAATTGACAAGAAGGATTAGAATTTGAAATATTAACATAATTCAACATATTTCACTAACAGTGAAATAGACAAAGATTAGAATTTTAAACATCAACATCGGCAAACCACCCTGCCTTTACTGTGGCCAGCCCATGTAAGTTCAAGGGTTCGGCTACAGAAACTCTGTTAGCATAGATAAATATTATAAAAGCTCTAAGTAAAACATTACTATCAAAAAGGTAAGTTCTGGCAACATATAAACTTCGTCGGGCCTACAATATGAATATCCAGTCAGGACTTTATGTGTCGATCTCCAGGGCATAACTCAAGCATAATACCTTATAGCTACCATGATTGACGTACGGCAATAAGAAAATGGAACAGTAATAAGTAGAAGTGCCCTGCCTAACCATACACTTAGTGGGAGTTAATATCCCATATAATTACTTTAGGGGCAACACACGCCAACAATCAAGCGTGCAAGCCTCCGCTCAAATAAAGGACATCATATTCACCAAAAACCCAAATGAAATTGATCAGAGCGGCGGTTGGTATTAAACTCAAAGGTCAAACACATAGAGCAAAAATAGAAATCAAGTTCTGTCGAGAACAATTAGCAAGGTTCTCCATAACGTTAAATTATATTAATAAATAATAACAGCATTTCCCCAAAGACAGTCTACAAACTCTACCCATAATAACACATTTTAATTCACAAGTCCAAAATAGTAATATTGAAGAGATTCCCCCCAATTATTTGAAAGAGAGTTTTGACAACTTTAATAAACCCTTAATTTAATACGCCGCTTTCATCTTTTCCAAGTCAATGGTGCAATAAGTGACAATAAGAGCAAAATATCCCAATATGTAGTGACCAAACGGATAGCCATGTCCACAGAGAGTGGGGAGGATAGGAGAGAGAAAGAAGGGGAAAGGGGAGAAGGAGGGACAGAGCGGGGACTCTGCCGGTCACCCATAGAACTAGAAAAAGCTTTGAGAATAGCCCAGGCTCAAGAAGTGGCAACCAAGTGTGCCGAGCCGCCTTCAGTTGTTTTTTTCCGGGTGTATCTTTCTTTTCGAGCTGGCTGTAGAAGGACGGCTTCGTTTAGTCTATGGAACTGTGTGTTGGAGAGAGGAGGTCAGTGCTTACGATCGCCAGAGTTCAAGTCCAACAGGGAAGAAGGTAAGTTTATTATTATTATTATTAGCACCGCGTCTTACTACCCGTTCGGGTTATACGCACTTACGCTAATGTGTAATGGTAGGGTGATTATGAGATGAAATGAAGGACCTACTACAGTTTAACATGGAATCCGAACCACGGTGGAGGCCTGGTATTCCCCACATTAAAGAAGGTAAGTGTTAACCCATTTGTTTGTACTTGTAGCATGTAACTCATTACAAGGTCTCTGCCCCAAAGGTGGTGAAGAGCAAAATAAAGCTGTTGAGATTGTACCTTCTGTGGACAACTGGGAAGACAGTGGAGTGGACAAGACGCCAAGTGTTCCTTATGAGGGTTTTGTGAACTTGGAAGAGAACTTAGTAATTTGCAATAGACTGACCGATGTGACAATTTTAGCAGATGTTATGGATAATAGAAATGATAGTGCATCCTCAGATGAAGAGGAACAGACGGAACTTCTAGAGAAGCCAAACCTAACATCAACATAGGGTATGGACCACATCAACATAGGCTATGGACCACATCAAAAGGTTGAGACAGTTTATTGAGGGACAACATAATGTAAGCCCCTCTATTTTCTAAGCACTGAATGAACTAGAATAGTATATTACAGCTCAGAGTATTGAATAAAAAAAAAGGTCAAAAATTTCTAGTTTAAAAAAAACCCTCTGTAAATACAGTATTCTGTACTGTTCATATTGCTATGGAACATCTAAGAATAAAATGTTATGTATACACTACCTGTACTGTATTTTAACTTACTGAATTAATGTTTAAGTTATTTTTCTAGCCCAAATAAAAACTTACCTAATTCAAATATTTTTGGATAGTTTGAATTTTTCTAGTGGTCCCCTAGCTTCGAATTAGCCAGGACATTGTTAGAATAATAAAGACTAGTAGATTATGGTAGGTGGGATATGCAGCGTGAATGGGAGAATTTAGAACCATGTTTGGGGTATTGACTGATAAATACATTGGCAAGACCTAGACTGAGATGGGAGTATAACCTTAGAATGCAGCTGACTGGGATTCCGGATCTTTTCCTTCATGCTATTATTCGATGGTATTGCAAGACAACCATCGCTTTTCATAACAAATCCCCTATTCTAGTTCTTTACTTGAAAGAGTGCTATCTTCACATAATCAATTCTAAAAGGTATTGTTAGGAAATGTGATTAAATGAGGACCTGTGAGGTGAGGCTATGTCTAGAGTCAATTGAAATGATATAAGCTATTCATTCAAGAGATTTAAATAAATACTTTATGTAGGATCCAATTTAAAATTCACGTTATTTTAAGAATGACTATTTGATAGTCCTTCCTTCTTTAATCATTTAAATTGCATGTTTATAATTTTAAAATAGGCATACATTTCTATTTTGAAAACGTTTAGTTAATTTCGTAGGTAGAGAATATTCATATCACTTTCTCGTGATAACGAAAGCGTAATAAATAAAAATATATATTAGTTGATCTTGGTTTAACTATTATTTAAAAGCAAAGAGTTAGACCTATGCTGAATTCAAAGTTTAAAAGATCTTATAAAAAAAATGGCCTGCCAGAGACAAGGGCCATATCTGAGTAGTGAAGCCAAGTGCACTTGAAAGTTGCAATGGTGTTGACTAAAAGGGTGGAAGTCATTTATGATGGTGGCCAAATTCTCTTCCAAGTGTATAATTACATCCCTTAGAGCGTACTTTGCATAGACAACTTGCGCTTTATAATGCACTTTAGTTAAAATATTATCTTATATTGATTGAAAGTAATATATTGGGTGAGAATGGAACATTTTTTTTAGCACCACTTCTTACTACCAGTTTGGGTTGTACGCTAATGGGTTAGGAATTGGGAAGGCTGAATATAGAATAAATGAACCTGCATTTGCATGGAGGGAGAGTGGAAAACCATTTAAGATAAATCATTCTCAGTTCACCTGACCAAGATTCAAACCTTTATCTGCTCGTCTTCAGCAGTCTAGCTCAACACGAATCTAGCACGTTAGCTAACTACCCCACTAAGGAGGGTAATAAAACATACACAAACTACTAAATATAATTGCATTTATTTCTATACCCATGTTCAAAAATTCACTTTATAGCTTATGAATTTGTGCCTTTAAAAATAGTTCAAAATATCTACAGTAGACTAATGACACTATCAAAATTCAATATAAATGCCATGGAAACACACGTTTCAGAAGTAGCCACCAGGTTACTATAGCTGTATTTCACCGTCCGAATAGTCTCATACACCCTCTATATTCAAGGGTGCCAGAAATGAGTTGTATTAAAGTGTGCAGTAAAGTGCACAAGTGCGTGCATAATGCACAGACTATTCAGACACAACTAAGGTTATGCCTGGCCATTTTTGAAAAAGTATGTGGGCCAAATATGTGAAGTGATTTTAGAGGGTGCCATAAACATCCTGTTTCTCCAAATATATACCTGTCAATTCATAAATTAAATAAATCTTTAGCAATCCTTATATTACAACAGTTTTTTTTAATATCCAAAGGCTAAAAAAAAGCTGTAAAACATTTTCTTTTCTAAAATTACCATCCCACTTGAAAATAGGCCCTATATCCTCATCTTGTAATGAACTAGATAAAATCCTCTGCTGGCTAAATTTCTAGCATATTTGACTACATGTTGCAGGATAAGTAGCTATTAGACAAAAAAAAGTCAAGAATTATTGTCTCTTAAGGATGAAACTAGGACACACCAAAGCGTGGTTTCATGGTAGAAGGTAATATTATTATTATTATTAGCACCGCGTCTTACTGCCCGTTTGGGTTATATGCACTTACACTCATGTGTAATGGTAGGGTGATTGTGGGATGAAATGGAGGACCTACAGTTTAACGTGGAATCCGAACCACGGTGGAGGCTTGGCATTCCACAAATTTAGAAGGTAATAAATCTATTTGTTTTCAGCGTGAGCTCTCATTAATATAGGTTGATTGAACCCTAGCATTCTGATGAAGTTATTTTAAATCATTGCCTTTTAAGGATAATTTTTAATAATATAATAAGATGTAGGCCTAAGAATAATGATGATTTATTTTTGTAGTTGAATGAATAAATGTTGCCTGCACAGTACATAATTTACTTTGTAGTAAAACTTGTAGAGGGCGATGGAAGGGACCACAGCTATTTCTGTTGAATAAAACTTCCCCAGTTGCAGCTTATGGCTTATAATCTAACTTGAGCCTATAATTGGCACAGCAGCCAGTGCCCGGCCGTTAATTCATCACTGTGAAAAGGGTAGACCCACATTTCCCCAATGATAAATTTTTCCGGTCATGCCGGGAATCGAACCAGGGATCCTTAGCTCAGTAGACAGACATGCTACCAACTTAGCTAAGGTGTCAGACTGTGAGTATACCTGATATTACATTTTATTACTGAAATGCAATGTATTATATGATAAGGTGTTTATACATCATTCATGTAGTAACTTTGTTTTACTATTTGTAGATTAACGTGCTTTTCATGTTGAGCTTGACTGCTGAGGACGGGGAGATCGAGGTTCGAATCTCGGCCGGGTGAACTGGGGGTGGTTTTTCCTAAATGGTTTTCCACTCACCCTCAACGCAAATGCGGGTTCACTTCCTCTAATTCAACCTTCCCAATTCATTAGAGTAATTAGTACTTAAAAGCGTATAACCCGAACGGGTAATGTGTAATGGTAGGGTGATTGTGGGATGAAATGGAGGACCTACAGTTTAACGTGGAATCCGAACCACGGTGGAGGCTTGGCATTCCACAAATTTAGAAGGTAATAAATCTATTTGTTTTCAGCGTGAGCTCTCATTAATATAGGTTGATTGAACCCTAGCATTCTGATGAAGTTATTTTAAATCATTGCCTTTTAAGGATAATTTTTAATAATATAATAAGATGTAGGCCTAAGAATAATGATGATTTATTTTTGTAGTTGAATGAATAAATGTTGCCTGCACAGTACATAATTTACTTTGTAGTAAAACTTGTAGAGGGCGATGGAAGGGACCACAGCTATTTCTGTTGAATAAAACTTCCCCAGTTGCAGCTTATGGCTTATAATCTAACTTGAGCCTATAATTGGCACAGCAGCCAGTGCCCGGCCGTTAATTCATCACTGTGAAAAGGGTAGACCCACATTTCCCCAATGATAAATTTTTCCGGTCATGCCGGGAATCGAACCAGGGATCCTTAGCTCAGTAGACAGACATGCTACCAACTTAGCTAAGGTGTCAGACTGTGAGTATACCTGATATTACATTTTATTACTGAAATGCAATGTATTATATGATAAGGTGTTTATACATCATTCATGTAGTAACTTTGTTTTACTATTTGTAGATTAACGTGCTTTTCATGTTGAGCTTGACTGCTGAGGACGGGGAGATCGAGGTTCGAATCTCGGCCGGGTGAACTGGGGGTGGTTTTTCCTAAATGGTTTTCCACTCACCCTCAACGCAAATGCGGGTTCACTTCCTCTAATTCAACCTTCCCAATTCATTAGAGTAATTAGTACTTAAAAGCGTATAACCCGAACGGGTAGTGAGACACGGTGCTAAATTTTATTATTATTATTTGTAGATTGTTTGTGGGGACCTACAACAAATGGACCAGTAGAAAATATTCTGTATTTTTAAGAAAATGTCCACACTGTTGACAGTAAAACTTTGACATGTCTTAGCTTCCGACTTCCTAGTATTTGAGGTTGCATATTTTGCACCCATATTTCTGTTCAGAGCCCAGTGGACTGAAATGAATGGAGAATTTTATAGGTCAACCTCATTAATCTAATAATATGTTAACATAAAATTTGCCATTGATGAGGATGGGGCTTTAGTCCTGCCCAGGTATACTGAGGTGAGTTTATTCTGAGTGGTTTCCTTACTTTCCCTTCACACAAATGTGGGTATATTTCCTCTAAAATATACCTTATCATCTCTATCTCATTAGTAGGCTGTGGATTTGTATACATGAAGAACTGGCCAAATATGTATGCAAATAACCACTCAAAATTGGAGAAATATTCAAGGAAAGCAGGAAAATAAACAATATAAAAAACAAAGATCACAGTTAAAATTATATAAAACTTTATTCACCTATAGCTTACTGATTTTGGCTCTTATTTCAATAGACACTAGATATTTCTACAGATTTTCAGAAGTGAATTGATTCCTGTTATCACTTAAAATGTTTTTGTAAAATGAAAATCTCCTCTATACATCACAAATAGGGATGGTATAATACTTTATGCTTGCTTTCTCGGTAGGAATATGTTCCATCACATCCTCTAAAAAATTTCCCTAAAGAGCTTGGCTGATTCTTTATAAAACACTGAGGCCTGCATTCCTTCGCAATATGTTTTGAAATTTCCCCACTCTGGCTCACCCAGCTGTACTGGGCACAGTCATATTTGATTATTTTTTGAACCGCTCCAAAGATTCTGAGAGTTGTAAGCTTTTTGTTTCAAGCATAGTGACGGCCATACCTCTTGTTCGACTCTCCTGAGATAGCCACCCATTCTGGTCACATGTGTTTGTGCTGGGCCCATTAAACTTTACTGCGTTGATTCAATGGGTTGGAGTCCCAGTAGTATATGTCTACTAACCGAGGTCTAATGATAAATGAATATACAATAAGTAACTCCCTGTCATTTTTCTGCTTTATTATAAACACTTGACACAATACAACTATTGATAACCTAGTGTCCATCTCAATGGTGTGTCTGCATGCGAGTGGGACCTACCAATGGTTCAACTGTACAACTCTCTAAATTCATGCCAGCACTGCTTAGTGGCAGTCTAGCCAAACACCCCTGTAGAGGAAATGTTCACAAAACTATGAAAATTAAGCATTCTTATGTTACACCTGAAAAAAATTAGCATCATCATTATACACAAGCTGGGTGATGGTTTCAAGAAGTGTTACAAAGTGTGCCTCTATGAATACAAATTCACTTTGTAACGCCTTCCTCTCATTAGTGGTGATTGCAGATATAATTCTGGCTTCATCTTCAGTATTAAGTGAGCTCAAGACCTACACCCACAATTACTTACTTACTCTGTGGCATCAGGAACTCAAAGCTCATTGCCGCACTTACAAAAGTATGCCACCTACCCCTATTTTAAACTAGTTCTATCCAGTCCACCTATTTACACCCTATCTTTTCCAGCACTGGAATTCCAGATCTTTTAAATACTATCGTGCAAGTGGTGAACAACCCTACTATTTCTTTATGAGCAAAATGCGATTCCGGATATCCTTTGGATCAATTTTCTAATAGACGGGTATTGTACACCAACAAGAAATGTAATGAGAGATCTAGGAGTATGCTGTAGGAAGTCATCTATCTCGTTACTTAAGTAAGTAAAAATTTGCACATAATTATTAATGTTCAATGATAATAGCATAGTTATATTTATATTAAATCTAAAACCAAGCTGATACTAATATTAAATGAGATAATCTAAGTAATGTCAACGTTATACGTGCCACATTGCTTTTAGTAGCTACACAATTTATAATTTATTTTCTACCACAAAGTGCATCAAATAACTAGAAAAATAATCTATACCTAAAATAACAAATAGGAAAATGATCAACCAAATATAATCAAATCATTTTTCAAACTAAAAATAAGCCATACACGTTCAGTTTTAAATTTTTGGGCTATGCTTAATTTAAGTAGTTTGTAGACTTAAAAGGATATTGATTTCAATAGAGGCTTATCCTTTAAGTACATAATTACAATAAGTATAGCACACCAAATATTTGACATTTTGTGAAAGTTAAGAATAGAATAATTGTGTGAATAAGTATGGAGAATGAAAAGTGCTTATACCTCACATTTTATAAGTTAGAATACATAATACCTTGGGCCCTCATTTTTACAGGAATATATTATTTTACAAGTTATAAGACCTATTATAGGCTGAGGCTGTATTACTCTACAACTAGTTAATCTTGCTGCCTGCTAGGTTATATTTTTATGAAGGCCTTTAAGTTTTAATAAATCGTGTTATTATAAAATACACCCTACCTAATCTTTTTTAACAAGCTTTTATCAAAATTTTTAGGGGGGAAATGGTGTTTTTAGAATAATAAATGTTACAGTTTTCTTCTTCTAAGAATCTAAAGTTATATATGCCTAAAAATAATTCTAACGTATTCAGGCTAACTTGACAGCAAATCCAAATATTGCCAAAACCTTTGGTACTTGTCTAAATAAAATAATCATAACTTAACCTACAACCAACTTATTTTTTTCTCTAATAAAATTTTTAGATTTAGGCCTAAAACCTTATGTGAATGTAAGACGTAAAAAATTACACTGTCATTTTTAATACTTGGTGGAAGTAATAACCTGGGATGAAACCTAATAACCATACCTTGTGTAGGCAAATTATATCTCATAAAAAACTCAAAAATCATAAAATGTAGACTAACGACGTGTGGGTTTAGTATGTTTACATTTGGACTTAGGTTTTATTGAGTTTTCAAAATATTGTAAAAATAACATAATTTTAAATTCATTTAGTTAGAGTATAATTGGATTCACTATTTTCTTGTGAGCATAACTTTGCTTTACATCCATTTACATTTCCAGCCTGTGGCCTGGGCCAGTTAGTTTTATTCAAGCCATATATTTTCCACTGGGAAGAGGGTAAGATAAGATTATAATGGAAATTTACTTTATGTACATACAACTTTTTTTTGTACATACATGGTAACATTCACCACATACCTGACTAGATTCATCGTCACTTTGTTGCATAGGAAAACGAAAAACTTTAAAGTTTGGAGACTTTGGCCAAGTCGTAGGAGGTGGACTACGGATCATGTGCTCATGGATTTCTGGCAAGGTGAGTGGATCCACGTCTAGGTCTATAGGAAATTCCTGTACACAAACATTTTAAAATTGATTTCTTGTGTTATTTTGTAACACATGTGTTATTTTAACTTAGTCTGAGTATGGAGTATTTGAAAACCAGCATGAAGGTAGAAATATTGATCTAAGCACCTTTATTTGATACACACATTATTGCTTATTCAGGCTTCAATTAGTAAAAAGTACCCATTTACGTTTATGAAATTCAAACACTGGTTTCCCGGATGCGAACCGAGCAAGTTATGTTGGGGTTTTTTTTTTTTTGCTTACTACTTGTCTGGGCTGGATGTAATTAATCGCAATGAGCAGGGATGAGGAAACCTGCATTTGGAAATTTAAGAAACAATACTGTCAGTAGTCAGTCAGTCTGTGTGTCCACTGGTGCCAGTTTCTCCTAGTAGTGATTTATTTTTACAATAAGTATTAAAAATTATTACTAAATAGGGATTGGGTGGAGACGAGGGGAGGGGGGGGGGGCTAAGTATGGCTAAGTTCAGTAGTTAATTGGTACATGTACAAGTTATTGATATGAATATAAAGTATAACATTTCACTAATTCCTTCAAAACAATCCTTCTAGAACAATGACTGAACATTTGTAAATTTGTAATAGTCTTTAGGATAGTGAAAGAATGATTAATATACAAATTTAGAATTAAAACGAAATGAAGTACTAACCTGTGACATGAGATTAGCGTCATCTGATTCAGACTCTTCTAAGCTATCCACCAAGCTTTCCCGACTTGCCAAAACCTGTTGAGAAAAAACTGTGATTAGAGACCCAGCTTGAAATAAGTTGAACCAAATTAATTATCTGATAAATAACCTCATTGTGATTACAGCAAAATGTTTGGTATATCAATGATATGAGTTGTTAGATAGTGAAATTAATTTATTTCAGTTCAAATAAAAATTACCAAAGTTTTATCAGATCTAGTGAGGGTCAAGTAGATTGTATTATTATGGTAGGAATAAACTTGCAAACAATAAGAACATATTTCTTTGCAGTCAAAAATAATTTTACTTTATTTTAGCATTGTTTTATTAATAATAACTATCAAGAGTGACAGCTAAAGATAACATAGCCCGACACATGAATGTGTGAAAGTTAGGGGTCTGTTAGCTCAAGTTTTTTGATTATAGTCTATCTCGGGCAAGTTTCCCATGAAGCTCCCGAATATCAATCCGAGTCAAGCATGGGTTGAATAAATGTATAATTTTAAAACTTACATACATATACATACATACTTAATCACACCATTCTCTTACGGGGTATGCAAGAAACTGTGAATATAGCAAAAATCATCTTTGTATTTAATCCATCCTCACTAACTTTCTCCACATTTCCCTATACTTGCATCCCTTCCCTTGAACAACTTCCACACACAGTGAGTCATACATACTCTTTTATTCTTAAAACTCTTAATGATTCTCTTTTTCACATATTCATCTACAACATTGAGCCAAGTCTTACATGGCCTACCCCTTCCTTTTGATCCATGCACTTAAAACCTTAATTATGTAAATAAAAAAACTCAGTTTTTTTATGTAATGAGACATATAGGCTATTATAAGGTTTTAAATTTTATTGTTTTTAAATAACTTAAACAAATTAAGTCATTTTAAATCATAAGATTAGATTTTAAATATGTCTTGATAGTAACAGAAACATTAATTATGATTCATTTTAATATTCCTAAGGAAAGTTAAAACAAAAAGCATTATTGAAAATATGTTTGGATGGAAAGATTTAGCAATATTTTGTTTTAAATAATTAACCCCAAATTCCCTGTCCATCTGAAGTGAAGCTTGGTGCTAGCCTCTTACCAGAGAGAGTAATTAGAGCTTTAACTATTTTTAAGATGTAAAATTTGAAAATGGAAATGTGTGCCGTGAATATAGCGGGTTTTGTGACGTCCGGTAGAAAGATCAAAGGGCAATAGTAATAAAAAATGAAGTAGTGAAAAACTTTATTAAAGTGGTGTGTTATAACAGGAGATTAATGTGTGTAAAATAGACGCTGAGCCAATGGATATTTTATTATTATTATTAGCACCGCGTCTTACTACCCGTTCGGGTTGTACGCACTTACGCTAATGTGTAATGGTAGGGTGATTGTGAGATGAAATGGAGGACCTACAGTTTAACGTGGAATCCGAACCACGGTGGAGGCCTGGCATTCCTCACATTCACAAGATGTCTTGTCAGAGGTGAAGGAAGGGTTTGGTAATCAGATAAATCTTTGCCGGGACCTGGGATTGAACCCCGGCCGCCAGCATAGAGGTCTGACACCTTACCCCTAGACCACCAGGTCACCAATGGATATTTTGATAGTAAAAATGTACATGCCAACAACCAACCAAAATGTATGTCAAGGTAGAAGAAATCTATGATGAAATCTATGATGATCTCTTCAACATGAGGGAAAAGGGAAGGTGAACACCATCATCATGGGTGATTGGAACAGTGTGGTCGAAATACGGTACAGAAGATCATAGGGCCACATGGACTAGGGAAGAGAAACAACAGAGGATAGATGCTCATCAAATCCTAACAACAGAATGACCTTGTGGTAACAAACAACTGGTTCAAGAAACGAAGACAAAACTGTACATATACAATAGCCCAGGAGACGTCAGCAGGTACACACTAGATTAATTCTTGTCAAACAGTGGTTCAGGAATAGAAGAGTGAATGCTGTGAAGACATTGCCAGGAGACGACATTGATTCGGACCATAACCTTCTGGTGGCATATCTTTTAAAATAAGATTGAAGAGGATCAGGAAGACAAGCAATATAAAATTGAGGTTCAACTTTGAAAAATTAAGAAGCAATAATGAGATGTGAGAAGTTCGATAGAGCAAAGTTAAGTGAGTTGAAACAAGAGAGTATAAGTGCGGAAGGGAAGTGGGATAGTCTTATAAATATTTTTTGAAGGTTCTGAATGACAATGTTGGAAAAGTAAAGAGGACTGCATGAAAGCCCTGGGTATAAACAAAAATGTTTCAGAAAATGGAAGAAAGAAGGAAATGGAAAAATGTAAACAAAGAATAGTATATTAGGCTATACAGCGAGTTAAGGAGAGCAATAGATAAAGCAAAGAAAGACTATATATAAAAGACATGAGATGAAATTATTGAACTATAAAGAAAAGGAAGGTATGACCTCATGTACAAGAGAGCAAAGGAAATGGGTGGGAATGAAAACAACCTTGTGCGAACAATAGCGATAAAAAAAACTCCAGAGGTCAGATGGTGACGGATCATAAAAAGATTCTTACGATTTGGGAGATATATATAGAAAAACTGTATGATAAGGAGAATCAACCAGGGAGCCTGGAATTTGAAGCAGAAGACAAAAAATGACCCAGCATTTTAAAGAGTGAAGTAGAAAGAGTCATAAAGGACATGCAAAGAAAGAAGGAAAGCTGCTGGAGATGATATACCAACTGACCTGCTGGACAAACTAGAAAACAGCGGATTAATGGCTCTAACAAAACAGGAAAATTGCTCAAGGACTTGCTAGACATAATTATGGTAGCCCTAAAGAAAAAGAAACAAGTCAAGAAATGCAGTGACCACAGGATCATCAGCCTTTCTCAAGTGGGGAAGATGATGACAAAAATACCCAATAGATGACTGGAACAGAAAATAGAAAGTGTGATGGAAGAAGACCCATTTAAAAAGGAAAATAAATCAGAGATGCCATGGGGATGCTGAAAATAATTTTAGAGAAAGTGCTAGAAGTCAAAGAAACAGTTTACATCGGTTTCATCAACTGGCAAAAGGCATTAAGAGAATAAAGTGAAAGAAACTGATGGAAATACTCAAGAAGCTTGGCATCAATTGGAAGGATAAAAAGCTGATTGCAAAACAGTACCTGGGGCAGTGAATGAAGGTGAGGTTGAATGATGGAGAGACCAACAGCGTAGAGATAGGAAGAGGAAAGGATACTGTTTGTCACCAAGTTTGTTCAACTTGTATGGAAAGTGGCTGATCAGGAAGGCCCTAGAGGTACATGACAATTTCAAGATAGCAGGACTTCAGCAACAAAATAAATATGCAGATAATTTAGCAATGCTAGCAAAAAATAAAAGAAAAGTTGCAGGAAATGACGGATTGGCTGGTTAAGTTAGGGAGAAGATATGGTATAGAGATCAACAATGAGAAGTCAAAAGAAATGTGATTTCAAAATAAGGTGGAAGATTGCCTTGGCCAAGGAAGCTTTCAACAAAAAGAGCTTATTGCTAACCAGCAAGTTGAGTTTAGAACTAAGGAAGAAACTGATGTAATGATTCATTTAAAGCATTGCATTATATGGAACAGACATTTGGACTTCGAGGAAGATGGAAAAGAAACACTTAGAGATATATGAAATGTGATGCCGGAAAAGACTTGAGAAGATCGAGTGGATAAACAGGGTGACAAATGAGAAGAGAAGAGAACCATTTTGGATGTGATTATTTTGTTCAAAACAAATTGGATTCAATACAGTCAGGAGGAACTGTCTTCTGCACATCATAGAAGGACAGGTTGGGGTAAAGAGGAGCTTAGGAAGGAGGATGATTTACATACTGGAAGACTTGAAGGAAATAAGAAAATTCTGTTGAGGAGGAGGTAGAGGACAGGGCACAGTGGCGGTCTAAGTTCAATGGGCAATAGGATTGGACCTGTCATAAGAAATAATAATATAAATAATAGGGCTGGGCCGATATGCCCTTTTGCAGATATTGCCGATGCCGATTTTTTCCCCTCAATATTACATTGTTTAGTTAATTCAGCTAAACGGAGAAATAGGGAGTATATAAAATATAAATAGCTCAAATATAAAATGAAAATTATTTAAATAGAAAGCAAAATGCATGCATGGACCTCGTCTCGACCTGAAAGATGTAGATAATATTTCATAATAGGTTGTTATACAACTTGTATTCAATTATATCTATGTTACTTATGGGTAAATCCATGTGAAATCAACCAATGGTCTGGACCTTCACATCTCTGAACAAGATAATTTTTGGAACATTGGTTCTATTTATTAAATGGATGAAAAATATGAAATTTCAATTTTTTTTACATTCCATTTTTGAGTTAATGGCTTTCAAAGTTTTGGAATTCGCGTGATTTTGGCCGCATTTTAAACTCTTCAAATGGCTCTATCTCAAAAAACTATAAGACCTAGAGAGGTGGAATGTGTACTATTCTATTTAGGGTTATACAAGCTTAATATGATATGCAACTTGACCATATTTAACAATTTTTTTTTTCCTAAAGAATTTAAAAAAGTATTTTTGTTATATCTCAAAATAGAAATTTTTAATTGTTTTCTAAAAAATATATATTTTATTTATACTCCTTTTGGGAGAACATGTACCAAATTTGAAGATGGGATGATGATGGGATCATAGTTAAATATAGCAGTACCACAGCAAATTCATCCAGAATGAGGTGTATTGTGTTGATACCCTGAGTATTTATGAACACCTGCATTAACATAAAAAAATAATTGGGAAAATTGTTTCTACTCATTTATCCGCCTCGGTGGCGTAGTTGGCTAACGCGTTAGTCGTGTTGAGCTGCTCGACTGCTGAGGACGGGGAGATCGAGGTTCGAATCTCGGTCGGGTGAACTGGGGGTGGTTTTTCCTAAATGGTTTTCCAATCTCCCTCCACGCAAATGCGGGTTCACTTCCTCTAATTCAACCTTCCCAATTCCTAATCCATTAGAGTAATTAGTACTTAAAGCGTATAACCCGAAAGGGTAGTAAGACGCGGTGCTAAATATTATTAATATTATTCTACTCATTTAATTTATTTCTCTTTTAAGTTAACCCTAAAACATTAAAAAAACAAAATAGTTTTTAGGTTTTTTAATAGGGCCCATTAAAAAAATTCAAAACTTATAAAAAACCTTATTATGAGGTTGAGCTTAGAATTAAATTTATTAATGATCTTACATAGGTTACTGTAAAAGAAATTACTGCTCCTCAACAATGAATCTCAAAAGTCACTTCAAATGAAGTCAGTGATTGATGATAAGACAAGCCCTGGGGAGAGTGAGTCATACACACATGCAGCAACCTGAACACTGCCATTGTTTACAAGTAGTGAGTCACACACACACATGCAGCAACCTGAACACTGCCATTGTTTTACTGACTGCCAGACGAACAACATCCATGTACTTTATTGGCTTGGTTTCTCAGTATTATTTCTTATTGACGTGACTTATTTCAGTGGCTTTTCTTATTTTAGTTTATGGACATGTAATTAAGACCTAGGTACAATAATCTTTTTTGGGCTTCTATTTTAATAATTGTTTAAGGCATTATCAGTCCTATTAGCACTGTTTCCTGCTGTTTATTTGTGAAGGGAAGATGGAAAGAAATTGGGCAACGTTTTGTTGCAACCCATTTAAGAAAAAATCACACTGTGTCAAAAAAAAAAATCTTAGAAATGTAACTAGTTGGATGATATACTTAAATTACAATATGAAAAAAGACATGAAAATTTGTTCAGGTTGTAGAGTCCTACAATCAAAAGAAAAGCAGCCAGAGCTGTTGACCAATGAAAAAATAGAACCACCATATAATAATGAAACTGGAATTGTAAAACCTGGTACTAGTAGGGCTGAAGATCCAGAATTTATGAATTTTGATGAAGGTTTCCAACTTCTGAATGCTTCTCTAACTTTAATAGGTGAGTTACCAGTGGTAAAAATAAATGCAACAGTTCAAAAAAGTATTGCCATGAAAAGGTTGACAGAATAAAATGCAACAAAAACTGCATATTGAGCTTATTAACTACAAACCTCTATGTTATGTTTTTTTTTGCACTTTTTACATAGCATACCTCATTCTGGGTGAATTTGCCACGTACCCCTGTATGCAAATATTTATTACAACATGATCTCATTGTCATCCCATCTTCAAATTTGGTATATATGCTCCCAAAAGGTGTATAAAAAGAATATATTTTTACAAAGATATTAAAAATTTAAATTTTGAGATTAAAAAATTTATATATATTTTTTAATTAAAAAAAACACACTAAAATATGGCCAAGTTGCACGTCATATTAAATATTGTAAAATCCCGAAGAAAATGGTACAAATTACACCTCTCTAAGCCTTATAGTTTTTGAGATAGAGCCATTTGAAGATTTTAACATGCGGCCAAAATCATGCAAATTCCAAAACTTTGAAAGCCAATAACTCAAAAAAGGAATGTTAAAAAAAATTGAAATTTCATATTTTTCGTCCTTTCAGTAGATAGAACCAATTTTCCAAAAATCAACAAAATTTGAAACATCAAGTTCAAGAATTATTTTTTAATTGGTTGATTTCACATAGATTTACCCTTATATCCATAATATGATGTATTTTTAATTTTCTATAAGTCCACAACAAATAAAATCATGCTGGTTCACATAAAATGGTTTTATAGTGTATAGCTTTGTTACTTGAGGAAATCTTTACCTCTAATATATTTATCAAGTATTTCATAATTTGAAATAAGCATTAAGGTAAATAAAATTGAATGGTTTATTTTGTTTAAAATGTTGGTTTTACTGTTTATTATAAAATAAGATATCCAACGCAGACTTAAAGAATTTGTGTTTACATGAGAGAAACTGTATTTAAATATTTTGGTTTAGCTATGAATTATATTTTCATGACTTTAGAATTTAAAATATAGCTTTGGATTTCGAATTATCGGTGTAAAATATCCACATGACAAAACATAGACTATCCTTGGCCAATTGTGCCAATATCGGCCGATAAATGGGATCAGTTATCGGCATCAGCACAGCCCTAACAAATAATAATGTTCACGTTCACATTAAGGTGTACCTGATACAATCATGCACTAAGATATTTGTGTTCTAAAATCCCTACAGAGTGACACTTTTCTATATATTTTGTTATCTATGCCACATACTCACTTCCTTTCATCAAAAAAACCAGTTTATTCAGTTGATGACCTTGACATTTCAATGTACATCTGCTGCACAATATCCTCTTTGTGAATAATTGGGAACAAGGAATAAATAAAATAATAAAATATCATTTTAATAATCAAACAAAACATATTTCAGGGTGTCTACTGAGTTGGAGAAACAAAAATTAGTGACTTTTTGGTGACCTTTTTTTGACCATGAAATTCTTTAGGTAAACGGGTGAACATTTCATAGTGTGTATATAGGCATAATGCACTCACACGCAACATTAAACTTTAACTAGATGGTGAACTTTAACCTTGTCCTTGGTATCACGGTAAAAACAATCAGGCAATTTGCGGCTAGCGCATGGTATCATGGGTGGTGGATGGCGTGACTTTTGAAGCATTCACGTTGTTACGATACACAGGAAATTCAAACAAATAAAATTTTGTGACTTTATGACCAAAATATTGAAAATTCAAAACTTTTCAGAGACTTTCATGACTTTATAGCAATTAGTGACTTTTTCGTGACTTTCGTGACCTAGTTGACACCGATTTTTCAAGGTACAACAATTAATTTGGATCTAGTGGGCAGGCAGTGAGTGGGCAGTAATCAGATTTTCTAAGGTGTTGGATCAGCGACCTCAGTCATAACAAGAGTGTGAGAGAGAGCTCCCTAAGAGCTAGAAAAGTTCCATATCATTGTTACTTGCTACTACAGTAACATGGAAGTCGGCGCTTGTGGAGTGTTGTGAAAAACAGAGCATACTGAGAGTTGCTGACTGAAGTAAAATAGAAAACAACAATTCAAAATAAGTTTACACATAGTTTATGTTCTGAAAGTCAGCTTTGCTTGAATGTAGTGACATACCAGTAAATTATATTTAGCAAAACATTTTTAAGCTGTGAGTAAGTGCAAAACGAGGACAAAGGCATTGGTTTTTCAGAAAGTCTTTGGAGAGTGTTAAGATGGTGTTGATAGGGAACTGCAAAGACCATCAAGGTGGGACTTATGTAATTATTATCCAGGACAAGATAGAGTAATTCACTGAAAGAGAAGTGTTCAAGGACTGTTCGCCAGAATGACTGATTTGGGCTATATCTTCGGTAGTATTTACCAATTAACTATCTACATCACATTATGTACGTTACTCTACAATAAATCCATAAACACAATGAATTTGATTTTTTTAAATGCTCTTTCCGGACAACTCCCACCCTTTGATGGGCTATCATGACAGATTGATATAGATAATGGGTAGGGGTGGATGGACAGCTCCCAATGTTATTTTATTTAGTGATAAAACCATGTTTGACACATTTCGGTAGTGGTTTTAAGTCAAACCAAAGTAAAATGACTCAATTTTGTTATAATAGGGAATTTTTCCTTTAATTTGTCAATGTGGGCTTTAAGGTGATTTGTTTTAAGAAATTTTTAAAGACATGAGCAATTTTTATAAGATCAATATTTTGTTTCCTTCAGATATGATTTCTTATTTCTAAGTGATAGACCCCCTCCTCCCTTTTACCACATTTGTCAATACTCTAGACACATAATTTATAAGTGGTTTGAGATGATATTACAAAACAAAACCTCTTTTTTCCATTCTAAAATATAAGTTTTTCAGTGATTTGAATGGCTTCTAAAGGCTGACAGAATTCATGACTAGTTTGTTGCCAAATATTATTCACTACAAACAAGAGTATGTTTCAAGGCCTAAAATCATACATAAATATGATAAAGCTTTGCTAATATTTAACTAATCATAGGATTGGTTGAAGAGCGTATTATTTTAAAAGACCACCCGTTATTAATGAAATAGCTATCTAATTAATTTTTACTCAGGCTTACCTGTAAGAAAGGGTTGTCTTGTCGTGAGAGCCTAAGAGCTTGCATGTCCTGGTCAATATCTCGAGTTCGACCTGGGGTGAGAGTGAGGGTGGATAAAGCAGGGGACGGGGGGCAACAAGATGTCTGCACCACTATGTTCACAGCTGTCACAGACAGAGTGGACGGCACACGAGGCACAGCACCATAGTTCAGGTTCTGCACGTCTGCTCAACAAATAACATTCTTGTCTTAAAAACTGTTTATTGATGGTAAATGTAGATATGTGCTAGCATGCTCAACACTAATCAGTTACTTAGGTTGATTATTGTCTATGAGTATCTCGCTTCAGGTTACCTGACAAACTCACACACATGAATAAGATGCAAGTTTTTCATAACATGTAATTAAAACTCATTATTGATGCATTCTCATAAGTCTCCAATACAATTCTACTACTACAGTCACCGCGCGGCTTCTTTGGTGCTGACTGACAGCTCACAGCTGACTTTTGACAGTCAACATTTAGGTATATACCCAAATTTTGACCATCAGAAGTGACAGCTGTTAAAACACATGTTTTTGCAGATCATATTGTTTGGCGTAGGGATACATAATTTGGTCTGGTAACTTTTCAACGCTGTCAGTCAGCACCAAAGAAGCCATGCGGCTACTGTAGCAATAAAAATATCAAGGTATCAAGACCACTCCCAGAAGCAAGTCAAGCACAGTCCTTCTATAACAAGGTACCAGATTCATGTTTGTATTTAAGGTAATATAGGGATAGGTAATGTTGTAAAATGTAATCAAACACACATGACCAAAGCCAAACCTATACTCATACCATACTCCCCCCCTTTTTTTTTTGGGGAACAGTGTTAAGTCCACATACTCACTTTTTGAGCAGTTTCTTGGTATCAAAAGTGACACCATGCATGAACCTTATTTTTATAACTTAATTTGATGTGTTAGTGTGTTCCTCTCTAATTACAAGGAAAAATATTTGAAAATTTCATAAATATGAATGAAACTATAAAAAAGATACGTCAATGCCCTGATTAAAAGCCAAAAATGTTAGGAAATTTTTTGTATTAGTTTGTTCTTATGTAAAGTAGTGTATTTTTTAAAAAAGTTTTGTATTTTGTTTAATAGCAAAATCGCCTGTTAGATAACACCATAAACATTTAATATTTATAATAATAACTGACAAAGAATAAAATGAGCTAGGGTCACCAATGACCTCAAGTGTGCAGGGATTAAAATGTGCAATTGAAGGTTAACAGAGTTTAAACATGTAAATATTAAAGTTGCATTAAGCTAGTTTTTGCTAATTTAGGTAGGCCTATATATTTTTTTAAATGAACCTTTTTATTGACATGTTTAAAAAAACTTTAAAATTACATAAATTAACAGTAGGGTTCAAGTAGGAAGGACCAAAAAATAAAGCCTGCTAGACGATTTACAAAGGTTATTAAAATTACCTAACTTAAAAATAATAATAGGCTAAGTCAACTTATGTAAACAGCATCAGTCATTATACATTAAAATATAATACAATTTTATCAATGTTGACCACAAGAATTTTTTTCTTTCTTTCTTTCTTCCTAATTTAAGGTCCTTCGTACAAGAATCATTCTATGTCTAAGTTAGGCAGTTTTCAAACTTAATAATAGAATGTAATTTTGCATTTGCAAGTTATAAAAACAGATTGACTACTTACTGGAATGTTTAGATTCCTGTTCCATTTCTTCAATATAAATCTCTCGAGTTTTTATATTATCTTTTCCCACATTGTGCTTTTTTCTTCTGAATATATTTGTTAAAAGTTTAATCGGAGACTTCTTCAGATATCCATTTTGTTTATTGTTTTCAGATAATATCTGAATCATTACATTCTGAAAAATAACATGTACATACCCATAATTTACCTTTATAATTATTGATGTGTGCAGCGTGAAGGGATGTTGAGACAAAAACATATAGGATTTTTTTATCACTGCGTTTTATTACTCATTTGGGTTATATGCATCTAGGCCTATTAATTATGCTAATGAGATAGGGGTGAGGAGAGGTGAATTTAGAGAAAGTATACCCGCATTTGCATGGAGGGAGAGTGAAAAACCAGTTAGAAAAAACCCATCATTACACTCTACTGGAATTCGAACCTCAATCTTCCCGTCATTGGCAGTCCAGTCTAGTACAAAACTGACGGCTTAAGACTAATCACCCACCAAGGTGAGTTAGATAAAACATAGTTTTGATCTAAGACCTATGTATGGATCTAGATAAAATACAGTAGGCCCATGGCTTCTTTGGTGCTGACTGACAGTTCACAGCTGACTTCTGACAGTCAACATTTAGGTATATACCTAAATTTTGACTGTCAGAAGTGACAGCGTCTAAAAACATGTTTTTGCAGATCATATAGTTCGACGAAGGGATATATAATTTGGTCTGGTAACTTTTCAAAGCTGTCAGTCAGCACCAAAGAAGTTATGGGGCTACTGTAGTTACTAGAGTAATGGAATGGAGTAATAATAGCTCTTTCTCTAAGTCAAAGAACCAGGGTTTGAAACCCTGCCCGATTAAAAAAAATAGCATTGGCTTTTTGAAATATATTTGAGTAGGTAACTTACAGATAAGAGTCTGAAATATAAAAAACATTCTATTAATTCAACATGGACACCATAGTATAGGTGTAATCTTTTAAATTAAGAATAAGTTATTGGGTTTAATAATTTTATAACATTGTAATTTAAAAGACTCAAGGTAGAAAAACGCAAAACATTTTTACACTCAAAAACTTGTTGAAACCACAGTAACACATAAAATAGCCATTTAATTGGTGTTTAAAACATAACATAGATGATGACATTGAATATAAGTGGACTTTGTCTTCTTTTTTATTAAGTGGAAGCCAACACAATGCACTTGTAACTGCAATGATGTGCATTAATTATATAATACCTTGTATTAGTTTATAGTGTGCAGATGACTTTCGCATTATAATTGGAGCATTGTGTTTTCTTCATTCATTCTAGTAAGCTTACATTGGAAACAGTAAGAACCACATTAAACTTTACTGTTTGAGTTTTATTATTGAACAATTTTCTTTTAAATAGTATAAATTAGGCTATGTTTTGCTTATGTTTAGAATACTGATCACACATTGTGAATTGTTTACAATAATAATTATTATATTGAACATATTGTGGTTCATTAAGTTACTCTTGATGTTATAGTGTTTCGCCATATTCTTCAAACCTATTTTAATAAATAACAACTGAGAAACAGCAGAGGCAAAATAATAAACTATAAACCACTTAAACAAATGAACAAATTAGAAAACAACTATTTAATTTTAGTATATCAACCCCTAACTAAGCTTAAACTTCCATTAGAGTTACAGGTGGTTGTTTTTCTGCCACATTGCCATGGAGGAATAATGTGCGGAAGGGATAGTAAACATCATTAAATATGAATGAGGTGTTTTATTTGGTTTAAAAGTTAGTTACTGTAATTAATATCTAATCCAATAAATCAAAAATCAAAATTTACCGACATGTCAAATACCTTGGCAAAGTGTGTCAGCCATAATAAATAATGTTGTATGGAAGTAGTAAGTCCCCTTTTCGAAAATATGGCACATGGGTAATATAGAACCCTTATTATGCACAGTCACAAGAAATGGGTTTGTTATATGGAGAAATCTAAAATGTACCCTTTGTTTACCCTGAAATATAGCTAGCTTCTTTCATGGTTCCCAAATGCTGCAATTTATTAGAAGGAGCCAAAGTGTATTCCATCAAGATAAGACTGCTACAATTCAGGGCAGACAGTGTAACTAGTATGGTCATAGTACACTTTATCTTTTTCATTCTAGGCTGTTTTTCTTTTTTATATTACAATTTTTAGATAGTTTAATCACTTTATTATACACACAAGAGTATGTATAATCAAATGACACCAAGATTTAGAAATTTTTAACACTTTTAATAAATACTACATCCAAACAAAACTTGACAACACATCGCCCAAATCACTTTCTCAATGTAAATATTGACAATGACATGTGACGTTCCCATAATCCTGCACAGTGCACACTAAAATGGATATGACATCATTGTTTGACATGTACCAGTCAAGTTTAATTATTACATTGAATAGTTTATTTTGTTTATAACTATAATCATTAATATTATGTTTTAGTTGGTTTTAAACTTCTTCTAGAATTAATTCGCTATGGATACTTGTAACCACCTATAGAGTCAAATCACTTGAAGAACATACATTTAAAATGAAGTTAAGTTAATTGTGGTTGTTGTGGACAGTTTTTTATACCTTCATAAAGATAACAAATTCTGTTTGAGGTTTAGTGTAATGTGTCCAAATTGATCTAGAACGGCCAAAATATACTGCATCGCTTGGATGAGTGGAAAACATAATAACGTGTTATTGTTATATTAATTTATGAACATACTGATAAGTTTGTGTGGATGGATATAGCATGAACCATCCTGAAATGTGGGTATTTTTTGTTGTCTATTATTAGAAACATCCAAAAATAATTTTCTTATCCCTAGAAACCTTACTCTATATTTCTAAGACCTAGTTCCCAATTTTCCCAGCTTCAAAGCCCCCCCGCCCCCCCCATTATATCGATCTGTCGCCTTCCACCCTTCTTGATAGCTTCCAGCAGTCAGTTGATCTTCAGTCGGTGTGTAGGTTGGAGTACTGAGACAAGGTTAGTACAGAGTGCAGATTTTTTTTCTACGTCTCTTGAGTATATATTTACCAAATTACAAGATGTCTTTTTGTACTTTTTTGTCGGTTTTTTTTAAAATACTTCCTTATTCTATTCAGTCCCATGAATTTTTTGCAATAGTTAAGTATATTTGTATAGCTATTATTATGTAATTGCATTTATTTGATATAGTATATGATTAAATTTGACATAGGTCTATTGTTGGCATTCCATGTAAATTTATATAATATGTCTCTCAGACATAGAGTCAACTCTGGTTAAAATGAACCTCTACAGTGTCAGATATTTTGTTCACTATGTCGGAAGTTCACTAAAAGAGATTTAAAAAAAATAATTCTGAAGGTAGTGGATTAGAGACAAAAATATAAGAGTTAAAATACAATCACTCTTTATTGAAATCTCTTAGTTAATCTTAAAAAATATCGGATAAATGCTGTTGTTTACTGTATACTGTTTTGAATAATATTTTTTACACATACTTCTTCAGAGTCTGTGCTTTTTACACGCTTGATTCCACACTATCAATGCATTAAAAATACTAAACCGAGTAGAAAAGTCTAATTTTTTTGAGTTACATATAGGCTACCCTTCAGAAGAAATGTATTTGTGAGAATAATTACTAAATGGCCAGAGACTGTCATTCACTGGCCTGTAACTACTGTATTATTAATACTTAGAAGACTCAGAAGATGGTTTTCCTTTACGTGCTACAAACAAAGGTATTAAAACTTAAGCCAGGTCAATGAGTACTGTGACTGTTTAAGCTCAACCCTCCTCCCCCTCCACATTCCGTACTTTCAGTCAAGCTGTGTGCTACCTAATCAAAAACTCAGGTAGAGAATCAATGTTTTCAAATTTATACAACCAAAAAGTAAATTTTTAAAGAATTATGATGTTAGAATGACATTTCTTATTGAAAGTTTCAATTTTTCTGTTCACTAAAACAGAAGTTGAGGGTTGATTGTAAACGATTTTTTTTAACACACATTCAAATGTATGTTGGTTGGGAACAATTAATTAGGTTCACTGTAGCCACATGTTCACTACAATTGAGTTCACTAAAATTGGAGTTGACTGTATTATAAGTGTTAGAAAACCGATATTTCTAAATCCTTGCGCATACAGTACTAGTACTGTATAGTTACCATATTGTGAGATGTGTTTTATACTTTTTTGTAGTCTTTCTTTTAATACTTATTATATTTAGTCCTATGCACTCTTGGTGATAATTAAGTGTATTTGTATAGTTATTATGTAATTGTATTTATTTGATATATTATAGGCCTATGATTGAATTTGATTAATATAAATTGCAGATAAACCTAAAAAACGAATCCAAATAGAATACAAAAACTTTGTACAGAGGAAGAAATTCTGTCAGAATTATATGAGCCACTCCAAAAATTTGATTCATCAAAAGAAGCAAAAGAAGATAACATACAAAGAGAAGAATTACTTAGATGAAGATAATTATGATGATACTTACCTAGAGCTTGATTTTGACCCAGAGTAAAGCTCAATATGGAAATATCTCGTTATGGAGGAGCTGGGGGCACTTTTAGGTTTTCCCATTAGGTCCAGTGCAATGAAGAGTAACTAACTTTCCTTAGAGACACTTTTTAACATTACCTACTTTATGTGGGGGAATATAGAGCATGCTAACTTACACACTTCTTGGAAAGATGTAGGCTAAATTTCTACCAAACAATCTCAGATTTGACAACAAAGACAGTAGGGAAGAGAGGAGAGCAATTACCAAATTGGCACAGATTTAATTCATTAGGGATAAATTCATTGAAAATTGCAGGAAAAACTATCAACCTAGTTCCCATTTTTAAGATAAACATATTCCTGATCAAATTCAGAGGTAGATGATAATTTAGGATAATATAACCACCTAGTAAACCTAAGAAATATGTACAAGCTCGTAATGATGTGCGATTACTCAACTAAATATATGTCAAATGCAATGCCATATTTGGGAAAAAGAACAACACCTAAAAACACAACTGCTGCAGATTATTTTGTTGAACATCTTATCCAAGTTAAGTTATATAAAAGGAACCAACCAGAATTGCACCATAAAAAATTGGTTTGCGAGCATACTTCTTGTGAAGAAACTTCTAAATGAAAATATATTAGGCCTAACTCTGATTATGACAACAATAAAAAATAAGGCCGAATTCTTGATGAATTTGATTTGAATTATAAAAACCGTAATCCAGGATCATCAATATTTTTAAGGAAGAATTTGGAAGCAGTTTTGATAAAAACAATGTTGGGCAAAACTGTTACTTTGATTTCAACTGTTCATGAGGATGGTGCAGTGAAAGAAAATTCAGGAACACCTTAAATAACTCACTGTTACAATACAAGTCGAGGCACTGTTAATACGTTTGACCAACTGTACCAAAGTATGAATCGTTGAAGAAAACTAAATGTTAGCCAATGATTTTCTTTATTAATGGCGGCCGGGGTTCAATCCTCGGTCCCGGCAAAGATTTATCTGATTACCAAACCCTTCCTTCACCTCTGACAAGACATCTTGTGAATGTGGGGAATGCCAGGCCTCCACCGTGGTTCGGATTCCACGTTAAACTGTAGGTCCTCCATTTCATCTCACAATCACCCTACCATTACACATTAGCGTAAGTGCGTATAACCCGAACTAGTAAGACGCGGTGATAATAATAATAATAATCTTTATTAATGTGTTGAATATGGTGGCATATGGTAATTATGTGATTTAATTGCAAAATTAAAAAAAAACTGTAAATCTTTGTCAAGATTTGACTTCATGATGGGATTAATTGAGAAACTATTTGTAGGGCCTATCGTGGATGGATAGGATAAACGTTTGGACTCAAACTTACCATGACCTATTCATTGTTCCTTTGGGAAATGCCTAAAAAATTGATTCTGCAAAGGAACTATCCAGGAACGTTGCTAGTGGACCGTTGATTTGGAAATATTATAGTTTCTGCCCTTATTCAAAAAGAAGGATGAGCGAAATGAATAGTAAAGCATTCAAAAAATCCATATGTTAGAAGCACAATGAAAAAATTGTTTCATGTAGAAGACATTTGTAATGCTACGTTTGTCATAAATTAATATTTTGTGCTAGTAAAATTTTGTTTAAATTTGTTTGTTCTATGTTTTACCTAGTAGGACTATTTGTTTGGATTTGATAGTGAATAGATATTTTTCAATATTCTACCACTTAAAAAAACTTTACCAAAGACCACCCTAACTAATACATTTAGAATGTGTACGTCTCTAAGACAGAAAGGTATGTGCAAATTATATATTTTGGCGTATAAACCGAAAGGGTAGTAAGACGCGGTGCTAAGTATTATTATTATATATTTTGGTAGCGTTAGGTAACAAAGAAAATATGTCTCTCATTTCCAAAAAGCGTACTATCCCGTAAAAAAAACCAAAGTCATTTATATAAATTTATTTTTAACTTTACAAAATCACTCGAAAATAATCACTAAAAATAATGTGACATAAAATTTAGGAAAAACCATAGCAGACGATTTCTAGCATCCGTAGTTAGTAATGATCATACTTTACTCACAAATATATGTTACTGCAACAACCAAAGTAATAACATTAAATATTCTATAAATCATTTAAGGGCTGGTAAAAATAAATTAGGCTCTTTTAAAAAATTAATCTAAATGTAAAGTAAATATTTTTGTGGCCATTACAACATATCAAGCGTACAGCAGAAGTAAACGATTATTATCAGTTCTACCAATATTTAAAACTAATGGCAAGATCAATGTAAAATGAATAGAAGATAGCACTAGATAATGAATTATTGAAGTTTATTATAGTTTAAGTTAATAATACAATAATTTTTAATTTACAAGCTTAATATCAATGTTACAAAGTAATTTATAAGTTAACAATAAAATTATATAGTCTCTTCTAGCAGGGCTTTAGGTGGAGGTCTTTCAAATTTAATTTAATAATTTTACTTAATGACATTACAAGTCTGTTCTGTTAGGTAGGCTATTGGAGGACATTTTAATGTAAGAGAAGCTAATAAAGAAAAGGCAATGTGCATTCATTTTATTTACAAACAGTAATAGCTTAAATAATGTTATGATGATTCATTGTATAAGAATTGGTTAATTTATGTTTTTTCAAGATTAAGTTGTATATATATACACACACACAAAAATTAATCTTGAAAAAACAGCAATATGCTACACATTAAACGGTTCTTATAAAATGAATCATCATAACATTAGTTAAGATATTACTGTCTGTAAATAGAATGAATGCACATTGACTTATCTTTAAATTAATTAATTTACCCATTACAATATATCAAAATTCTGGTTTGAGTTATATACTCTCTCTCTCTCTCTCTCTCTCTCTCTCTATATATATATATATATATAGGGTTACCATACGTCCGGATTTGGAGCATGTGTCCGATTTGGCGTCCAGATCCGAGAAATGTCCGGATTTTACTAATATGAACCGAAAACGTGGCCGAATTGGGGAATTTTACTCCGCGCCGCACTTTAGGTTGGTCATACTGCAACACTGCGCGCTCACTGCATTCTGTCTCTGCGTCCAATTCAAGGTCACTCGCAGTCGCAGTCCACAGAGTGGATGACTCTCAGTTGTTTATATTGTTTATCACTTGTCAGTTTGTTTAGAAATAACTCGTTTGCTGTGTACCTAATGTTCCTGATGTATCGATACTATTAGTGTTCATTTTATAATTTTAGTGTGTAGGTAGTTATAACTTTGCAAAATGACAAACTAAAAGAAGAATACAAGTTTCTGAGACAGTGTCAAAAACAGAATTGACCGCGTGAAATGTTTGACGTGTAGCTCTGAATTTTCGGTGTAGCATCGAGGACGGTACGACATAAAAAATCACTTGCAGAGTGAGAGACACTAGAAGGCTAATCAAGCAGCATCCTCGGCAAGTATTAATACTTTTTTTAAAAACATTTATGTCACAGATGCTGAGTTGCAATGTGCGGCAAAAGAGGCAATTTTTGCCCACCATACCGCAATGCACGGACTTAGTTTCGAAACGTCTGATTGCACTACCAAACTTATTAAAAAGCTTTTTGAGCCCAAATTTTCGGGAGCTCGGACTAAGACCGAAGCAGTTATTGTAAATGTAGTATCTCCTTACATATTTGATAAACTGCTCAAAGATCTCAAGGATGCAAATTTTCTTACACTAACAATTGACTGTTCAAACAGAAAGGAGGTTAAATTGATTCCTGTATGTGTTCGTTATTTTAACCAAAATGAAGGTGTTAACGTGAAACTGTTATTTTTGTTTGGACTTCTTGGCGAAACCTCTGATATTTTAGTAGAACATCTTTTAAAAAATATCAAAAAGTTCTCTATTGATTCCAAAGTCGTTTTTCTGTGTGCTGATAGCACTAATACCAACTTTGGTGGTGTTAAAAGGCATGGACAAGGACAATGTTTTTTGAAAACTGCAAAAGGCTCTGTCAAGACCAATTCTTGGCATTGGATGCTCTGCTCTTATTTAGCACAACACAGTGCAGACTGCTTGTGATGGCCTGCCCGTTGATGTTGAGGCGATTGTTGTCAAAGTGTACCAATTCTTTTATCAGTATACTGTCAGAGTGACCGCATTAAAAGAGTTTTGTGAATATGCAGAAGTCGAGTATAAAAGAATCCTTTCACATGGAAACACAAGATTTTTGAGCTTAAATACAGTATAAAGGATACTGATTTTGTTTGAGCCCTTTAAGTTGTATTTCTTGTCAATTGAAAACTTCCCTGCATCGTTACTTGCATTTTATGAAGATCCAGTAAATGAACTTTATTTAACATTTGCGCATGGAAGCCTTCACATGTTTCAAATAACAATTCTTAAAGTTGCTACAGAAGCGACACAAGTGTATGAAGAACTAGTTGTCAAACTGTAAGAAAGGAAGGCAACTAACTTTATCCCGTTTGCAGCAAAGCAGTTACACAGGAAGTTAAAAAATGAAGGATCCGTTAATGATAAGAAGGAAGAAAACTTTCTGAAAAGTGTAGAAGGTGTTTACAAACCTGGGATAAGCTACTTGAAACTTTGGGAAAACAGTTTTGACAAGGCTAACCACTTTAAATGGTTAACGCTACAACATAACCCTACCTGGGATGAGATGGAAGACAGTGCTTTAACTGTAGCCACCATTATTCCGGATTTCATCAATGTGGATTAACTATTTGATGAGCGTTCGTCACTAATACAAATTCTGAAAATCTGAAACCTGAATGGCATTCCCTACCAAAAGATGAAACCCCCAATACTCAAGAGAAATGGAAACAAATATTTGAAGCCTTTTCTAGAAGAAATGTCTCCTTTGTGAATATTTTCAAAATAGTAGGAATCGCCATGTGTCAAACTGGTACTTCGGCTCCAGCTGAGCGTATTTTTTCAATGATGGGGTCTGTTTGGAGGGCTGAAAGAGAAAGTTTATCTCTGTCAGTTGTAAGAGATCTTCTTTATATTAAAGCAAATTCTGTTATGACATGCCCAGAATTCCACGTCCACATAAAAAATGACAAGTCTTTTCTGAGGAAGGCCAGTTCATCTGAAACGTATGAATCAAGGAAAATTGAAGAACCTGTCCCTGGACCCAGCACATTGTAATCAAAAGTTGGAGCATGAATTAAGTAATTGAAATGTTCAGAATATAGTATGCACATTTATGTTATCTACTGTATGTAAATATTTCATGGAATTTAACTGATGGTATATTAAAAAGGCTTAATTATAATAAATTTGTAATTTATTAACCCCATAATACTTATTTTGTAATTTAAAAAGCTTATAGATCAAGCCAAGTTTTATAACATTTTTCACGGATAGCTAAAAACACACATTTCAGTGCCAAATTAAAAAAAAAAAATCCGGGG
>CABFVX010000582.1:220842-252247 GCA_902151425.1 Timema shepardi
AACAACTTCATAGTATTTGGAAGAAGACGCCATTTCTCTATACCAATAAGAAGCTAGCCTTCACAAAACCTGTCGCCAGGACTCTTTCTATTAGTTGAATTTTACACTGTTGAAAAGGGGAGAGAAAGGCAAGGGGTATGTCATATATAAACCATTTTGCGTATGTTTAAGGCATCTCCGGGATCCAAATATCTACACCGAGATCCCGCTCACGCACAGGTCAATCTAACACAGTATAATATAAATCACATCAATATCACAAGTGTGCAGTGATATGAAACATTTAATTGAAATATGTTCAAGTAATTAACAGGTGTAATTTAAATAAACCGTGTGTGAAATAACAGCCATCAACATTTCTCTTTCTTTAATTTTATTAATATACCGATTTAATTAGTGCTCGAACACGGAGCTATAAACAACTGACTAAACGGTATCTTTTCCGCACAGTGATGATAGGCGCTCGATCACAGAGCTTTATACAACCTATAAAACATCACAGCATTCTTATATCAGGGAATTAATCCGTAGTGTTTCAATCGACGCCCAAAGTGGGGTGATTGATCACATAGTATTATAATTGACGCCCAAAGAGTGGCGCGATAAATCGATATTATTACAATTGGCGCGCAGCCGTGACGCGAATTCTCGAATCCCCGAGACAAGAAAGAGACTCCACCGACTGAAGGACACACGGCACACTATGAGGCACACCAACGACGAACATCAATCTGAGAACCGTGGTGAAACAGACGTTCCACGCACGGCACACTACAAAGCACACCGACGACGAACCTCTATCCGAGAACCGAGGTGAAACAGACGTTCCACGCACGGCACACTACAAGGCACACCAACGATGAACATCGTACTGAGGAGGAACAAGCTGACCGAAGACATCAAATTAGTCAGATAAGCCTTAAATAAATTTATATTATTTTTAATTTAATTAATTAGATTTAAATAATTTTGTTTTAATATTTTATAATCATTAATTTTAGTAAATTTTGGAAGGGAAAATGGCAGATTCAAATGATAATAGTGACGCTATTAGATTGTTCTGACGAGATAAAATATGAAAATAGACCTAGACATCAGTTAGTTCTAGAAAAATCAGATGAGGAAAAAAGAGAAAGTGAGCAAGACAGAGAAAGTGAACAGGGCAAAGAAAGTGAGCAGGACAATGAAGGGTCATTTGCAGAGGGAGAGAAAGAAGATAGGGCAGAAAAAGATATACAAAACATGCAAGATGAGGAAGGGCGAGAAAAGAATAGGGAACTAACGATAGTGTAATAACCCATATGAGATTAAACTCAAATTATGAAAATGTTACAGCAAATGGCAGAGGATAGTAAAAAAAGTATCCAAGAAATTAAACAGGAAATAAGAAAATGAAGCCAAGAATTTCACCAGAAATTAGATACAACTAATCAGAAATTAGATACAAATAACACTAAACTTGAACCAATCAATAAAGAACTAAGTGCTAAAATAGAGTTAAGTAAGGAGGATTGTGAAGAAAAATTTGGTAATTTAGAGCAAAAATTTGTACAGGTAGAGACAGTTCATCAAAACTTAGCAGGACAATTCGAATTAATTGAATAGATTACGGCTAGTAAAAATGAAATAGATACAGTAGAACAAGAATCAATTAAAGGGTTAAAGGAAGTAGAAATTAAAGTTGGGAGTTTAGACCTTCAGGTAGAACACACAAAAACTAATGTTAAGGTAGTCCAACACAACCTTGAAGAAGAAATAAATGAGGTAAAATCAGTATTTGATTCTCAGCAAGACACGAATACAATTTTAATTAAAGAACAGTTAGGTGGGATTGTTAACAAGGCAGTAGAAACATTAGATAAAATATTCAACGATTTTGTGGTTGAAAACCATCAAATAAATCAAGAAATTAATTATCAATCAAACAATTATAATAATATTGATAGGCCTAGACAATCGTCTAGCCCTCAAATCATAGAAATTAATAATGGACGATATAGGCAGAGATATCAAAATAATTATCCAACGCCAGAACAAAATAGAAGATATCCACATCCTAGTATAGAGTATCGACAGGATAGGAACCAAGGACCTTCAAGACAAATAAATTCAAGTGATAGGCAAATTAATAGCAATAATAATGCAGGTCATCCCAGATTAACAACCACTAAAATACATCAACCTCCAAATTTTAATTTTGTACTACTATTTTCATGGACATGAACATCAAATTTAAATGAGTATCTCTCACATAAAATATTCAATCCAGGAGGCAGTAAAGCGTTTAAATTTCGGATCATTTAAATGTATAAATCAGAAGTATCACTAATGATTTAAATTTTAAATAAGTAAAATAAGGGTAACTATAATTATTTAGACGTAGTAAGAAGTGTTAGAGGTATGATTTCTTAGTAAACATTTAACTGCGTATTTTTTTAAAGAAAGGTAAGAAAAAATGAAGTAAGACAGTGCGTATTTGTAAGTCACCCCTAAAATAGAAATTGTAAAAGAAATCATTAACTACCCTCACTATGAAGAGTGACGCTAATTTTTTTTTTGTAAAAGGTAGAAGGGTTTTTATTATTAACATGTACACCCTAAAACCAGTTGTCTAGATATATTGTTATTTTCTACGACTCCAAAATGAGATTTAAAAGTAAACATAATAATATTTTTCAAAAGAAGAGAGGGTAAGTAGGACAACGACAGTTACTTGAAGGGACTACGCTGAATAATAACAACAATATTTCTTTATGACTTCGAGTCAAACCCGATACATATACAAACATTAAATCAAGTTTTAAAATATAAATTCTGTACGAATCATATCAATTTAATTTGGATTTAAAATAGTTACAGGAAATTATATATATAAATAGGAAAACAGATAAGGAGGGGGCATGGTCCCTTGGGAAGCATGCAAAGATTAAGATCAGATGAAGAGTATGGTGAGGGGTTGGATACATATTGCCAACTAGTTAAGTTTTATGTGAGTAAATTCAAATGATAATTTTAAATTTACGTTAGGAAGTTTGATTAATTAATAGACGATCTTGGAAATCAGAATAAATATATTATTTCACCAAAGATGCATTTTGTCATTGATGTGAATCTTAATATTTGTGTGGGGGGTTATTTTAATATAATTAACTACATTTCAATAAATTCAACGATATTGATTAAAATAATCACAGAATAAGCTTATGAACTAAAGGATAAGTTTTAAGATATCTAAAGAAATTAATTTAGTTGTGCACTTGAGTACAGTATTACAGTAACTTAAGGTGAATGGAAAAAAGAGGCCAGTAGTGTCTTGTTTAAAAGTTGTTGTTTTTTCAGATAAAAACGTTAAGGAGTATTAATAGAGGTATATTGAAGAGAAGGTATTAAGATATGTAATCGTCGTAATGAGTTTAAAGATGACCTGAGGGCATCTAGCAGCGTCGAGGAATTAAAGTGTATTGGCCGAGGAATTTTTTAAGATGTATTAGTTGAGAAGTTAAGATATATTAAGGCGTGGACTTAGCTATAGGCAAGCCATGATTAATAATTTAATTGTTTTAGTGAGTCAACGAACCACCAAGAATCAGATAGCATAGCGTTAGCACAACGCAGGGAGATGTCCGCAATTATGATAATGAGGCAAAGACCTAAGTTTTACACAAATGTAATATTATGCAACGGTAAAATCTACATTGAAATTTATAGATATGGAGGAGATTATGAAGAGGTTTAAAAGGGTATTCTGTGATTGCGTGATGTAATATTGATATATCAACAAGGATAAAGAGAGCTAATTAGGGCGTTGTATCTAATTAGTATGCTATTGTAACGGATTTTCAATTATGATTTATTTTAAGTACCTAAGGCATATAGGCAACATTCAAATGTTTTGATCAAGAGAGATATGTAGCTAAAAGATTTTTTTCACTAATGAGAAAATAATTACTCAATTAGAAAGGGGTAAATGATTTTCAATATTTCACAGTAGTGTGAAAAATGATTTCATACTAATTTCAAGTGTACTTTAAGGATCTAAGATTGTTTTATGTCCATTTCAATTATCTTAAACAAAATAAGGTCAGGTTAAAATTGTATATCTTATGTATTCGTCACTCACACCAAAACAGGTTGACAATACAAAGGGCAGGAAAAGAAAGAAGGTGGAAGAGTTTGACAGCTGTGTCACTAGCAAAGTAGATGAAGTAAAAGGATAGTTTGACCTTGAATAAAAAACCAGGGTTTGTAAACAACAAAATATTATAAAAGAACTGACTTTGATAATAATTGACTGAGAATGTAACTAACTATGTAATAACTGATGTTAATATTAATCAACTGATTATGTAATAATATAAAAACTGATGTTAATATTAATCGGCTGAAAATGTAATGATGTAAGAACTGATGTTAATATTAATTGATTGAAAATGTAATAATGTAATAACTGAGGTTAATATTAATTGACTGAAAGTGTAATAATGTAATATGCCTTGCTCGATGGCAAGAAATTAATGATTCTATGGTAAAAAAATTAAATGAGTCCACATTAATAAATAAACAAACATTAATCAAATTAATAAAAAATTAAGGTAGCTATTAAGAATATGTAAAATTATTTTTTGTAAGAATAGTTTTAATTAAGTCAATTTATAACTAAATATATGTTGTACTACAAATTTTTATCGTAGAGAATTTGGTAAACAGTGATTGATCGGATAACTAACAATACACATAAAGATTTGAGTTTTATAGAAATAATTGAGTTACTGAAGATTATATTAAACATTTTATAAAAAATAATTTCTATATTTTTATTACAACGATTTAAAATTTAAATTGGCTCTAAGATACTTTGAGGTACTTCAGCTATAAATTTATATTAATTTTCAAGATTTTCAAATTATTCTTGTATTTATTAAATTTAATTACCTAAACTCAAATATAAAGTTGGTTATTCAACCAAAACAATTTATAATTTTTTTCAAATTTGTATGTAAATATAACATTTTAAAAACAGAACAAGTGTTACAATTTTTCAGTGAAATCAAGAAAAAAGGTAAAGAAAGTAAAAATGAAACATCAAACAGGAAATTCTTTATTTCCATGTATTCATCAAGAAGACTGAACATTAAAATTAATCAAATGTGACAACGGATAAATCATATATCATAACTTTTGTACAAGTAAATTGTAATCAATGTTTATACACATGTACAATTTATGTAACTTACACTTCACCACATTATATATGTTTAATTTTAAGGATGATCAAATGTTTAATATGACGTAACTCTTGCAAAGTATGGGCTTTGCTTCTATTAAAATTCATTAAATTAATTAAATTCATTGCATTCATTTAAGATATAAGCAAATGGGGGGTAATTGTAATGATATTGATTTGGATTAATTTAAATTATGTAAAAAGTCATGGATTAAGGTAATTTTTCTTTAAAGTAATATAGGTAGAGTATCCTTCTAAGATTCATCCATGAAGAAACATGCGCTTCTCAGAAACAATGTGAAAAGGATTTCACCCCTAAAATATATTTTTTATACCATATTTCTTGTTAAAAGAATAACTGCGTCAATTCTTGTTAAAGGGAACAACTTCATAGGATTTGGCAGAAGACGCCATTTCTCTATACCAATAAGAAGCTAGCCTTCACAAAACCTGTCGCCAGGACTCTTTCTATTAGTTGAATTTTACACTGTTGAAAAGGGGAGAGAAAGGCAAGGGGTATGTCATATATAAACCATTGTGCGTATGTTTAAGGCATCTCCGGGATCCAAACATCTACACCAAGATCCCGCTCACGCACAAGTCAATCTAACACAGTATAATATAAATCACATCAATATCACAAGTGTGCAGTGATATGAAACATTTAATTGAAATATGTACAAGTAATTAACAGGTGTAATTTAAATAAACCGTGTGTGAAATAACAGCCATCAATATTTCTCTTTCTTCAATTTTATTAATATACCGATTTAATTAGTGCTCGAACACGGAGCTATAAACAACTGATTAAACGGTATCTTTTCCGCACAGTGATGATAGGCGCTCGATCAATTGATCACATAGTATTACGATTGACGCCCAAAGAGAGGCGCTATTATTCCATAGAATTACAATTTATTAGATTATTCAAGTCTCGTAGATTACGGTGTCCAGGATATGCAGCGTGAATGGGAGATTCTAGAACGTTGTTCAGGGTACTGATTGGCAAACCCACTGGTAAGAAACCATTGGGAAGACCTAGACGCAGTCAACATAAAGTGAACCTGGACGATATAGTTTAATGAAGTTGACTGGATATAATTAACTAGGTGGCGTACTGTACCTTTTCTTTGTAGGTGCAGCAATGAACTTTCGAGTATAATGCTTTACTGTGGATTCACATGTTCACCGTAAAACCATAGCAGTGCTTATATTTGGTCACGTGACAGCCTTAATCCAATCACAAGAATTTCACGTGGCCAGCATAGCCCGCACTGCTCAAGTAGAGATAATTTCATATTTTTCAGCATTTCTAAAGAAAACCAGCCAAGAAGACGCGATCTATAAGAATGCTAAGCAATGCTATTTTCCTTTTTCTGTCCATAATGTTGATGGCTGCTCAAGATAATACACAAGGGTTATTAACACACAGTATTAGAGGCAAACAACTGATTTTAATATTTAAGTTTTTATGTTTGACGTTTCAATGCATCATGAGTAAACAGAGATTCCCAACTTTCCACGAGTGTGTGAACAGCTGCACCTCTAAGAGATGCGGATTCACTGTACTGCTTTAAATTTCAGCGTACGTGTGAATTAAGTTTTAGAGTAAGTAAAAAGCCCAACATTTTATAAAATACATCAGTTACTGTATAAATAAAAATAGCCATTGAAATACAGTATTTTTAATTTAACATAATAAACACAGACTCTAAATCACTAATCACACAACTACAATCAAACAAAACTGTACAAAAGTAAACAGCAAGTACATATATAAATATTGATTTAAATGTATTTTCCCTTGTTTTAAGATTTGTGAATGATTACATAACATCGTCAAATAATAACTGTTTTGTAAAATTATGTACCAATGACTGACATTATATCAAGATCGTTAAGTCTTGTTTCAATCATTGTCGATATCATTTATTTTTAATTAAGGAACATTTTGAAATGATCGCTCTACTTTATACAGTTGGTTAGACAGGGGCACACATGCAATCATCAGTTGTGCAATAGTTGCACAACAGTTTGCTCCGCCAATGGGTAAACCGTGCGCACATCCAAACATCAAACAATGCAACTAAATTTGCTCAGTTTAAACATGGATTTCAATGAGTTATGCACTGATTTTGGTTGGAAGAAGAATAGAGAAAATTCAAAAATATTTATTTGCGGCCAACATTGACAACATGTCTTTATACTATTTGTGTTGGTTTATAGGTTTGGATAAAGTATATCAAAAGTGATAGCTACAGATAACATGACTTTCTGTACGAATATATTAAAATTGTTTCAGTAGCTTAAGTAACTAACTTTTACTGTTCTTCCTACCAGAATCATACCATAGCTGTGGCATGTGCTCTTGAGCTGAGAAGAAGGAAGAAAATTAGAATAAAGAGGAATAAAGAGACAATATTGGGTACATCCAATCACTACCCAACGTTTGGTGAAAGTACAGTTTCATAAAATTTATACGGATTTACGAATGCACCAGGAGACATTTTATTTTTAGTTATTATTGGTTTATTTATAAAATAAAATAAATATGAAACTTTGACTAAATTAGATTTTAATCAGATTTTGTTAAATTAAATTAAATTATTGTAATTTAGTTTAAATCTAATTAATAATATTGATTGACTGATTAATAATATTTATTAATTAATAAAAATTAATAAATTGTTTACCTTGTCACAATGGAGAGGACATGTTTCCGTGACAAGCAACAATACTTCACTGATTCAAATGTTTGTTGCAAGTGTGCTCACATCTATTTAAAACAAGTATGACACGAATCGTTGCAAAAGGTTGCAAAATCGATTAGTTTGTGCCAAAACACAAACTGTTGGTCAAACTTTTAGTTGCATGTGTGCACACTGTCATATAAACCCATTGTAGTCACCATGCAATCAAACTATTGCCTTAGACAGGGGGCACACATGCAATTATCAGTTATATGATATATTATAGAAATACAATTTAAGAGTGACAAATACATTTGGAAAAATCAATCAAATCATTATATATATATCAATATAGCAATATCTTGATATATATATATATCAATATCTTGACATATATATCAATATCTTGACACATATATATCAATATCTTGACAACTAACTACATTAACAGTCCTGATAAAGTCATAAAACTGTGAAATTTCTACTTTCAAATACATTAAGATCCTTACTATAAAAAACCCAAGAGTTTTTAAGCGAAATATCATCCATAGTAGGCCCTATTTGAAGTTTTGCAATCAACTAAAAATTAAAACTTAGTTTTAAATAATTTGTAAGAATGTATATGATCACTGTGGTATAATATTGAAATATATCAGTCAGGTAAAAGAGACACCTCAAGCCCTATGAAAACATATGAAAAACTCAAAACAAAGAATCATAAAATGTGGGCAGGGAGGATCCCCCAAAAAGTTTCCAAAACTAATAGAATAAAACGCTTATCTTTAGTAGAAAATTAAAAATTCTTGAAAGCAACATTTATTTTTAATAAACACTGTATAGACGCAGATAAAAAATAACTTTATGAGATTAATAAAACTAAAAGCAGTGATTTTAAACCAAACCTTTGAAATAGATCCACTACCTACCTACGTTTCAGCACAAGTAGACCTTTTCGAAATAAAAATTGAGATTTTTTGCAGTTTTTTTTCACTTGTTCTTTACTTTTTGTTCTTTTAACTTCCTTTTTCCGCACCACTAGGATACGTTATTTCCACGACTGAAATGTAAATGCCCGTGTAATTTATTGATAAACGAGAAACACCCACACCTCAATTTAACACCCGGTCATGTTTATAACACTTCATTCATGACTCAAAAAATAAAGGGAAAGAGGTGCGTATGATGTGATCTCGGAAAGGTGGGTTGGACGTAACACGTTGCCTCAGTGAGGGAGGGGCGAATCCCCCTTGGCCCCAAGGATGGTGAGTGGATAACTGTGCCGCTGCCTTTTTCCACTGACAATATGCTGTCATATCTTGTAAATTGAGTTTTAATTTATCCTCTTTTTAACCCAACTTGTTTCTTGCATTAGGCCCTAGTTGGATGCTGTGAACTGTAAGTGTGTATGAGTTGAATAAGACAATTCAGATTGGCTCAACAGCCAGCCTGATCCAGTGGGGTCCCTTGAGCCGCAGAGCCTGTTGACCCCACAATCCCTTAATCCGGCACTGTCTAAAATGCATAATCCTAGATAGAAAAGTAAATGTATTTTTCATTCCATTAAAAAGTTTTCACACGCCAAAATATAGATAAATACAAAGAGAAAAATCACATGACATTCTGTTTTAATATGAAGTCTTATTAAATATTTTGCATTAATATAACAACTGCCAATTTTATTTATTCGTCAATAGAGATGGGTTGTATAGCTTTCACACTAAACAATTATAGTAGTGATTATTTTTATTCCATAGATGTTTAACATCAAAACTTCTCTTTTCAAAGAAAAAATGGCATAGCTTATTTGAATAATAATATAAGTTTAACTTGTAAAGTATTTTATGGCTTATTTTATACACTATTTTAAGTTTAGAATACATTAATAACTTCGATGAAAAACACAAGTAAACTTGTGCACAGTGCTGATACGAGTATATAAAATGCAGTTTGTAGGTGTTCCATACTCAAAGCCATCAATGTGGATGAACTTTGTACACGGTTAGTTGTGCGAGATGTTTGTGTAATGGTGTCTTCTAACCATTTCATCAGCAACCCCACCTCGTGAATTCTTGTCGTTAAATTGTTAAATCTAGCTAGGTAGGGTGAATCCTTAGACAGTGTGTAGGTCACAGGAATGGAATAATAAGATTCTTCCATTAAATGAAGCAGTGGTCTGCCACCTTTGTGATACCTATGATGCTTGAGGTAGTAAATACCAACATAGTGCACCGTCACTCTGCAGACATTTCGGTGAGTGGCTACCATATCCAATGCTTCCTCGTCATCAAGGATGAATATAATTTTCTTAATCAACCTTGTTGTCATCTGGTCTTCCATATCAATTTTCGACAGCAAAATATCTGTTGCTTCCGGCCAAAGAAGAATCGATATCTTAATTCCAGATTCATCAAGCTGTTTAAAACTATTGATGTCCTTATAGTATTTCGGCACTGTCAAAATACTCGTTAGTGAGCCTTGGAAAGTATTGATGGTTATAATACAATACAGTATGCAATTTATGGCATACAGTCGATGAGACAAAGGTTTTGGCTTAAGTATAGTGTTACCTACCAAAATCATGCGAAAGGTTTCCAAAAGAGGATTATAGTATTTATATTTACTATCAGACATTATTAGCACATCCATCCACTTAAATAGAGTACAAGTTAACGCCAAAACTAATGATGTGATACAATAAATCATCCAAGTCTCTGAAGAAAAAGGTAAGATATAGCTTTTATACCGTGGTATTCGACTAGCTTTTGGAACCAAAGCAGTTATGCTCTGCCAATAATGGGGATATGTTGACAGTTCTTCGTTGTCAATTTTCAAAATATCCCAGTTTCCATTAACATCAGGCATACCATGTTTTAGATCATCCTCACTTTTTCCATTTACTTTGTTTGGAAATGTCATACCGTAAATGTTATCGATGGGGTGAAAGATGTTTGTTGTGGCGTTAAATTTGTGTGCTATTGTTGATATCATATCAACCTCTGGACCTCTAAAATACATTTCCCCTCTGGAATTATCACTCTCAAATGTTAAAGGAGGATGGGCTGTCATTGAAATCTTTAAAGTGTATCCATTTATATCCAGCAGATTGTTAGGAAAAATAATTAAATTGTTTTGATCATTGTTTATCATTTTACTAATTGATTTATCATTTACAGTTTTAGTGAACGGGTTGTATGTATTTATATAACACTGTGATTTTGGTACCTTGATATCATTAAGGTTTACATTTTCAGCTTTGGTGATCCAGTAGATGAAAGCCAAATGTAGTACTTTTTGTTTATTCCATAAAGTTTCATGAAAAACATTTAGTTCGTGTGCATATTCCACGAAACCTTTGGTTAATATTATTAAAAAGTATCCTCGAGGATTCCAATTTGAGCTTTCAATCATTGCATTAGTAAATTTTAAAATACATAACCTAACATCTTCACAAGAAAATAAAACATAGCCCACGTTACTTTCGTGGCTTATAGAAAATGATCTATTAATATTCTCCAATAATTTATTAGATAGGCCATCGTTGAACAAATAAATGGGAATGTGTGCCTTTTGATGCAAGTAAAGACTCATATCATTGGTTACTTTTGAATCACAGCTCGTATAAATAATTAAAAAACTAAACTGATATTTTAAATATTCATCTATAACAATTTGAAGTGTGTTGATAGTTAACTGAGGAGGATTTTCTTCAATATGGATTAACTCACTTAAAATTGTTGTATTTGCTATTTCTAAAACAAGTATAAGAAATATTGACTTCATTTTGTTCACCAATTACTCAATTTTATGTTGACTGAAAGACTAATTAAAAACCAAAACCAAGATTATCATATTTACAAATTTTTACAATTTATTAACTTAGATTTTAGAAGATTTTTAAAACTAAAATAATATATATATAAACGCCATAGTGTTTAACATTTATTTATATTACCCTATGAAAGATTGACAATGTTCAAAGACATACATGCAAATAATAGAAAGAGTTATAATACCATAAAGCTTATAAAGATCGTATCGTAATTTTCATCTGCAAAGAATTTAGAACATTAATTATCATAAGCATGTGTATAGAAAACTCGAAATCATTTAGCTTCACATGTATTTAAACTGACGTTAAAATGCATGCTTGGTGTTGAAAGAATAGCTTCACTGCTATCATTGTTGAGGTGTAAGTATACACTTTAACTCATTGGTATCATGTATTGCTATACATATTTATATATCCTAAATTTTTTAATCAACACTTCGCAGATATTTAAAACACATTATAATATATATTTTTACCGCAAAACACAGTAGGCCTACTTGGCCAAAACAAGTTTTCAGTTTAAATTAATTATTTGTATAAATACTTTTAACAGGGTTAAACCTGGGTGTACTCAAGAGCGATTAAGTTTAGAGATTCAGACATTTACCAAATACCCCAAATAAAATATTGTTCATATCATTCAGTAGACGAACTTTAGAGCTGTAATGATAAATCTCTCTCCAAGTTATCCTATTTAAATGGGATATAATATTGTAGGTGTCTTTAGATGTTACGAGAGCAGTTATTCGTAGCTCACTTCATACAATTGAATGTAAGATTAATTTCTCTTACATCACTGTCAATTTAAAAACAACAACTATGAAATAATAATACTAATAATAAACTAGTTGATACGCTGTTCTAAGGAAATGTTTGGGGAATTATGTGTTTCAAACGTGGGCGTTTTACAATGGCGAGAATCAATATTAACATATAATTTGTTGTGACAGGTAAAATATAGCAAGCCCTTACCAACATAAAAATTATTTTGTAGTTCAGTTTCGTAACCGTAATATAGATCGTGACAATAATATATTATGCATGCAATTAAATTACAGGAATCTATTCATATTGGTTTGAACTATTTTTGATGTTGTATTGGGAAATATATTTGTTTGGGATTATTATCTTACATTATTATGAATATTGTTTTAATATTAAAATGCATAAAAATAAAATAGGTATCATTGTTCTTTTTAATTTATCGTTGAATACAAATGTTTCTGCCAGACTTATAAAATGATGAATAATTAATCATACTATTAGATTCTAGTACTTTCAAACCTGTCTCTAATTCATAGGTATGATTTATTAGAAATTGTATAAATAATAGCACGTTTTTAAAAATATGTATTCCTATGGTTACTAATGTTGAAGAAGTTTATTGTTACTGGCTTTAAATTTAAAAAAATAGGAAGAAAAACAGGTTATTATAAATTGGTACAACAAACAAATAATAATAATAGCTTAGGGATATTATTTTGACACAGTTTAAAAAATATCGTATTAAACATAAATTGTTCTGTTGTAGATATACCATTAGATGAATGCTAAAATATATCGTTTCGATTGTGTTATGTGGCCTTGCTATGTATTTGAACTCAAACACTTTGAAGTGGTAGTCCGGTGTGAAACCAAAGGTTTTTCTTACTTTAAACGATTTAGTTCTGGTAGGTTGTTAGGACCATTACAAACTTTGGTACTGTATCTTAAAACAAATACCAGGAAGAGGAGGTGAATGTTAAATAATCATGCTAAAATTAATTTGGAATAAAAATAGGCAGAGATCGAACCCAAGCCTCATTGCTTTAGTTATGGATTACTAATAACGTTGCCAACTATTTATTTTAAATATATTATAATTATAATAACTCCTATAAGATTTATTATTATTAATTATAGTAACTCTTATAAGCTATTTTTATTTATAAAAAGTACTTGTGGCGCCTAATACCAGCATGATTATTTGATTATTATCAGCTTTGGCCCAGAATCTTGGGATTTGGTTCGTATCTCGGCTGGGTAAATTAGTGTTTGTTTTCACTAATTTGTATAAGATACGCCTACATACTCTAACTATTAATGCAGATATTAATTTTATGCTTCAAAAGTTACAATTTAATTAACGTTATTTTTAGTGGACCCGAGGATAGACAAATGAATCCAAGACATTCGATTTAAGTAAGACTTTAATCAATTTGTTGCATTATAATATAACAAAACCGTTGTATTTTCACTACATCTTGTACACCGTACGCTATGTACCATTAACTATTGAATATGCACTATACATTACATAAAACTAGATTTAGCTATACATTATGCATTAATGCATTCCCAGCATAATACTTTCAATTATCTATGTACAAATATTACCCTAAATTTGGCTAAAATGTGGAATTTGTAACGAATGTATATATTGATAAAGAAGGGAAGACAAAATAATGATTATGATAATTTTAAAAGATACATTTTCCCCCATCGAAGGTTCTGGGATAGTTGAAAAGCGTCTTAAGTGGCGCCTACATCAGTAAATATAGTAAATGGGTTAGTTACTTTGTTATTACTTACTGCGGCTTTCGGGGGTAACTGTTTGATGTCGCGACGACGGCGACGTTGTGTTTAGACACATGTGGGCTTTGCCGGAGTGGTGGGTGTAGACCATCCCGTGGAATCGCCGGTGACAAAGACAAGCAAATGGGAAGGGTGGAGAGGTAGAAGGAAGGACTCTCGGCAACACGGGTGTCACGGTAGGATGGATTTTCCTATTTTTTAAAATAAAGTTGCTCTTGATCAATTTCTAAGTGACCCTTATGTGAATAATTTATTTAATTACATGGGATTAAATTCCTGACATATCAATTCTTAGCCTTGAATAATTAATTATTAATTCCCTCAATTCATATTGTTAATGGACTTAGCATATACATTTTATGTTTTAACAATCTCCCTTTTTATTGACCACCCCTTTTTCTTTTTCATTACTTGAATGTTAATTGACTCAGAAGTGTAACAGCTAATTAACCAATTGTCACTCTACCAAGTACGTCCCTTATAATTCTCATTACAATAATAATTAAATGCGTTTGTGTATGTGTGTGTGTGAACTTGACACCTTACCTTAATCTCAATTTAGTTAATTTACAAACGCTATCAAGACAGTGAAACTGTTTGCAATAATAATAATAACACCCGCCTCGGTGGCGTAGTTGGCTAACGCGCTTGTCGTGTTGAGCTCTACTGCTGAGGACGGGGAGATCGAGGTTCGAATCTCGGTCGGATGAACTGGGTTTTTTCCCTGAATGGTTTTCCACTCTCCCTCCACGCAAATGCGGGTTCACTTCCTCTAATTTAACCTTCCCAATTCCTAATCCATTAGAGTAATTAGTACTTAAAGCGTATAACCCGAACGGGTAGTAAGACGCGGTGCTAAATATTAATATATTAATATTAATAACAACATACTGTTTTAGCCCTTCTAGTCCTTAACATACAATCAACCAAAAATGATTTTTTGCCAAAGTTATACTAACTCACATGTGTAAATAATAAAGCATAATATTCACCAGGCTGCGCTATTTGATATTTCATTCCGGCAAAGTTGTCAGCTTTATATTGATAGCTCCTCTTTGTCTTTGAATATCCAACATATTCTAGTTAAAAAAAATTCTTACTACTTTTTCTCTCGACAATAAGCAATTAATTAATTCATTTATTTAAAACATTCATAGCATGCAGCCACAACAACAACAACGATTTTTTTTGACAAGCAGAAATATTATTTATGTCTTGTGACCACTAAAGGTAATTAAGTTTATAGTTTAGCGTGCAGCATGAATGATATAATTGTGATAGCAAGAAAAAACATATACTCATTCTTTTACCTACACCAGCAGGAGAGAATATCATCTCTTCTACCATCTAGAAAATGAGTAGGAGTCACTCCAAAATAGTTCGGGTCACGCAGAGAGGCACTAGAACACATATTGACAATGTGTCTACATTTTTTAACTGGCATTCTTACTCTTCCCACACCATCAAGCACAATAACGTTCGGTTCATTGCTGGCTTCTTCCGATAGTACAACGTGATAACTTTTGTTTTTCTCTAGCTCGTTTAAGTTCTTGACACGATTGTATTCCTCTTTCTTGATCAGGTCTAACGCACTGCACAATACCTCCTTATCCCAACAGGTATCCTGGTGAGCAGAATTTGGAGGTATTTGATGACATTGATGTTTGTGACGAATAATATTGGAGTACTTTGCGTAGAGCCTCTCACAAATGCAGCATTTAATGACAATATGACAACTGGAGATGCAGCGAAAGCAATATCCCTGGGAGAAAAAAAAGCACCGTCGCTCAAGCGGCAATGCCCTCTACTCACAAATTTTTATCCCTTCTCAAGTTTTTCAAAATGTCGCCGCTAGCTCCGATGACGTTAGCAGAGTGCTACGACAACATGAGCACGACTAGTTTTTCAATTCATCTTTAAACATCACACTTTGTCCTCCGAGATATGTCAAACAGCGTGGTTATGATTTAAATCACTTACAATCCAAATGATAGGCAAACTTTGGAATGAAGACGTTACTGAAGCTACCCAAACCGAGTATGTGGTCATCGGGCGTTTCACCCATAATTTTAACATTCGAATAAGATTTGTACATTGTTAAATCCTCGAGATTTATGGGTTCTTCGGATTTTACCTCCTTTTCCATGGTGGTGGGCATGTGGGTGACTGGCTGTGAGTACTCTGATGTCTGGTAGGCGGTCGACTCTGACTGCGAGTACTCTCATGTCTGGTAGGTATACGACTCTGGTGGTGGCTTTGCCGGTTACACTGGGGGTAGGGGCTGTGGCTGAGGCATCGTGAAGGAAAATGGTGGGTGGTGGAGGCCGGCGAAACGTGGCCATGACGTATCCTTTGCGGAAATTGTACACATAAATATTATATAGCAGAGTAAGACTCCTCGACTCTCTTATAGGGTAGTCCTTCAATCACTCTTATCGTGTGACAGGTAGAGTCACAAAACTCGATGTAGCCTCGATCCTCTCTGTCGTGGTTCACTACTTTGTAAATTACATGTCTATCACTCACAGTCCCACTTTGAATATTTTCTACTGTCATATAGGCACGCCCCTCAATCGTATGACCCACACATATTGAATTAATATAGCCGGTTCTAAGCATGCTGAGAGTACCTGACCACTAAACGTGCTGTATAGGTTGTAGGGTCCACCCTGCGATACGATGTACATGTATTAACTGCCCAGCTGCACAATTTTGTTGTTGTTGTTGTTAACTGCTTGACTCTGCTGCACCATCTCTTAAACGCGTTTAAACTTTCACAATGGTTGATGCACCGGGATTTACTCCAGCGCAATTAAATACCAGTTTTTAGTTACTAAGCTCGCACACGTCTTCATCTGTTAGAGTACCAAAACAACAGGGTATAATACACTTGACTCACCATCTAGAAAGCTATTAGGCGTCTCCCTAACTTTATATTGGCCGCTTTTAATTTATCTACAGAGTCCTTTTGATGGAATATTCGATCACACAATTTTACGGTCTGCACTGTGCCAACAATATTTACCAGCTGCTGTAGCTTGTCCATCTATAACTGCTCTACAAACGCCTATAAATAGATGACCAAGTGGCCCCCCACTATATATATCCACCCCTCCATCCCTACCTCGATAGACGTCACGTGGTAGAGATGAACAGGGTCAATGACCTCCCCGTAATATATTCCTTTCTTGATTTGTCTTTTTGAGCCGCCAAACCTGCTCCAGACATCTGGGAGGATTGTGACATCACCCATTCCTGTCTCGACACGTCGATTCTACAAACTGGCACCACGTATTTTCCCTAGCTTATTCTTGTCTCGACTTGTTAAGCCGCCAATTTGACGATGGTGAGAGGCCGGTTCGTGTAAAATAGTGTAGATTTACCTTTATTCGTCAATTATGCTCACGCACCCACCGAATGTTGATGTACTCTCGGGAATCTACCGGTTGGGGGTAGGATTTTCCTGAGCCAAATGCTGGTATATATTCTACTCGGTCTAATTATATTAAGAGGTCGACCAGTTTTAACCGATGTTTGAATTCACTCTCGCAAATGTGGTGTATAGTCTTGAATCCCTTTGGGCACGCCGTCTAAATATCAGTATTATCTAATTCTTGCAACGGGAGGTAGAAATCGAATTCCTGCCGTGTATTGGTATTTCTCCCTCCGGAACATTTTCTTAATCATACCTACAGCATTATCATAAGTAATAGATAGACTTTTAGCCAGAAAGGGTGCGTGAAGCCCATCTAGTAATGGTGGTGGAGGTCGGGATTCAAATCTTCTCTGTGGTGTACTGTCATTAGTTTTCCTCTCCCTTGCTACACGTAAACGCCGGAACATTTCTACCTCACTCCTACACCAAAAGTGGTGCATGACTGATATATACATACACGCATGTCAACGGCCGATACCATACAACCAATTTTAGTAGATTTTTGTGGTGGGGGATAGCAGCCTATAACTGAGGATTCCGAGGCCCTGAATGTGCATAATCAGGGTTGTGACATCATCGGGAAAACCCCTTCGCTGGGGGAGGGTTGTGGCATCATTCATCTGACACCAAGCATGAACAGTTTCTATGAACTATTATACTAGCTCACGGTTTCAAGGTCACGATCTATTCCTATCTCTACTTGTCTTGTCGAGCCGTCAAACGGGTGCCAGGTATGAATTATCAGGGAAAATCCATTGCCACATAGAAGGGTAGGGTTGAGATGACGTCATCGGGATATCCTATTGCCGAGGGAGGAGTTGTGACACCAATATAAATTCAGAGTCTGGTGACTGGGAACCATTTCTCACACTCTATGCTCAGCGGCCGTCAGGAGAGGTTCGTGCTGCGCCTTCACTAGTGATGCAGACACGCCTTGGACTGCACGTCAATAAATAAAATAAGCTCCCACACCAATAAAAAACTCCAACGCCCGTCCCAATTCTACCCAAACATAAAAAAACCTATGACACATATAAAAACCAATGGGGCAGGAACAAACAAGTTTGGACAGGAATAAACCCTGGGAAGAGAGGAGGGGGCTTGGCGGAGGGGAAGGGGAATCTAACAGCCAATCAGAGAGAGAGGGGGCATGGTCCTGTGATGAGCTATGAGCCAATCACAGCCTGTTTTAAGGTGCCCCCACCATCTACTAACAGGTTTCTATTGAATTTGTAACATTACAATTTATAATGTTCCAATGGGACCACGCCCACTACGGACGTTAATGGATGTATCGCATCAATTCATACTACCCGCTCCAATAAATTAAATTAAATTTAGTATCCCTACAATAGTATTGTTTGCTGTTGTAGTTCTTGTAGGCTAAGAAGACATAATATAACCATGCTGGACAATATGTTTCACTACTCAATCCAAACCAAGGTAATATATATTCTGTCCACGTACTTACCACATGAATCTGCTTTCAATAGAATCCTGCTAGGCTGGACGACTCACGGTAAACCAAGACCGGCGACTGGAGCAGGAAAGGCCGGTGTATCAACAAACGCGTCCCGGCACTCCGACTATACTAGCGTGAAATGAGCCAAGGACTATCTACATCAACTTGAAGACAACTATGTTTCCGACCTCTGGCGGATACTAGAGGAACCTCCTTCGAAACATTGGGTGATTGGAGATATTCACTAATATTCCAATGGAGCAAGAACAACTTTCAACAACATCCACATGGTCTACGTGGCTTTTGGCAGGCATCGTGACGTCACCGCGTGTGTTTGTGTATCCCCATCATAACAATGAAATCCCTATATACTGGCTATGCAAGTATGCAATAATGGACTATTCTACGATCAACGATCAACGACAGATCATTGCCATGGAGCCGGGCAATGGCTGGAGAAAGACTTGTAAATGTATCAAACTCGTCGCTTAGACGAGTGGAGTTATAAACTCTATCTTCATTATTATCTATAATCTTCTAACATAAAATATTCTGTTTCTAAATTTAACATATTTATTATTTAATCGTCTATTTAAATTAAAATACTATATCTTAAAAATGTCGCCGCTCGGGTGCTGGACGTGTACTTTTGTATTTATTCTCGTTTTTTTTAAAGTAACTTTTCGTATTTGAATTTATGGTTAGAATTAACGTAACGTAACTTTTTTGGAATTTGAATTAGGAAAACTTTAATCTTTTGTAACGTAAGTTCCTTTTGAACAGCTCAGTTTAGTTTATTTATTTCGGGAACTGTGTGTCCCATATTCTCTGTCAGATCGGGTAGTCCCGTGGGAGTTTGGCTTATGTCTGGTAGTCGAACCCTCACGTTTTGTAAACTCTGTAATGTAGTCGTCAACATTTAATTTTCTTTATATATAAGATATCGTTTTCTGTGCATTACGAAACCTTTGGAACCATATCAAGGTGCCCATTAGGCCCTTATAATTTTTGTATCGCATATAAATAAATACCCTGTAGTATTGTCTCATATAGACTGGTCTATCAATATTGTGATGGATATCATGCTTCCTTTTGTTAAAATACTTGCACAACTTGAATTTTGTAAAGTTGTTTACTTCGAGTATGATTTCCAACAGAACTCATTATGATATAATGAGACCATTTATTGTCATCTGCGCTATTGTCATTAATTGAATAAACTACTCTTTGTTGAATTTACATATTTTTACAATTTCCATTTTTCTTGTATGTTAATTTACATCTTCTCCCTTTATTACCTTTTAATGGTTGGGGTAGTATTGAGACGTAGAGAGGGTGTAACACATTCGTCATCGCTAGGCGCAACCTTTTTTACCGCCCGTCTGTAGAAGCGTTTTTTAGATTGGGTTTCACCATAAACATCGATACATTTTTTATGTAAGATGGATTCTGCTCACCCCCATCCCCTCTATAAGAAAACATTAGAAAATACTGACTCCCCCATCCCTCAACACAAAAATCCTTACGAAACCTTAACTTCTGAGTTCTATTGGCAAATATATTTTTTTAAATTGAGGTCTCGACAATTGGGAGTTGATTATTATGCTTCTTGATGAACAAGATTATTATGTTAAATATTAATAATGATAAATGTGTTTCTTTCATTTATCCCTTTTGGTGAAATGTGATGCTCTTTTCTTCCATTATATTTCTGCAAATATGTCTAATATCCAGTTTTACACATCTTACGAGCTCAAAGTAAATTTTTCCATTTTTAGTCAAAGGAGCGATTAAGTCTGTGTGGTGCACCATACCATCTATTTGTTCTGTTAGGCATATTCACTAGCCTTAATAATATGGAATTTAGTTAACATGATACAGCTTATAGACTGGTATGTAGTTTCATCTTTAATACAATATTATTTCTCACAAAGTGTATACCAAAACTGATATCATATAATAATTATCTATTGAAAACCTTTATCTACAGCTAGTTCTGGGCAAATAGTCCCTTTCAACTGATATTTAAAAGTACTATATCTAAATATTAGGCGTATAAAGTACAAATTTGAGGATTTATTATTTTTCCTTACTTATATTAAATATTGATTTAATATTATTATTTTTTTATCACCGCGTCTTACTACCCGTTCGGGTTAGACACTTTAAGTACTAATTACGCTAATTGATTGGGAATTGGGAAGATTTAATTAGAGGAAGTGAACTCGCATTTGAGTGGAGGGAGAGTGGAAAACCATTTAGGAAAAAACACCCCCAGTTCACCCGACTGAGATTCGAACCTTGATCTCCCCCTCCTCGGCGGTCGAGCTCAACACGACTAACTTGTTAGCCAACTACGCCACCGAGGTGGTTATTGATTTTGTAATATTAACATGAATGTGAATATACGAAATGATACACTATCGCTTAAAATTACAACCTACAATGCCAATTTTAACTGTAGAGACAATAAACGAGGTGGGGGAATTTGTGATTAGATAGAAGAGCTTAATGTTTTTAAACCAGGAGACTTGACATTTTTAGTAAATGTTCCTATTTGGCCAAGGACCATAGATAGGATCAAATTTTTCGAAATTCAACATATAAGGTATGAAACAGGGAGTGTAAAGTTTTCAAAATTCACTGACTATCAATTTTTTTAACTAGTGGACATATAACTTTGAAATTTAAAATGAATGTTTCTTTATAGAATTGGGTGAGACCATTTTTTAGGGTTTTTCAAATTTATTCCCCTAAAGGGGTGTAGAGAGGTGAAAAAGGGGTGGTAAATTCTATGTCCTTCGATCAAGATGAACTTTGATACATGGTTTATCGTGTCGCAGAATACTTATATGAACTTAATTTATATACGACATAACTACCTAGATGGCCCTATTGGTACAGCGCCCGCATTGGATGAATTTGGTCACGTGACCACGTCCTTAGCTCTCTGATTGGCTGCTGTTTTTTCCCTTCCCTTCGTAACCCCACCCCTCCTCCTGACCCATTTTCCGTGCTCCAAACTGGTTGATTCTTGTTCCAGACATGTTGGTTCCTGTTCCAAACATGTTGGTACTTGTAATCTATGGTTTTATAGGTTATTTATGTATACTCATGGCTTTTTATTTGAAATTAAAGGGTTTTGATTCATTGATTAAGATTGGGATGGGGCGTTGGAGTTTTTTTTATTGGCATGCGGTCCACAGTGCTGGGCAGCATCGCTAGTGAGAATCCTCTTTGTCCGGGAGCAGAGCATAGAGTGAGACGGCTGAACAACAGACCGGGGCAGAGTACGTAAGGGGCGAGGCATCGCTTACCATCTTCTCTGGCCGGTCGCTTATAAAGGAGTGTGGGCCGCCGAGCAGCTGGAAGTCGCAAGACCCCCTTTCATTTCCCCACACACCCATTCCTTAGAGGTATGTGTCGCAACCCCCTCCCTCACCACCTATATGGTAATGGGTTTTCCCGATGTCGCTACCCCCCTTATGTGATAGTTGGTTATTCCCGGTGACTCATACCTGGCGGCAGTTTGGCGGGTCGACACGACATGTCGGGACCAGAATAGACAGTGACCTTGAATGATGTCGCAATGGGTTTTCCCTGGTGACTTGTGCCAGTTTGGTGGCGCGACAAGGCAGGAATAAATCGCGACCTTGAAACCGTGAGTTTGTTTATTGACTCTGGCAACCCTCCCCCTGGCAATGGGTTTTCCCGATGACAACATCGCAATGTCGCAGCCTGATGACTGGCGCCAGTTTGGCGGTTCAACAAGATGAGTCGAGACAAGATTATATCGTGACCTTGAATGATGTCGCTATTGGTTTTCCCGGATGACTGGTGCCAGCTTGGCAACTCGACAAGACCAGTCGAGACAAGAATAGATCGTGACCTTGAAACCGTGAGTTAGTACAAGATGTCATTGACCCTGTTCTTCTCGTACCACATGACTACGCTCGAGGTAGGGGGCTGCAAAGGGGGTCACCCACTTGATTGTCTATTTATAAGCGTTTGTATAGTGGTTAAAGATGGACAAGCTACAGCAGACGGTAAATATTTTTGATTCCGTGCAGACCAAAATTGTTTGATCTAACCGTAGATCAAAAGTACTCGGTAGATAAATTAAAAGCGTCCAATACAAAGTTCGGTAGACGCCTAATAGCCTATCAAGTTGGCAAGTTTTGCGTATTTTTACCCTGTAGTTTTGGTACTCTAACAGATGAAGACGTGCACGAGCTTAATAAAGAAAAATTGGTATTTACCTGCGCTGGAGTAAGACCCGGTTCACAAACTATTATGAACTTTGAACGCGGCACAGAAGAGTCAAGCAATTAACAACAACAATAAAATTGGTCAGCTGGGTAGTTAATATATGTGCACCATATCACACGGTGGACCCTACAAACAATACAGCACGTTTAGCCCTCAGTTACGCTCGCCATGCTTAGAACAGGCTATATTAATTTATTGTTTGTGAGTCATAATATTGCGGGCCTATATGTCTGTAGAGAATATTCACAGTGTGGTGGTGAGCGATAGACATGTAATTTACAAAGTAGTGAACCAAGACAGAAAGAAGCGAAGCTACATCGAGTTTTGCGACTCTAACTGTCACACGATAAGAGCTACTGAAGTAGTACCCTACGAGAGAATCGAGGCGTCTTACATGTGTGATATGACATGCACAGTGTAAAATTTCCGCAAAGGGGACGTTGTGGCCGTGTTTCCCCGGCCTCCACCACCCTTATGAGCACCACACCACCCGCCACCGTCCTTCACGACGCTGCAGCCACCGCCCCACCCCCAGAGTCACAGGCGTGCCCGCAGTCAAAGTCACCCGAGTATCTACCACCAGACTCGACTACCTACCAAACATCAGATTCGCCAGTGTACCCACCGTCAGAGTCGGCTGTCTATCAGACATCAGAGTCAACAGAGTCACCCACGTGCTCACAACCAGCGGAGGAGGAAGTAAAGTCCGAAGAACCCGTAAATCTCGAGGATTTAAAAATGTACAAAACTTATTCAAAAATTTAAATTATAGGTGAAACGCCCGACGACTACATAATCGGTCTGGGCAGTTTCGGTAACGTCTTCATGCCATAGTCTGTCTATTATTTGGATTGTAAGCTATCTAAATCTAAAGCGCGCTGTATGATATATCTCGGAAGACAAAGTGTGATGTTTAAAAGTGAATTAATAAACTAGGCGTGCTAATGTGTTTGTAGCTCTCCGCTGGCATCATCGGAGCTAGCGGTGACATTTTGAAAAACGTGAAAGTTTGTGAGTAGAGAGCGTTGCCGCTTGAGCGAGTGTTTATTTTTCTCCCAGGGATATTTCTTTCACTGAATCTCCAATTGCCGTTATGCCATTTAAATGCGGCATATGTGAGGGGTCCTACGCAAAGCTCTCCAATCTTAATCGGCACAAACATCAATTTCATTAAGCCCCTCCAAATCCTGCTCACCAGGATACCTGTTGGGACGAGGAAGTATTGTGCAGTGCATTAGACCTGATCGAGAAAGAGGGATACAATCGTGTCAAGCACTCAAACGAACTTGACAAAACCAAAAGTTATAACGTTGTGCTATCGGAAGAGCCCTTCAATGAACCGAATGTCATTGTGCTTGAGTTTGTTGGAAGAGTAAGATTGCCCGGTAAAAACTGTGGAGACATTGTCAATATGCGTTTTAGCGCCTCTCAACGTGTCCTGAACTATTTTAGAGGTGACTCCTCATTTTATAATTGGTAGAAGAGATTATATTCATTCCTGATGTGTTTTTTTAGGTAAAAGAGTGAATATATGTTTTTCTTGCTATCACAATTATATAATTACTTGTATTGGTCACAAGACTTAAATAATATTGCTGTTTGTTAAAAAAAACAATATGTTGTTTTTGTTGTTATGCACGCATGTTAAGAATGTTTTATATTCAGCTAGTGCTGATTGTCAATTAAAAACTGACAATAAAATGTTATTATTTTTTAATCCTTAAAATAAGTTGGTTGGAGACTATGTAGTAATGGGTTTTACCTGTTGACAGGCACCACTTTGGCGGGATGACAGGACAAGAATAGATCGTAACCCTGTAACTGTGAGGTAGGTCATTGACTCTGGAAACCCTCCCCTCGGCAATTGGTTATTTCCCGGTGATTTTGCAACTAGTCATCGCAATGTTAAAACCCCCTATGTGGTAATGGGTTTTTTCACAACTAGAGAGCATTGACACAGCTCTAATTATGCACAATCAGGGGCCTCTATCCCCCACCACAAAAGTCTACTAAAATTGGTTGTTTGGTATCGTCTGTCGACATGCGTGGATGTAGGTATCCATCATGGACCAGAGGAGTAAGGTAGTAATATTTCAGAGTTTACGTAGAGTGAGGGAGAGTAGAAAATCATCCCCAGTTCACCCGAGCGAGATTTGAACCAATGACCTCCCCCACCATAACTATAGGTGTGATACGTACCCTTTCTGGAAAATCATGCGGTAAGGATAGTTAAGAAAATGTGCGTAGGCAGAAATACCTACAGTATACACCACTGGGGATTCGGTTTCCGACCCCTGCCATAATTAGATGAGCCTGACATTTATATGGTGTGCACATCGGGATACGAACCTCTATATCTTTAAAAAATATAATATAATAATATAATAAAAGTTTTAAAAGAAAACATATATTTTCTTTATCTATATAATTTGTGTTTTTGTTGGGCACCACCCCTGGTATCTAGGGGGAAAATAATAATCAAAAGGAAAAATACATTTACCTCGGCTATCAACTCAGTGGCACGACGACTCTCAACCTCGAGACCACTGTGTAAACTTAAAACTAAAAAACATGAACAATTTAGATTTTAAAAAAAATGGATTGTTGAAGAAAAATGTAATTTAGCCTACAAATAAAAATAAATGTATAAAAAAACAATTGTTGGCACTTTTGTGAGTTTATTGTTGTTTACCTTTTGTCCACATCCAAATCCTACCTATGGAATTCCGGTTAAATATAATTCTAATTTAATAAAGTATAGCACAGTATTGTTGAGACCAAAAGAAGAGAAAAAAATATATATACAATCAATAAAATTAATAATTAGACATAAAATAAAATGTTAAATAATTCTTTGTATTAGTCTGTCCTTCTGGAAATAAATAAGTTCTGGTTTATATAGGAGAGAGAAAATAAATTATTACAATAATCGAAAGTTGAAGAGTTGGTTTGACCTCACCCATGAATAATTTGTCCATACCGAAACACCATCTTCATAAATTTGTTTCACTTCAAATTCTTCCACAATTTAAATGATCATAAACATTGTAGCTCTTACACACTCTCTTAGCTTCCCTTTTTTACTACTTTCACTTTAATCATCCACCTTTGAATCACTATAAAATAACTTAAATTGGGAGCTCCATCGATGTTGCTCCATGATGTACCCACAACCAGCGAAGAAGACTCCTCTACTATTTAAAAACCTTCCAATCTTTTCAAATTTAAAAATGTTCTATTCTTACTTCCAAGTCCAAAGAGAAAACAAACTATGTATAAATAAAAACGAAAATGAATTGATGGCTATGTACTAGGGATAAAATAAAATTAAATGTAGGTTTAATATAAATATTAAAATATAGCCAATTGAATATGAATAATGTTTTTATAAAGAATTAAATGTCTATTTCCTTCTGTCAAAACTTGAACAGCCAACTTGATTTTTTTTTCCTTCTTTCCCAAATCACGAGGTCTACTCATTCGTTTGATAGCACTGCGCAGGCGTTAAAACAAACATGGCCGACAGTGAAAATTAATACAAGAGTCAAACACACTTCTTAAAAGGATAATTAATATGTTTAATAAAAGGTAAGTGTTCTTCCTTAAATCAAAATTCCTTATTTAAATTATTTAAAACAATGTTTTACGTTGTTCCTTCCGTCCTTTTACTTATTTAATATATGTAAACAGTATCATAGTCAGGCCGGCAAACAGCTGACGAACTTCGAAGATTTCACGCGAAAATAAATTGGAAATTGTTCACAAAAGTAGAAAAAAATAGGGAAACACAAGGTAGGGTGGCAAATAACATCATAATATCTTTAGCACGGCCGTACTTCCTGCACCCCCACCATTTTTTAAGGGGCTTTACTGGTCGACTGGAAATTTCAAGACCAGATAGAATGTGTACCTGCGTTTGATTGTAGTGTGAAAGTCAAACGTCGATCACTTTGTCATTGGTCGTCTAGTGACATCTTAGACCATGTGATCATTGATGCAAGTATAAAAACTTAGATGGTGCTCAAACCGGGATTCGAACCTCGATATCTTTAGAACAGTCGTACTTCATGGACCCCCACCATTTTCAAAGGGGTTTTGCTGGTCGACCATATTTTTCTAGACCTGGTAGAATGTGTACCTGTATTTGATTGTAGTGAGAAAATCAAACGTTGATCACTTTGTCATCGGCCGTTTAGTGACATCTTAGACCATACGATCATCGATGCAAGTATGCAAATTTAGACGCTGTGCGCACCGGGATACGATCCTAGTTATCTTTAGTACAGTTAATGTCTTTATAACGGCCGTACTTCCTGCACCACCACCATTTTCGAAGGGGTTTTGCCGGTCGATCAGATTTTCTTAGACCAGGTAGGATGTGTACCCACATTTGCTTCATACGTCCCTTTTTTATCTTAGCTTCCTGTTCCATTAATATAAGTAAGCGGATATCACAGATTTATTCCCACGGCACCCCAACGAGATTCTAACCGAATCCTAGATATGAACATGACAGCTGAGCACTGCCTCATCGAACTACAGTCCCATTTTCAAAGGAACAACTAGAAAAACCCCTAGATCTAATTTCACGTATTCATACATCAAGAGAAGTGATCTGCAGAACCTATTAATGCCTATAAAATATCACCGATACTGTAGTATTATTTTATAAATGTTGTCTGAAAAAGATTTGTATTTTATAAAAGTCTCTTTATACTGTATAAAAAAAATTGGAATCTACATATAATCAGTTGTTTTTCCACAGCGTTTTTTTTTACTACCGGTTCTGGCTTTACTACACTTATTCCCCTGTCAAGTTAATCTAGTGCAAGCCTGACGACTTGTAGCCCCGCAATTAAATATTAGAGGGTGAAATCATAAACAAAACCTTTCAAGTGCAGGTATGGGCTCAAACTACCTCCCTCAGTACACCCGGCCGAGATTCGATCCTCGATCTCCCCCGTCCTTTGTAGTCTAGCTCTACACTGATCCTTTGTGTCTGTATGTGATTTAACAAACTTTTCCTAATAAACAAAAATATTTGTAGACCATAAAGAGTAGCGAGTTTCAGTGGGGGCGGTGGAAGGGTCCCACTATTCGTCCGGAAAGAGGTTATAAATACATTAATCTTCTCGGATTTAATATTAAACGAATTGCTTGAACAATAATTTACATTTGATGCCCAACATCAATCAGTAGTGACGCAAATAAAAGTTTTACAAATATAGCTCACGCCACGAAAAGTATACTTGGAATATTTATATATTAAAAATTTATAGTTTTAGAATATGTATTTACGAGTATATCTTACACCTTAATGGGAACAAACCAGAACATGTGCTAAGATACATAGGTAATAAATATATGTAAGCCAAAGGTTCTCGGGTTCGATTCCCGTGTCTAGGTATCATTTTAAAATTTTCAGAATATGATGTGTATTAAAATGTTACAAGCTCTGTAGGAGAAAATGCTACTAATAAAAACATGTAAAAATTGTTTCAAATATTATTCATATAAATATTTATAATATATATTCATTTTTAGTGTATCTGCTTGAGAAGCTCCAGTTAAATAACAATAATGTAATTTATAAGTCTAATTGTAATATTTTTAATTAGCCAAACTATTTGTAGCGTGTAACAAAAAAAAAATGGAATGGATGTTATTTTACAGAGACAAGTTTTGTTAGGGTTCTATAATAAAAATTATGATTGAAATATGTAATCAATTAATAAGTACTATGTTTTCTTCATAAAACAAATACACCATTTTGTTGATCACAGTAATCACTATGTAAATATAAACTTTAAACCAAATTGTTCTAATATATTTAGCAAAATTTAAATTTTCAAAAATAAATCATTCTTAAATTACCCGAAATTATTTGGTATCTGTAAAAAAAAGAAGTGGGTTATTCTTATTTATCAGAATGGTTACACTAGGGTATTTTAAATGTATAAAATGTTTAAGGATGAAAAACTATAGTTTTAAACTAATCATAGATGTTGTCCTTGACTGGTTTGACTATGGCACACCAACTATTTTTAATGAAGAAAATTATTAAGACCAGAATGACACTTAATCACATTACCTTTGCCAGTCGATAATGATGATAATGCTGCTTGGTTCAGTAGTGGAGAGTGACATCTATTGTGTTAAATATATATTTCTTCGGGAAAGAGGTAAAGATGATACTTAGTTTAAATTGGTAAATAATTGGTTGTTTTTTTCAACCTTTGAAAACTTGATACAAATTTATAGACTTTAAGCATAACATTGAACTCACACACTTAACAGGGATAAATATTAACTAGAGGTCTTGAGAGTTTAGTTAAAGAGGTTTATTTAAAGAGTCCTTGTTTTATTATTTTTATATTCATTCTTTGCAGTCGATGGTATACTCTGCAAAATGTAGATATGATAAAAATTCTCTGTTGATACATGAAACTTTGTATAAATTGATCTAACTTTAGTTTGTTCTATCACCGATGATTATAAGAAAGATAAATCTTTGAAATTATTTCTGAAAATGTATTCATCATCAACAATGTTTTGAATCAAATCTCTAAGCTACATTGTAGGAAAAGATTTAATTATCTCATCAGCACACAACTGACTTAAGGCTATGTGTAAAGAGGTGATACGGTGAGAATGGTGTGGACGTTAAAACACAAACATAACAGTTTTTATCATATTTATTTCCACAAAAATTTAGCTCACACAATGAAAAGTATACATTAAATAATTATTTACAAATATATCTCACTCACTGAAATGTATACATTGAATATTTATCTACTAATATAGCTCACGCCATGAAAAGTATAATTGGAATATTTATTTTATACACATCAAAGTTTTAGAATATAGCTCACACCATTAAAAGTATACTTGGAATATTTATTTATATACACAAATAGAAATTTATACAAATATATCTCACACCATCAAAATTATACTTGTAATACTTATTAAAACACAAATAAAAGTTTTAGAAATTTGGCTCACGCTATGAAAAGTGTGCTACTAATATTTATTTACAAAAATTATAGTTATATAATATATCTTACAACTTGAAGTAGATTATACACGTAGAGGAAATAATAATCAATTTCTTGAGTTCGTAGTGGGAATAGTGGTCTGAGTATTAATTTACAAGTCCAGTTTAGAGAGTATTTGAATATATTTACACAACCAGATAATTTCAATTTAAAATATGTAAAAGAGAAAAAACGACTAGAATTAAAATATATACAAACAACTAATTATATTTACTAAAAATAATCAGGTAGGTGAAGGATTTTACTGGCGGATAAAAAATATAAAATAAGTATTCCAGGTGCATAAATAAATCAATAAAAAATATGCGTGTTTTCTGTAAACAGATATATTGTACTCCCACACTTCGTGTACTGCTTCAACGGTGTAGCCTTTCGCAACGGCTTTCCGGACCTTGTCAATCACCCAGACGCCTGTCAACCAGCGATCTTTTTTGTCGTTGTGCTTACACGCACCTTGGTATTTCTCCTCCCCGCACTTCCTGCACAAGATGAACGTTAACTGGTCGTGCATCCGTGTAGGCAATACGGGCATAAATAAATCCCACGGAGGCGTCACTGTAACTTTGGCTATGCCTTCTACTTGATCTATAGACGGGCAATTTGGCTCCAAGTGAATTTTGGGGAGGCCGATGGGATATTTTTTGTACTTACTGTAACGATGTTACAAATAACAAACATCTAAAACCAACAACCCGGTAATATGGAGGCTCTACACTCACCAAGGCTGACCAAGACCTCTCCCCGTCGGATGGGACACACACACACACACACACACACACACACCAACACATCCCCTCCCGTGGCTTGGATAAAGAAGACCGAGACGCGAACCAAGTCAGCGCCTCGCAGGAAGTCCAGGC
>CABFVX010000583.1:0-82183 GCA_902151425.1 Timema shepardi
TTTAAATCGGTCCAGTAGTTTCGGAGCCTATTCATTTCAAACAAACAAAAAATCAAATCTTTCCTCTTTATAATATTAGTATGATTCATTATTTCCTTCAAGGTCACCTGTTTGTGAGGAGGGAGAAGTAGAAAAGGTGTAAAACAGAGAAATAATTACTAGGATTAGAAAACACTAGCAATACTGGAGGAGAGAAAATCTGTTATTAATTTTAAAACATCAGTTTTATTCGTTAGTCTGAAGACGTCACCTAAATACAAACATTCAAAGCACAAAGTATTTAGAATTGTAACGACCATTTTTTTCTTATACAAGAGAAGAGGAGAGTTCAAAATGATAAATCTCTTTCTGAGCTTGCTAATTGAACTTCCAAATTGCATCTGTTCGTGTGCTCAAAAACACAACTTTCCAATCCCAGGAACCCACGATTAATATTGTCATGTGGTCATTCCGTCAGACAGACAATACGCTACAGTTATCTAGATGCTTCCGAACAGATTAATTGTCCTCTAACGAAACAATTTATCTTTGACATTGCTTTAATATATTAGTTCTCCCGTACTATAAATATTGCTTCAACCCTTTCAGCCACATTGATACACCATTGAAATACTACTATTTAATCAAGTACTTGTGTTTAAACAACATGAAAAAGAGATAGAAAGAGACGAAGATTACAAAACAAACGTTTTACGAGTGAGAATGATGTGGCTATCAATTTGTTTTAAAGTAGGTGATTAATTAAATCAGATGAAAATAGTTTTGAATGTTAGTGTTAATTTAATAAATCCTTACACTGTGAAATCATTTAGAGATAATTGAAATAGTTTTAAAAACGGGCACCTTAGTTTTAATTATTTTGATATAAATATAATTCCCATTCAATTTATTTTTAATATAGGGTACTTAATTAGATTTTTAATATTTATAAAAGGTTTTATTTTACTAGATTGACATTTAGTCCACTAGTAACCTCATTAAAGTTATTTTAATGATTAAATATTTGGTTAAAACTGATCAACTATTGAGATATTTTATTTTATGTGTGACTAAGGTATAAGAAAGAATTATTATTTTAAAAATAAACAAGTCTTCTTCCATATATATTTTCATATAAATATTTTGTGTATCTGCTTTCATTTAGTTTGAAAGAAAACATGCATTAATTAGCATTTTCCGACAAAAAGAATAAACTAAATAGTTTTTTTTTTCTAATCTTCTGTTTGAAAGTTTGGAATTTGCATTTTGGGACCAAAATTGTCCGTTACAGCCACTTATAATATTATTTTTAATTTGAATTGAAAACGGTTTTTGCATTATTTTATAGGATATATCAATATATATATATTTTGTTTCATAACAGCATAAAATTAAAACTAGCTTGATTTTATAGTAAATTTTAATACAAGCTTGATACCACCAGAAGGTTGTTCTTCTGTAACAAAATAAAAAGAGCAAAACATACACTAAATTAGAATTATAAATAGAGACAAAGCTAGTGAAACTAAATATTGTGTGTCGATTGAAAATAAAGACAATATTTATATTATATTGATCAATATGTTATTAATTATTATTTTATTTGTTTAAATTATTCAAAGAACAATCAATTAAAAATAATATAAATAAACTGTGTCCAAGATAAACACATTGCTTTGAGATATTTATGAGAAATCGTTAAGTACAATTAACCCTAACTAAACGTTAGCAATAACTGTAAGTATTTAAATTATTATTATGTCCTATAATAAGATATATAGCTTAATTATAATTCATTTTAATCTATGGAAGAGTGTGGATCGAGTGACGAAGCAAATACAAGATAGGGCGAAACAATTAGACGATTAGTAACTTGAAAAATTAATATTTTTATTGAAAGTAAATAATCACTGGCTAAATAAAACAAAATTAAATACTACACTCTTTCAAATGTTAAAGAAAATTTAACTCAGGTAAGCTCTACCGGACGTCAGGCAAACCTCAACCCGTTGTCCATCCCTTTCCTCAACATAGAATGTCTAATAGTTTCCGTCCCACCTGTGTATGAAGGTAGAGTGTGAAAATCAAAAGGAAGTGGTAGGTAATTTAAGATGTGGCTAAATGTGGTAGACAAATGTTTGGAAAAGTAAAATATTCAGAGGTTAGGAACAAAAGGGCATGGTTGATTCGGTGTATGGATGTTGAAGAAAAGGGAATGTGCAAGGATAGGAAAGGGTGGAGAAAGTTAGTGAGGATGGATAAGTACGGAGTTTTTTTTAGATATATGCACAGCCTCTTGTCTACCTCGTAAGGGAATGATGTGACTGTTTATGTAGGTATATAGACTATTATATTTTATTCTAAATATTATTAATATAACTATACAATAATTTTATTTTGAAAAAATTATATAGCTCAGTTATATTTAGCTTTAATTTTAAAAGGGTCATAAAAATATCAAGAATTGTTAATCTGGTTTTTAACTTTTTGATTATTCTTATAAGATTTAGTATAGTGAATAAACCAAAATATAGAAATAATTATGTTTATATAGCCAGTACACCAAATAATTAAAATACGAATAATCTATCAACAAACTATAAATTTAATAGTGTGTTAAAAATTCTCAAAGATGTGTCAAAACATTTGAACTTTTTCTTGAAAAAATACACTATATAATACTGCATTAAAATAAACTAAATATAATTAAATCCACTAAAAGTATAAGATACATATTAGTATTTCAGTAATTTTTCTACTTGATTATTTCAAGACTAGGATATTTCATTATTTTAAATAATTTTACCATGCTATTTTTGCCAATAAATTTATTTCGTAACAAATTTAAGTAGACCTCAGTGGTCGTGGCGTAAGGGGCTCACCTCAGGACCCGATGTTTGTGGGTTCAAACCCAGCAAGGGTCGACGGATTTTTCTTGAACGGTTATAATCCGCGGTACAACTTCCTTTCAATATGAATTAAAACCGTTGGTTCCATGTCGATTGTGGCATATAAAATAATCCTATCCGGCGTGTAAAAATACCTTTCTCAGCAAAATTGGTGGGCCCTCTCGCTTTCGCCATAAAAATTCTCGTGTGTTGATTTAATAAGCTGGTTCAGACAGTGCACGTTAAATACCTAAACATAAATTAAATGAAGAAATAAATTTAACAACAGTTCGTACGAAGTATAGTCTATAATGAATGCACAAAACACAGCTCAATAAACATATACTATCCTAGACCTTAAATAAATCCTTTATTCTACTAAAAATCAACTAAATAACCCTATTAGAAAGCTCTTTTCATACCTAGTGTGGAGGATTTAGCAATGATGACGTCATGCCTTTTGACTGGGCGCTAATTCCCACGCAACGGTAGGAGCCAGTGAGGTTTAAGTAGAAGGGGTGGGAGGGTTATAATTCTCCCTCCCACAGCCCAACCCATCAATCTCCAATGCAGCTGCCATCACTAATCTTGAAGAGAACTTTTTTTTAACGTTATTCTGATTAAATTATTTCCCCCTCAATTTCTTGACACTCAAAATGATTTTGTATAAAGTTTTTGGATAATATGGTGTGTATATAATATATCTCAATCGTCATATCCACCTCGGTGGCGTAGTTAGCTAACGCATGACACTCGTGTTGAGCTAGACTACCGAGGACGGGGAGATCGGGGTTCAAATCTCACTCGGGTGAACTGGGGGTGGTTTTTCCTAAATGGTTTTCTACTCTTCCTCCACGCAAATGAGGGTTCACTTACTATATATTCAACCTCACCCATTCCTAACCCATTAATTTAATTAATACTTAAGCGTATGACCCGAATGGTTAGTAAGACGCGGTGCTAAATATTATTATTATTTATCGTCATATCTTACCTGTTCAGGATATACCCAAATATGATAATTATTACTCTAATGGGGTAGGGATGAGGAAGGAAGAATGTTAAGGGTAATATACTCGAATTTGCATGGGAGGAGCCTATTTAAGACGATAGTGACGCCTTAGACTTGTTAGCAATGACTATAAAATTACTTTTTTTTATATACATAAATCGATACATATAAATATATTTGTCTCTAGGGATGGGCTTAATCAAATTGCTTTTTAACTATCTAAGGCAACACATAAATGAGCTCAATGTGTCTAAGAGCGTTCATATCTCAATAATAATAAACATTAGTATCCACAATGGTGGGCACTCGGAATAAATGTCACGCTCATCTAGTCTGGTTCACCGGTGATGGGGAGGCCGGGGTTCAAATCAAAGATGTGATCTCTGGGTGGGATTATATTTTACTAAATTGTTTCCCACTATCTTTACATGAAAATGCATGTAAATTCTATAAAAAAAATTCCGCCCACCTCATTAGTAAAGTTTAAAACGTTCAACTCGAACGGGTAGTGAGATACTTGGAGGAAAACAAAACAAAGTTATAAATATATTTATTCCTATTAGTTTATAATAGGTAAGATTACGTCTACTGACATTTTAGACATTTCCTTTTGAAACGGAAAGTTAATCCGACGCGTCTTACCACATTGACCATTTTAATTGGATGCGAATAGTTCTATATGAATTGTATAGGCTGTATACATATATATATATTATTTTTTTCGCACCTATACTACATAATTTACAGCCCAGTAGTGGAAAGATTAGCGTGTACTAATATACCTTTGCCCAGGGGACTCCCGAATGTACTAATCTTTCATCCTTTCCATGGAGGTGCTTTCCATGTCCCGATGAGAAGAGATGAGATTATGATGATGGTGAGTATGAGGATGTGGAACCAGTGGAAACACTTTAACCTAAATTAGGTCTAACTAACCAAACTCAGGTGACAGTTGGTGAGATTCTCCTATCGGGAAAAATATCTGAGGTACTAGCTGGGAATTGAACCCGGGATCCCTAGGCACATAGTCAGGTACACTGACCACTGCACCACGAAGCCAGTTTATAAAGACTGCCACATTATTGTTTTTTGGGGGATTTTGACTCCAATAGCCCATTAACCCCCCCCCCTCCCCGGATAATACTTGACTTACGGTAAACACGAATTGCAAAGAAACTAATCCGTTTTCTATAATCCCCTAGCCGTAACTGTAAAATAAAAAGTCAGGGTCAAGTCTTGGATTCTACTCTTACACTGAACGGCATAATAATAATAATAAAAAGTTTTTATTGTACATTTGTATTATTATAGTTATTACATTTTTTTCATAAAACATTATATTTTGTTAGGTTTGGTTATATAACTTACATATCTAGTTAGATCTGAAACGTTATATTCTTCGAAAATGTATATTTATTTCCGCTATAAAAATTAAATAGATATAAGAATAAATCTTGCCAAGCTTGCAACTTGAAATGCAACGCTACACAAGATAAACAATACGAAAACCATCACAGACAGTTCTGAGTGATTACTGTCTTAAGGATGTTATTGTATAATTTTTAATTTTCATTTATTTAAGGTATTTAACGTGCACTCTCTAAACCGACTAATTATATAAGCACAAGATGTATTAACTAATTTAAATCTATAACAGACACAAAATTTAGCCCACAGCCGTTTATTCACCACTGTGAAACGTTAAAAGCATGTTTAATAAATGATAAATGTTTCCGCCATGTTTGGAATCGAACCGAGACCCTTTTATCAGTAGACAGATACGTTACTGACAGAGCTAAGTTTTCAAACAACTCAAGTAAAGTTGCTGTTAAAGTAGAAGGGAAGGGGATGCAAGGAAAGGTCAGTGATATTTGTTTTGTTTTTCAGTTTTTATAGCGGAGCATTTTTATTTGCCAAAATAAATGAAAAGTTGCTATTGTAGAAACATAAAGTGAAATTTTCTTCACGTGCTATTATCAACAGTTGTTGAATGTCTGTAATGAGCATAGCAGCATTAGATGACAAACGTTTTAAATGAAGAGAAAAAGTTGTCATTAAATTCCAGGACACCCTTGACAGATATTCAAGAAATGTTGAGGTTACCATGTGAAGGAAATTAAACTATGTTTATACTGGAGAAATATTTGATTTATTTGGACCAGAAAAAAATGTATTGATATAAAAACATCATAAACGCTTACCTTTTCTCGAGTTCTCCACACTCCCACCTTAAATGTCATAAGTCTGGCCTTGACCCAACTAAGGGGGTTAGGCCTTACTTCACGCTTTTATGCAGTTCGGTGGTAGAGATAAGTGACCCTAGTTAAGGGGACCATTGACCTTTTAATGGCCAAGGAATAAAAGGAACAATTGGCTCGTGGGCCTCAACACTGTACCGACTATATTAGGATGGAATCCATATTAAATTATTCGTATAAGTTAATTCTTATACCCACACTAGGGATCAAACCTGTTTCCGACAGGTGAAATTCCGGATTTCTTGTGAAGTGTATTCTCTATTGTTTTCCCCTATTTTTAGACTTCTCGTAGCAGGAGGTAGCGTGATTTGTCTTGTCTACTAGTGCTGTTATTTGCTAGTTCAAAGTACATTTGTAAAAAAACAAAATGCTTTTCTTCGCGTAAAAAGCAAAAATCCTTTATAAACTAAAGTAAAATATGTATTAATTTTATTATTTTACTATATAAAATATATACAGCATATATGTATATCTGTATTTGTCATTTTTATATTTTTAAATAATTTTATAATTTTCATGAGCCAGTGGACAGCATTAAATGTTACCGTGGGCCGTAACTGGTATGCGGGCCACGGGTTGACGATCCCTGCCCTAGTTAGATACCTGCTAACGGGTGTAGTTTATTCTGTAATTATGGTACGCCAAAATTATAAAGGTAATACAGCTCGAAATAGACGTCTCATCCAGGTGCAACCCACCTCGGTGGCGTAGTTGGCTAACGCGCTTGTCGTGTTGAGCTGCTCGACTGCTGAGGATGGGGAGTTCGAGGTTCGAAGCTCGGTCGGGTGAACTGGGGGTGGTTTTTACTAAATGGTTTTCCACTCTCCCTCCACGCAAATGCGGGTTCACTTCATCTAATTCAACCTTCCCAATTCCTAATCCATTAGCGTAATTAGTACTTAAGGCGTATAACCCGAACGGGTAGTAAGACGCGGTGTTAAATATATATCAAGGTGCAGTTTTCTGTTGTATTCTTTAGAAAACAGTGTAGTGAACATTAGAGAAAACGTTTTACCGTATTTAAAAATAAATACAACAAAAAATGTCAAAAACATTAGATATTAAAAAAAACTTTTAAACAGATTCCAATGTAACTGTGTCGGTCAAAGAATGTGGATACAATGACACATCAATACTCTTTATGGAAAAACGAATCCTTTGTTTCTAAATTCCCGGCTAGTCAGCTATAAAACGGGCAATTATATTAGTTTGTGGGAATAAATAGAAGATCAAACCAAGAAGAAAAAATACAACAACAGGAACCGTCAAAATTATTGAACGGACACAACACTAGTTTTAATGATATATTGTACAATGGTCTAAAACATTTTAATTTCCGTCGATATTATTCAAAAGGTGAGCTTCCTGCTAAATTATTTATAAATATGTGTTTATTTACCATTTATAAATAAGAGTAGATGCGTCAGTGTGTTTCTTTTTAGCTCATATTTTACGGCCATATTCTGAACTGAATGTATCAGCACACGACCCACAAACTAACTTGTCACCAGAACATACACAACACCTAGTCCCTCGGTCGTAAATTCATCACTGTGAAAATTGCTCTTCAACAATGGGGTGTTTATCACCCGTGTCAGGAAGTGAACCCCGGATTACTAAGCTTAATAGGCAGAAGGACCAGAGATTTATTGGTCTAAGCGCTGGTTTATTCTTGAAATTTATTACAAGCATCTTGGATGGGAAGTTTTAATTTAAATGTGTTTTTAAAAGTGTACCTTGAAACTTTGTGTTTACTAAGACAAATAATTATAAGGCATGTAATTCCACCCTTTTTTTAAAATTGTAAATATAGTTTACTTTGTTTTCTAGCACCACTTCTCACTAATCGTTCGGGCCATGTGCATATATACTAATCACACTAATATTTTAGGGGGAATAAGTATTAATTTAGAGAAAGTGTGTCCACATTTTAGTGGAAGTATAGTGGAAAACCACTTAAGGAAAACCACCCTTTATGCGCCCGACCGGGATTTTAGTCCTGATATTCCCATCTTCGACAGTCTAGTATATTGCGAAAAAGACTCCTTGGGCCATGCGGCCACCAAAGTGGGTATATCTACCTGGTTCATATGGATCAAAATCAGCTTTGGTCGATTTTTTTTGTTCTAAAGTTTTTCTATATATCTTTCCCAAATTATAAGAACCTATTTATGATCCTTCACCATTTGACCTTTGCTGTTTTCTAATTGGACAATACGCACACTTTTGTTTTGTTCACAATCAATTCTTTTGTTTTCTGGTACATGCAGTTCGAAAACCTAATCGCATGTATTCTTTATATGGTACTTACTCGCATTGTTTGTTTCTTTCCTTAACTCGTTGATTAGCCTCATATATTCATCTTTCTTTAAAAAAAATCCATTTCCTTCTTTCTTCCATTTTCTGAAGCATTTCTGTTGCTAACCAGGGCTTTCGTGCAGTCCTTTTCAATTTCCCAATATTGTCATTTTTAACATCTTCAAAAAACTATTCTTAAAATTATTCCACCTCCTTTCCTCACTTATATTCTCTTCTGTCACCTCACTTAACTTTTGTTCTATTGAATTTCTCACAATTTCACTCTTAATTCTTAATATTTCAAAGTCCTACCTTGGTTTTATCTTGCTCATCTTCCTGATCCTCTTCAATCTTGTTTCAATGTATCAGCAGGTTGTGGTCCGAATAGATGTTGGCACCTAGCAGCCTCTTTTCGTCATTCATTCAATTACTGAGCCTCTGCTTGACAAGGATGTAATCTGATTGGTATCTTCTGATGTCTCCTGGGGTCTTCCATGTGTACAGTTTAGTCTTCCGTTTCTTGATTCATCCATCAAACAGTGATTCCGTTGGCAAAATTCGATGAGTATCCGCCTTCTGTTGTTTCTCTTCCCCAATACTTTTGGAATACATAAATACTAAACAGGGCCTATCTAATGGACATTAGCGAGGTGTCAAAGTTTGAAGGCTAATCTCAGCTATACAAAAAGATTTTGAAAAAGGAGATAAACATCCCTTTACATAAAATAGGTGTCAGTTTGTAATTTTAATCGTCATATTTTAAAGCGTAGTGACATGTTAGAGAGCATGCGAAGTGAATGTGTAATCTCCTTTTGGCAATATAAGATGACACCTTTCCGCCTAAAGTGTCAGGAGAATCGGGCCTTAGGGGAGCTATGGAAATCAATGCGCGCACAACTATTCATCACAGCCACTGAAGGCGGCCAGTAAGCCAGCTATCCCCGACTCGTGAGTGCTACATTATGAACATACAGATTGTGTTTTAAAGATTTATTTCAGTGTAGGTTAGGTTAGTTTTGTGATTGTGACTTGGATTTTATAATTTTATATTGTTGTTTTAAATTGTATATTATAATAAATACCAGGAATGTCTTATGATTTATTACCAAAAAAATGGGGGCGCTGTAGACATCGACAGTGACTCTTTTGATTCAGTTGACTTTTTGTTAAATAACTTTGAACAAAAAATGCATTTGAAAGGAAAAACAGTAAAACCAAAACTATATATTTCACAGATGGTATAGCTAAAATTAAATAAATAAAGAATAATAATTTAACTGTTGTTATTATTATTAGTAGTAGTAGTTACAAAATCAAGAAAATGTTGAATCATTATATTCAAATATTGCTGAGATATTTAATGGCATTTATGAGAGCTCTAATTATAAATATAGTCCTGTTGGATATTGCATACAAAATAAATAGATAACACATGATTTGGTCAGTGAACAGCACCACAAAAATAAAATATTTAGGAAGCGGAAAAGTTGCCCATCTGCTGATGCCTATAAAATAGAGTACCAAAGAAAAAAAAACTTTGTCAATAAGCTAATTTTTAGGAAAAAAAATTCTATTATCAAATTGAATTAACAAAGTTAGTGGTAATATTAAGAAATCATGATATAAAATAAATTAAATTCTCGGTAGAAAAAGTAAAATGACAATTGATGAAGTAATAAATAAACATTTAGGCAAAATTGAGAAAATTGCAAATATTGCAAATGATGTTTGTGAAATATTCAAAAACCAGGTCGCACAACTATATCATACTTGCAATATGCAACTATAAAAAACGAATAATCGAAACGATTACCAAATTCAAAGTATGTGTATACCTAGGGCTATATGTTCCAAAATAAATAACATTATTGATAAATTAGATATAAATAAAAGACAAGTAATAGATAAAATCAGAATTAAAGACTTGAAAACTGTCAACAGCCAAATTGCCCCGTTGATAGCTAAACTATTTAATTCAAGCATACAGCAGGATTTAATCCCACAAAAACTTAAAATCTAGATTATTAGACCCATTTGTAAAAAAAGGGAAGCACTTAGATTATGAAAATTACAAACCTATAGCAATTCTACCAATTTTAGACAAAATAATGCAAAGATACGTTGCCAACTACTTGATAAATTATTTAGATAAATATAAGATAATTAACCAAAAACAATATGGATTTCAAATAAACAAAGGTACGGAAATACACTTACACACTTTTACTAATCAAATGCTAGAGAAATTAAACGAGCACAAACACATAGCTATAGCATTTATAGACATGTCGAAAGAGTTTGATACTTTGGATAAAGATATTTTACTAGAATCAATATATAAAATTTGTATTAATGGTTTAAATATTACTTAACAAATAGGAAAATAATAGTTAGAATAAATAATATATAAAGTGAAGAATTTGGTATAAATACTGGAGTACCACAAGGTTCTATTCTTGGGTCAATACTATCTTAATCTATACAAGAACAATGTCAAACTTTATAAAGAACTGTGGTATATTTATGCATGCTGACGACACGATGCTGTATGAGGTGCACAAAAATGTAGATAGAGCTAAACGAATGTTGCAGGAAGACATTAATAGGATACAAAACTGGACTCACGGTAATAAATTAATGATTACAATTAAAAATGCGCAAACATTGCATATCAGACTACCGCATAATATAAAGTATTAATTAGATATAAAAGGTAATTGCTTAAATTGTTTACATAATATAAAACCGTGTAATTTGTTTTAACATTTACGCAAGTTGAGACACATAACTATCTTGGGATAATGATTGATCCTCATATCAAATGGAATACTCACATAGAAATAATGAGTACGAGTGGGAAGTGTAGCGGGAATGTTTAATATATGTATACTAAAACAATATGTTGCATTTGATATTATAAAAATAGTGTGTTATGCGCTAATCGAATCACATCTAGGCTATGGTATTACCTCCTGGGGAAAGACAAGGGATCTATTTTCAAATCAACTAAGAAGTATTCAAATTAAAGTTCTTAGAATAATGAGTGAAAACAACAATAGTACCAAAGTCATTAATAAGGAGTGGAAACCATTGACAGTAAAAAAAACATGTATGACAATAAAATAATAGTTCAGTACTACTATATAAATTGAGACAGGCTCATAGTCACAACACCAGGAAACAACAGTACAAAATAACTTTATATATAAATAAATACGGAAAACAACACATGAAAATAATAATACCAACACTTCTTAACATGATACCGGATACCCTTTTGGGAATATATAAAATATAAAACGTTAAAAGAGGAATAAAAAAATTGTTAACTGGCTCATAGACTTAATGAAATAATAATACTAGAGGGACTAATATGACAAAAATCTATGAAATGGACGCGAGATTGATTGTAGAGTATTAAATAAAATATAAAATGTAACAGATTTAAGGAACTAAATTAAGTATTAGAATTATATTAGTTATAAGAATAAACTTAAAGGAATGAAATGTATTTACTACATATTTACACTATTACATGTGTGTATGACATTTATGGTGAGGCACTAGCTGATAAGCACATTGTGCATAGCTAGACCATGTTTAATGATTAAAAATATTTAATTCTGATACAATAAATTTAAAAAAATAAAAAGTAGTAGTAGTATGCCAGTACTACATTATATAACTTCAAAAAAATCCCATTTTCGACATCGTTAAGTGTGCCCCATTCGAGTGTTCAAGACTCAGCTTATCCAAAAATTATCACCACTCTTCGCCACTGCCAATAGAACCTGTCTGTCAATGGCAAATTGGTATAAAAATAGAACGCACGCAAAATAATTAACAGGCTTATTTTAAAGGGATGTATGTTTATTTGCAAAATGTTTTGGCACCTGTAGAACCTGGTATTCCCTTTATTTTGAGATGGAGACAGTTCCCAGATAAACTGGTGATTTCAAATATTATTAATTAACTACATGTCCAAACATTGGGCAGATGTATAGTTACCCTGTCCAAACTCGTTTTAAGCCATGATCAATTTTACCTGACCTTTTCGTATAGAATTTTATAATACATTTCATAAAAATAGAACTAGCATAACTCACTCTCACTTTTATTCGCTCTTAAGTAATAATTGACGGGAAAATACTGTTTTTTTTACAAAGAAAGCCTAACCTTCCTTGCGCTTATCTATTGAAGGTTATGTTTGGTTAGGTTGATAAATAATACAATCAATCTGCAGTATACAGGATTAAAATCTATTAATGTCATAGTAATAATTCTCAGATATATAAAATTTCGTACAATCAGGATAAAATTGAATTTATAAACACAAATTACTTTGTAGTCCTTTAATTTTAATTTAAGATATGTTTTGTATAATTTAATGCTTTATTATAGTAAAAAACCTTTTTGGACAAAATAAATAATACATTTACATAGTAGGTCTACACACGTTTAGTTTAATTATGTAAATAAATTAAAGTTAAATTACGCAATGCTAATCACAAATTAATATTCAAGAAATTTTGAAATTACTATTCGCAAAAAATTAAATAAAACGCATAAATTTTGTTTGTTTTAGTAAAAAAAGGTTTTCTCTCATAAAACGAAAAGATAAAAACATTTACCTTAACTAGAGTTCATTTTTATCTTAACAAAAATATTTATAATTTTTATAATATACTACTATCAAGTTATTTATTTAATACTTTTATTATCTCGCATTAATAATTATCTCCTATTTTTAATAACTTTTCATAAGTATGTATTATTATTTAGCTATTATTGTTTATTATATTTTGTTATTATATGTGCTTGTAAGGTACTTGTGTACTTTTCAGTGCTGGCAAGTCATAGGTCTTACGACTGTTGGCCAGCACTATAAAACATGAAATTATTATTATTATTATTATTATTATAAGTGAATATTTTTTCATGATTAAATATATATATATATTAGATATATTCATGTTTATTATTATTTTCATTCTTTTGCTAGGAAAAATTATTCCTTCTTCATACAGCCATGCATTTTATTATTTTTCTAATTTTAAGTTGAGCCTTCCAATGGATTATGTGCTTGAAATTCTATACTAGTGTAATCATAAGTTTACAACAAAAATTAAATGTAATTACAACAAAATGTTTCGCTTGGGAAAATGAAATAAAATGTTTGATTCAACTCTTTGTGTATATAGTAGAATTTTTTTTAAACACACTTTTACACAATTAACGTGTTTGTTATGACAGTCTCAATTACGGCAAAGTGTTTTACAGCTTGAAGGCGAAAATTCACGGTGAAACAAGGCCTTTTGGGATTACACAGCTCCAATGTTTTGTTGGGAAATTTGTTGTGTTACATATAAATTGTTTGTTTTCTAATTTTAGTATCTTTTTTAACCGTTCCGAAGCATTTTAAAAAATATTTCACGTTTCATCTGTTACGAAATACTTTTTTATTGGTAAAAAATTGTGTGTATTTAGTTTTTAATAAATAAATATTTTTCAGAGGGAATATAATTTTTATTATGTGGTATTTAAATTACAATGTACTATATCACCAGAAAAAAATATAAATGCACTAAACCTATTTCTATCTTTAGAAAAATGCGAATTAAAGGTTGTAAAACAAAAAAAAATAAAGACAAATTTAAACAGTGTGTAAATAAATACTTTTATTATTTCTAAGACTTTTTCGGTGGTAAAGATATTCATTAAAAATATTGGTCTACTTGCCAATAAAAGTATTTTAAATTGTATTTAATATGAATGTGAAGGTGGATAGCTCAGTTGTGTGATGAATAAGTACAATTCCAGGTTCACATCCCTCTAAAAAAATACAAGTTAAAAAATACATTATATAGCTCTTTAAATAAAATAATGCTTAAATGATTTTTATGTACACCGCGTCTTACTACTATTCTGGGATATACACATATCTACACAAATGGAGGGGAGGGGTAAATAAGTAAATATAATTGATAATAAGGGCACCCTCATTTGCGTGGATATACTAGAAACACACTTAGAAAAAAAGCTAAGTTTTGACTTCAGGCTAGGATTCAAACCCCAACCTCACCATCATGGTCAATCCAAAAAAATCAACAAACTAGGTTTCTAAAATTGTCAGGATCCATGATATATTAATTGATGTACAGCATGGCTACATATTTGAAGTAATTTGTTCAATTTCTCCGACTTGTTTAAATTCTGGTCAATTGTAAAAATAATATTGTTTTGCTTTTACAAATGAAGCTATAAAAACCAATATAATTTACTTTGTTGAAATTATGCCAATCAGAAGTATATATATTACAATTAGTATCTAAAAATGACCTTCAACTATATTTCAAAACAATAGAACCTGGAACCCACCTCGGTGGTGTAGCTAAATAACGCTCTGCGCTCTGGTTTCTTGTTGAGTTAGACTGTTTAAGACGGAAAGATCGAGGTTCGAATCTCTCTCGGGTGAAATGGGGGTGGTTTTTTCTAAATGGTTCCCTACTCTCCCTTCACGCAAATGCAGGTAGATTATTGCTCATATGCTTCATTCCTCATCCCTAACCCATTAGAGTAACTATCATATGTGTGTATAGCCTGGACGTGTAATGAGTCGTGGTGATAAGTTTGTCGATAAATGTAATCAAGTGGTAAAATATTAATGTATTAGGTTTACCTCATATTAAAAGGGGAAATGTAATTGAGGATTAATTCAGAGGAGAATCTTTCTCCGCTTAATGAAACATTTACAAATCCAATATGTATGTCAAGGCCATTTCCAAATGTATCGATCTCACCTAAAAATAGATAGATGTATGTGCTTGCGTATTTGACCAGGGGCACAGATACCCAAACACACTTATTATTATTATTATTAAAATATTCCAATTTTTCCCCACTCCCATCAAACTAAATCATCAATTTACCGTTGATATATGCTGTTTTCTCCTATTTAACTTGTGTAAACATTCCCACGTTGGCTTTAAACACGCATATTGGTGGCCCCACAGTCTAAGGCGACAGGCTTATATTACTATGTATTCTCAGTGACTGACGCTGAGGTTGTGGTTCGAAATCTACAAGGTGCTATAGAGTGTGTTTTCCAAAATGTATTAAATTGTACATCTTTGAGTATTTTTTATCCATTCTACAAGCTAATATGAGTGCAATTATTCTATATGACCCTCCCCATCCTTACTTCTTAAAGTGTGATAAATATGATCACGTTTCGTTTAGCCAGTTTCATTATATCTAAAGAAATATTGAATTGAGTGTTTTTAAAAATTATCTTGTGAGCTCTTGGGAAAAAAAAGTCAAGGGGGTAATTCAGTCTTAAAGAGCTCATGAAGAATTATTTATCTCTCTCTCTCTCTCTCTCTCTCTCTCTCTCTCTCAAACACTTGATGGCCAAGGTAATATTTTTTTTAATGCGCCATAGAGGGCTGACATTCTTCCTACATTCTTATGTTTTATTTTGAGGTTAAAGGGTTTAAACATAAAATTTGTATAATTATGTCAGTTATTTTCTAATAAAATATGTCACTATACAATCTATCTATATATGAATAAAATGAAGAAATGGTTTGTCATGAGCATTGCACAATACATATCACACACAAAGGTCTGGAATGTTTGAATCAGTATCCCCTGTGAGCAAACATAAGTTATTCATATCAAGGCTGGAATTTTAAAACTTTGATTAGATTTTTTTTTCATTGGGTCTTACTACCAATTCAGGCTGTACACCTATGTACTAATTGGACTAATGGGTTAGGGATTATGAAGGTTAGATTTATAATAAATGCACCTGTATTTGCTTAGATGGATAGTGGAAACCATTTTGGAAAACCATCCTTAGTGCATCCAACCGGGATTGAACCCCTATCTCCCGGTCTTCAGCACTCTATTCCAAAATAAGAGTAGAGCGTTAGACCACGTAGCCGACGAAGTGGGTTTTTAAATTCATTAAAAACCTGGTTGGAAGAAATAAAATTAATAGATTCTTTCTGTCTGTTTGAAATAAATAAAAGCGTTGCGTGGGTTAACCACGAAATGCATGGTTACCCTGAGCGTCGCCGGGTAGTTTTTTTAGTATTTACTAAACCATTTCAGTGTTCGCGTAGAATAAAGTATCAACATCGCACAGTATGAATCATAGGTCAAGGAAAGGATGGTGTTCGAATCATTGTCGATTATACTGAAGGCATTTTTTTTACCACCATCGATTTTAAAAATGACAGTATGCTTCCTGTAATCCTGTAAATTTTACTTTCCTCACATAACTGGTGTAACTATGTGGCAGGCCCAAAATGTCGATATGTGATGTATGGAACACTAGTTCATTGTGCCGCCACACACTATAATGCTGGGGAATTCTTCAAAGTTGTATAGCCAAATTTTGATCAATGTTTGAACGTATTACCTCTGATTATTAAGATTCCCAAATCTTAGGCACATCAATTTTTTAAAGTAGGTAAACTTGGTAAATTTAGGATGAGAGTCGCTTTATCATATATACGCACTTATTTATTGCAAAATATATTTTTTTTAAACTCAAGCCTCATATCAAAATACTAATTAGTTAATAATTAATATAGCTATGATTTTAATGTTAACTTTACTAACTTATCCAACACCTTAGCTCAGTTGGTAGCGTGCATGGTCCCGGATTCGATTCCCGGCGTGGTTAAATGTGGGTTTACACTTTCACGGTGATGAATTAACGGTTGGTTCCTGGATGTTAGGCCTGTCCTAGTCTTAAATTAGATTATAAGGAATATGAAGCTATGACAGGCCTAGCAAGCCAGTACAGAAAAATATATGACTTAAATTTTAAAAAACTGACCCATGCCACAGACAGGAAACAATCTTGGATGTAAAAACATTAATAACTTAAAGAGCACTTAGTAACATAGTTTGTTCATGTAATTCTATTAATTAATACAAGAGTAATTTCAAGAATATTTCAAAACTGTTTTTTACTGATGTTCGCTATTTAATCTCTTCAAATATTTTATTTATATTAATTTTAATTGTAATAAGGAGAATATGAATTCATAATATAAGGAACGTACTTGGATGGAACAGCTAATTAAATTAATTGATACAACTTATTTGGTCAATTAAACAATATAAATTAAGAAACATAACATGAAAATAATTTATTCAAATATACACTAATATATCAAGAAATTAAGTCAAATAAAACAGGTACAATAACATTTCTAAAAAATCATCATTGAGATAGTTAGGTAGTAAAGATTTGAAATTAATTAGCATAAAATAAGTAAAAAATATAAATCTTTGAAAAACACTATTTAATTAGTAGCATTTTAAAGGATTAGCTGATAAGCAATAAAAAGTGTAAATCAGCAAATTGAATAGATCAGAGTTATTAATATTATAACTTAAAGACTCTACAAAATTTACAATTCTTGAGATAAAGATTATAGGTTTTATGAAGGTTATGACTAGACAGAAAAAAAGGTAAATTAGTATACCAACAATAATGAATTTGTTAGTTTAATAATTAATTATCTGGTAATTAGTTTGAAAAAAAGTTGACAAGGAAGACATTTTCTGTAATGTGTAAGATATTTAAACAGTGACAATAGAAAGATAATTGGTAGAAAGGTTAAAATAGTTGACAAAGTTATTGATCATGAAACTTACACATGTAAAAAATAATTATCAGTATAAAATCAACATGAAACATATTAAAATGAAAGTTAAAACGTAATAAGTAACATATTTCACAAAATTATTATAAAATTATAAAGGATTTAATGTTCAAGACTGGTTATTCGAGTCAAATGGTTTCTAAAATTTGCTTGTGTTAACTATCGAGACAAGATTAATTGAAAATGTAATGGAAATAAACATATGTGTCATCCAGCTTATGCTATAATCAGTTATGATATATTATAAACGCAAGATCATATGAATAAGTAATTGAGTGTAAGGAAAGAAGTGTAACCAAAAAGGAAATGTTTTGACGTTTTGAAAAGTTTGAATTAAAGTAACGTTCCCTATCTCCGTGGTTTTAATTCCTCTCCTCGTATAATGTATTGTTTAATTGATCAAAGAGGTTGTACCAATTAATCTACTCTGCTGTTCCATCCTAGTAAGTTCCTTATATTATAAACCCTTCAAATATGCGACCAAAGATGCTTTTCATTGAAAGTGTGCCATAAACACAAATAGTTTGAGAACCACTGAACTAGTAACTAGTGTTGTTTAGGTGGGAATCTAGAGAGCGCGAGAAAAGGCTAGTGTTTTTGCAGTTTTTATGGCACTTTTTTTTTTTTTGCTGAACTAAATAAAATATGATTTCAGTACAAATATAAAGTTTAATTTTCTTCATATGTTGATATCCACAGTACCCGAATTTATATCATGTGCATAGCAACATTAGATGAGAAACATATTGAATGAAGAGAAAAAGTTGCCATTAAATTCCAGGAGAGCCTTGACAGATATTCAATAAATTTTGTGGTCATAATGCGAATAAAATTAAACTCTATGTTGTTACGGGGAAAATAGTTTATTTATTTTAACCAAAAAAGTTTTGCCATAAAAACTGCAAAAACACTGGGGCTTTTTCTCGCATCCGCTTCCATCCCACCTTAAGGCGGTAGTGTAAGGTGAGTGAGTTAAAGGCAGTGTTTTCACAGTTTGTATAGAAAAATATTATTTTGGCCAAAATAAATCAAATATTGCTCCAAATAGAGTATAATTATCTCCACACCCGCTTCGGTGGCCGCATAGTCTAACGGACTACTCTCGCAGTATATTAGACTGCCGATGATGGGGAGATAAAGGTTCGACTACATTTATTTGAATACAGCCGACTCTTAGTTAACCCAGTGTACACAGCCGAGATTAAAACCCAATCATCCCGTTAAAGGCAAGCCACCAATCGGACCATGCGATCTCCACGCTGCAGGTGCCTCTGGGATTCATTATTTTTCTCTCGATCATTATTTATTTGACAACATTTCGTGAGACTCGGTAATTCTACATGATTTCGAGAGAGATACCGCTGATAAAAATCCATGGTTGCGCATAATTCCCGCCATTTTGTGTCCTACTAATAGCGTGCTTTGAGCAAGCGGCATCAACGGGCGATACGTGACGTCACATAATGTGGCGTCACTCGCCATTCGCACTCCTTACATAATAATAAACACACCATGTGCGGGATCAATCCAATTCTAGTTTTTATCAAATATTTAAAGCGTACTTTTTAAATGCACATATTACATCAACAGAATACTTACAAACTAGCGAGATCATCTCACTCTTGATTAGCCAGGATACTTTATACAAGATTAGGATTTAGCTAGCCGCTTCGGTAACCAAATGGTCTAACGCGCTACTCTTACGGTATACTAGACTGTTGATGATGGGGAGATCAAGGTTCGAATCTCGATCGGTGTACAGAGGGTGGTTTTTAAAAATGTGTTTTCCCCTCATCCTCCACGCGAATGCAGGTACACTTCCTTTAAATACAGCCTTCCTATTCTCTAAAATCATTAGAGTAACTAGTACATAAAAGTACACAATTGAAATAATTCTATATAATTACATAAAATTAATTTTCAACTAAATTCCATCATTTTAAATACAAATTTTCAATTGTCACTAACATTTTTTTAATCAAAACCCCATTGTATTACATCACTCGCATAATTGTATGTATATATCTATGATCTATTTTTAAACACCTACATTAATTTATTCAAGATATCTTAATTGCTAGTATTCTGGGTTTTCAAATTAAAATAAGCAGTTTTAATTTATATTATAATTTAATCGAATGTAGTAACATTGTAAATTGGATCAATATACTTTAAAAAATTGAAATATCAAAATATATTTTTTATTTAAATATCGTTCCTTACTTTTAACTTTATAATGTTTTCCAAAATTATAATACATAAGCATATAGCCCGAATGGGTAGTAAGATGCAGTGCTAAAAAGAACTATTTACATGGTGGGTTTTGTACATTCTTCAATTGATAATAGCAAGATTGGGATAGTTGGAATTTTTTTTTAACTTTAAATAATTATTTTTTCAATGTTATATTTTATTTTCAATAAGGTAAAATTATTTCACTGAAACGCCCAACAAAAGTATGATTTAAAATTGCTATTAATTTATTTAATGATATAAACGTTTGTGAATTAAATAAAGCCATGTGGGAATTTTAATTTATAATGTGCGACTACGGTAAAATAAAAACATACTTTGAGGAAATATATGCTCATGATTGGCCTTACTGGGGATTCACACTTTTGCTGAAAAACAAGATACGAAACAAATTATGATCACGTGACGAGCACAAGACGTCACAAGATATCTGCCTGAACCGATTTTATTACTTTGCACTAGTAGAAACAATCTCAGCTTTGTCTGTACTGTTCTATAAAATCGTCTTTGGTAAATCAAACAAAAGTTTTAACCAACCGATTCAATCTGCGCGCCTGCGCTTACAAATCGAAATACTAGAAGACAGCTCGGTTCATTGTTGTGAGGATATTTGAATAATTTGTTGATTGGAAAGGAAGTTTGTTGTTCTTGTTTATTGTTATTTCAATTTATATCACGACACAACACAATAATATTAAAACTTTCATATTTACATCATGCTATTTTTATCACCAAATCCTACTACCTATTCAGGTTATACGCATACTTACTAATTACGCTAATGAGGTAGATATGAAAAAGGTTTAATATAGAGGAAGTGTACCCGCATTTGCGTAGAGGGAAAGTTAAAAACCACCTTCAGTACAACTACCGTGATTTTGACCCCACTCTCTCTTTTTCATCAGCAGTCTAGTCTATACATTATTCTTAAAGATATATTTATCCACCTTAACATAATACATGCTGATAGTAAGAAGTTTCTAGTCTGGTCTGCAAAGCATCATGGACCAAAATATATTTCTGCTAGCGTGTAAATTACTGCGCTAGTCAAGAAGAATCAAATTTCCATTTTCGGCGAATGTGTGAGCCAAGCTTTAGTTGACAAATGAGATGTCTTGAAAAAAAATATGTATATTATTTTGATTGGTTAAATTTATTTATCCAGAATTATTGAGGTAGTTAATATATTGAAAACAAATAACTACTGAATCCTATAAAGTTATTATTTTTGTTAGAATATTTACTAAAATCTCATCAGTCATTGAAATACTCAATGTAATAGCTATTTTCCGAGGAATATGTCTACACAGGCTGTATGTCATGTACCTCATTATAACTAATCGTTACTATCTGATTTTTTCAAATATATATCAGCTGAATATTTGCTGAGACCTGACACACAGCTTAAGTTGGGTATGTAGGGAACGCGAGAAAAGGCCGGTGATTTTGCAGTTTTTATAGCTAAACATTTATTTGGACAAAACCAAATAAAATATTGCTCCAGTAGAAACATAATAGTTTTATTTTCTTCACATGCTTATATCAATAGTTGTTGAATGTCTGGCGTGAGCATAGCAGCATTAGATGAGAAACTTTTTAATCCAAGAGAAAAATTTGTCATTAAATTCCAGGACACCCTTGGCAGATATTTAAAAAGTGTTACGTTACCATGTGAAGAAAATAAAACTCTATGTTTTTTAATGAAGCAATATTTTATTTATTTAGACAAAAAAAATTGTATATGAAAACTAAAAACACTGGCCTTTTCTTGCGTCCGCTAATTCCCCACCTTAAGGGGGATGGAATGGGGTGTGAGGAAAAAACACAGTGTTTTTTGCAGTTTTTGTGGCAAAAAATTATTTTGACCAAAATAAATAAAATATTTCTCTAGTACAAATATAGAATTTAATTTTCTTCACTTGGTAACCTTAACATTTTTTTAATATCATTTCTGTCGAGGGTTTACTGGAATTTAATCATAACTTTTCTCTTCATTTAAAAAGTTTATCATCTAACGTCTCTATGCTCATGTGAAGAAAATTAAACTTTATGCTTTTACTGAAGCAATATTTTAATTATTTTGTCAAAAAAAAAATGTTTTTCCTTAAAATCAGTAAAAACCCTTATCTTTTCTTGCCTCTCATTCCAACCCCCCTTAGACAAAACCAAATTTGTAAAACAAATTCATCAGGTGTCGTTTTCTTCATATGCCATTTACAAAGAGTTTGACTAAAAGGATAACCGTCCCCACCTGAGATCAGGACTGCTTTCTTTTATTCCCTCACCTATTACCTTTAATATTGTATGGTTCAAATTCCTGTTGAGTTGAAACTTATTATTGACGTGATGTGGTGGCATGAATAAGTTACTGAGTCGCAGGTGTGTTCTTATCGATTCTAAAAAGACTTGAGGATTCCTTTAGAAAATTGTCATGGGTATTTCTGAAGTTGGTCTAATAGTAAGTAAGTGGGCTTCTCCTTTAGTCAATAACCCAAAGGGTGGTTTGATGTGATTTCTATCCATCCATAACTGATCGTGCACTCAGCACCTCAGATAGTTAATACTGGCTGCACCATCTGGTATAAATATCCGGTACTAAGGGATTTCAAGATATGTTATGGCTCCTTATTGCCTTCAATACTGGATTTCTATTAGGGATAGCGAAAAGGCTTACCAATTTTGCCAGGAAAGGTATTTTAAGATACTTTCCAGGGTCCTTTCACATGCCACAATTAATATGGGTCCGATGGCTTTGCTTCCCCTCCGAAGGAAGTTGCGCTGCGGATGTTTATCATTCAAGAAAAAAATCCGTTGACCCCAGCTGGGTTTGAACCCACGAACATCAGGTTCAGAGGCGAGCACTTGATCCAAGACCATCGAGTTTGACAAATATGTATGTCAGCCTTTATTTTAGTAGTCCAGGTACCAACAATACTTGCCTCTAAATTCCTCGATGGGCTTATTTATGTCCCATATTGAACCAGCATATGTTATTAATTTTGCTGGAAGAAGTTTAATCAAATACGAAGACACCATATCACTACAGTAATGACTTGTCCGGTATATTATACGACTACGCTTGAATCAGGAAACTTATCTATGTGCGGATTTCTGCATTCTTAATTTGACAACAGGCAAATTTGAATCAGTTTAATAGATCTTTCATTTTAATATTTTTACTAATTTTTCTTTATTTAAAAAAAAAGTAGAATATCTTCACCACGATGTGAAGCCTGGTTCGAGTTCCATCACCTACCTAAACCAGGTATTGTCCGAGGGGTGAGATGGTCTTCCACAATGACCTAAAGGAGATCTCATCTTCCCACTATTGCTTAGAATAAATTCTCTCCTGCTCCCCCCACTCCACAAGTATACACACACAATAGATATCTGCATAATACTTGCTTGTTTTTTACACGAGAGTATTTATCTTGCCGTCCAAATATGGTCCGACTGATCGTGATCCAAATGGCACACACTATATTGCTGAGATATTTCCATCCAGATGCTGCGCTTATTTTACTTTTACCCTTTTATCCCAGCGTCTTAATACTTGTTCAGGCCGTACGTATATGTACTAACCACGCTAGTGAGATAGAGATGAGGTAAGATAAAGTTAGAGGTATTGAACCTGCGTTTGCGGAGAGGGAGAGTTAAAAACGATTTTGGAAAAGCCACCCTTTGTGCAGTACACGCGACTGGAATTTGAACCCCGATCTCCCTTTAATCAGTAGTATAGTATAACAAGAGAGTGACACCTTAGATTATGTGACCACCGAAGCAGTTGAAGCGGGTTATTAATTATTGACATAACCTTTAAATATTTACTGGACTGAAAACTAAACTGTTTTCTATGGCCCAATACACAATATATAGACTTTTAAACATAGTTTGGATATTTGTTAATCGAATTATGTAATCTAACAGGGGGATGGGGGTTACAGTACACATATTGTATTGGCATTTGTATTTTCTTTCTTCCCTGTTAGTTCACCTACTAATGGACAACTCCATCCAAGAATGTTATAAACCCACTTGGTTTCTGGTATTTAGGGGTTTTTGTCAAACTATTCTAGGGATGATGTAGATTAGATTGGACATCGCATTGTGGTGCAGTTTTCTGTATTATACGCTATAAAAACAGTAGAATTGAGACAGTTGTATCCGTTTTACCAGATTTTAAAAATCACTACAATATTTAAAAATATTAATTTTAAAATGAAGAAAAGCAACTTAACATAAGTATATCGATTGTATTGTGTTTAATTAAATAACATAGATACCCGCACTTGTAGGGGCCTATATGTTTTCTGGTTCGAGCGTAATCGTGTAATTAATACCCCGGATAATTGGCCATGATCTATGCTCTTAGCTTACTGTTACATCCATTTTCAGAGCAGGATGGATACCTTCTAATGACTCATACACACTGTACATATTTTCCTAACGAATTAGTTTGTTTATTATGTTATCATTACGCTATTGTACTAAGAGGAAGAAAGTTGAATTTAGAGGAAGTGTGTTCGCATTTTCTTTGAGGGAGAAGGGAAAAAATCACCCTCAGTACAACTGATTGAGATTCTGGACCCGATCTCCACGTCAATGAAGGTATAGCCTACCACAAAAGTGACGCCTTAGAATATGCGGCCACCTGAGTAAGTCATATTGAATTAATTACAATTACTATCAAGTGTATGACCAAATATTTTGAGGAAAAAAAAGCAAAATGAGTAACTATCATTGAAACGCGTGCGTAATTTAGTAGGGGTTTTTTTCTGTTTCGGGTCTTACGGGCTATTAAAATGGGATAGGTATAATTTGGAATAAATGTACTTATATTTTGGTGAAGAAGAGAATGAGAAACCATTTAATAGCTTACATGTTTGTAATTTCATTTACTTGGTGCCAGACGACCAGATATAGCTTTGATACTTCGAATGCTATGTTCCCTATATTTAGATAATGCTTGATGAAAATAAATTATTAAAGGAATATATTCATAGGCGGTGACTGCTGTCATCTCTTAATATAGTATTTTATGTGGTGGATCAAAGCGGGCGTTGACAGGAGGGCGTGAGGGGGATTAGGATGTAGGAGGGAGAGGTGATTTAGTACTGGATGGAGTATTTTGGCTAATCAGTGCAGGAATAATGTCCGAAATCCTTCCGTGATAATATTTTACTCATGAGCGATTAAGGATGAGATTTAAGGGTGTTTATCAATAGACTGAAATGAAAATACAAAATATTTACATAGTTGGTGAACGTAAATTAAAAATGTTAAGCCAAACTTGCATGTCAACACTTTTTCATTTAATCTTTTTATCATTCAAATTTTTTTTAAGTTTTCAAATCATACATTATTTTGATTAAGTAGTCTAGTCATAGTTAGTAAATATGTTTGTGAAAACCCGCATTGATGGGCATAAGGACTAAGGAGTCAGGCACATATAGTAATTTTTGCTGGTGATGGAGAAGTCATTCGTACGTGACATTGGAAAATGATCCCAAATTAATATGTTTTACACACACAAAATTGTTAATGTCTTCTTATTCATATACGTTTGTTTCAATAATGGGTGTAAGTAAATGAGATGTTAAACTAATAATAATGAAGTAGGTTTAAAAAAATTAAGATCAACAATGGCAAAGAAAAGAAAAGATCTCATTAGTGTAGATATATAAGTTAATGAAATTAATTAATAAAATAAATGTGTATAGCATTTTATTTCTTATTACCTGCCTCAGTGGCGTCATTAGCTAACGTGCTTATTTCATGTTGAGCTAGACTGCTGAGGACGCGAGGATTGAAGTTCGAATCTCAGACGGATGAACTAAAGGCAGTTTTTCATAAATGGTTTTCCACTCTCATTATATGCAAATGGGGTTTCCCTGCCTCTATATTCAACCTTCCCCATTCCTAATCAATTGGTGTAATTAATATTTAATCGTATATCTCGAACGGGTAGTAAGTAAGGCGTGGTGCAAAATAAAATTAGTTTTTTTTTTAAATATTATTTTAATTTTAAGTGTGTCCCTTGGAACATTGTAGTTTATCAAGGTGCAACACGATTTGTGAAAGCCAGGCTTGATCTAGATAATACATTTCTCATCATTACCTCATAATCTTTATTATTATTACTATAAATTTAGACTGTTTAACGTGCTCTTTCCCAAAAGACATATATATCATCACATGGCTTTTAGCTAAATTGACTCTAAAACATATATAACAACCAGTACCTAGGCCATATATTTACTACCGTTAAAGAGCAAGACCCAATTTCACTGTTTAATTTCTAACTGTCTTAAAGGTAGAGGAAGTATTGTGATCATCAAAAAAATCGAACTCGAGATTTTGATGAATCTCGACACTTCATGACCCCCCGAATCCGAAAAAGTTTTTTTTTACAATTCGTATTTCTGTTTATACCTCCAACTAGAGCCTAAACTATTTTACCGATCAGGATAAAACTTGGTATTAAAGGTTATCATAGGGTTGCCATGAGAAATTTTTGAAATTGGATATCTAACACTAAAAATAAGGGTAGTTTACTGATTGCTAAAAAGAGTAAATGTCTATTTTCTCAAAATCGGCTCTAATTATTTTGATTAAATTTCATTTCTAAACATCTCTAATCATTCTAAATAAAATGGCTACTCTCAATATTTCGGTAAAATTACTTTAAAGGCTCCGGTTTGAAGAGATTTTTTTTTCATATCTCCGAAACTATTTGTGATATGAAATTACCTATCATTACAAATATGTAGTTCTATTTATAATACAAATATTTTATTCGAAGAATATTTTTATAAAACCAATACCTTTCAAGCTATACGCAAATATTTACATTTTTTAACTTTTTTAACACACAAGGTAAAGTATTGCGACCATAAATAAAATCTAACCTGAAATGTTGATGAATTTCGACGTTTCATGACCCCTGAACCATAAAGAGAGGTCTTTGCAATGCCGTATATCTGTGTGTCTGTTTAAACTTAAAATTAAGAGTAGTTTAATAAAGGACGAAAAGAGAAAAAATGAATTTTATCAAAATCGGCTATAACGATTTTGATTAAAATTTGTATCTAGACGTTGATTAATATTATAATTAAATTGGCTATTTTTGTTTTCCCAATAAAATGACTTTTAGGGTACTTCACAGCAGCTGAAATTTCCATATCACCGCAACTATTTGAGATACTAAATAACTTATCATTGCAAAATTGTAGTACTATTAAAAATAAAAAATCTTTTATATGCAATATATTTTTGTAAAACCAACAGTCTTTGAGATATTGGCAGCTATATTAGAACAATTTTGTGAGCCTTAGCCCTAAAGTAATACTACTTAAGTTTTAATTCAATAAATCTCCAATACCATAGAATAATTAAATATAAGTAAGTCACTCAAAAAGATTGTGTTATTTTTCCTTAAACCTTTTTGGAGAAATGTTTGTACAACAATTATCTATATCAATTTTACACTCAATAGTAAATATTTAAATTTTTTATTGGTCAAAATTTATAAATTAGGAATTTTATAGCAATACGATGACATGAAGATGTACAACACCTAATAAAATGTCGAAAATTTTAACCGGAAGTTGAAATTTTAATACGAAGTGTTGACCCTTGTTGACCCTTGTGGACCCAACACTGTTCTTTTTTTTATCGGTCCAAACATACAAATGAGGACATTAACTCTTTAAAAACAAAATTATAAAATTTAAAACCGTGACTAAAAAAAATGTTTTACATAAGTATAGTGCAATTTATGATTGGGTTTGCTAATGTATATTATTCCATTTCAAATATATTACGAGTTTTGAGTAAATATCTCCATTTTTAAACAATAGAGCTAGAAAGTCTTTGATAAATTCGGTGCCATTTATTTATATCGTAATATGCCACAATGGTTTGTCGGTTGGACATCCCTGGTATTCTACTGCCTTTAGCGGGGATGTAACCGTCTTATTTGGTCGGGACACCATGTAGGTGCAGTTTCTTCGATCCAATGTGATGAAGAGATGATTATAATTATGTGGTGCCAGTAGAAGTCTTAAACCTAACTTAAGCCTAATTAACCAGACCATGGAAACAATAGGAACCATTCCCCTACAGACATGCCAAGAATACAACCCGAGGCTTCTAAATTAGTAACCAGGAATTCTGACCACTAGACCAAAAACCAGGTCGACCGAATTTCACAACAACAAAAAATATGTTTTTGTTCTGCCATTCCTGGAATCAATCAAGGAACCCTTGAGTTCAGTAGAAAGATGTGCTATCGGCAGATCTACGACTATGTGCATTAGCCTAATTAAAACGCGTACAGCCCGGACAGGTTGTAAGGCGCGATACAAGAACTCACACAAAAGATTATATTATACTAGCCCAACTTGTGTTTTACGACCGTCCCTATCTCCTCCGCAAGCTATTTCTGAAAGATATGGAGAGTGTGCAACGTCTAGTGAAGCATCCTCAAACTCCTGAGGGTATATACAAGGACTCAAGAAGAAGAGCTTGTTAATATTACACCTCTCATTAAGTTTACTACTCTAGGTAGTAGTGATATGTCACGCTTTGATTGCTGCCATGATAGCTTCTTTTATAAGATTGCGACTCGGATTATTCTTCAAGGAAGACTATTATTACTCAGGGTGTGTGAGGCATCAGAATGTAGAGGTCAAAGTCAAAATCTTCGACACCCACCATAAGCTTCGCATCTTTGAAAACATTTATAAGTAAGAAGTAAATTTCGAAACACAGGTGGTGAAAGGATTTTAAATATCTCACAAAAAATACGACATACATAATTATTTTTATAAAAGATATAAAACAATATTTTTACACACACTTTGGGAGCCACTTGGCTACTCTCGTGTCAAGACTAGACTGCCGATTAAGGGGAGATTGAGGTTCGAATCTCGGTCGGGTGTACTAAAGGTGTTTTTTTTTTCAAAATGTTTATCCAATCTTCCTTCACGCAATTGCAGGTACACTTCCTCTAAATATAACCTTCCTTATTCCTATAACCATTAGCTTCGTTAGTACATAAGTGTATATATAACCTGAATAGGTAGTAGACGCGGGGATATATAGATATTTTTATCGACCCCTCGTAGAAAGAAGTATTGACACCGCAGAAAAAAAATTGGACTAGAAATTTTGATAAATGTCGACGCTTCATTCCCGAAAAAATTGTTTTAATGATGTCGTCTGCCTGTTAATGTGTTTGTATATTTTCCTAGAGCTGAACCCATTTTATCAACTGGTATAAAACTTGTCATCTAGAATTTTCATAAGGTTTACACAAGTAGTGTTTAGAATAGTTATCTAACTCTAAAAATAAAATTAAGGGTAGCTTAGTGATGGTCAAAACGGAAAAAATAAAATTTATTTTCACAAATTCAGCTGTAATGATTTTGACCTAAAACTTTTGTCTAGGCATTGTTTAACATTAAAAATAAAATGGTAGCTCTCAATTTCCCGTGAAAATGACTTAGAGGGTAATTTACACTAGCAAATATTTCCAATTTTGATAATTTCTCCTCAATTATTTGAGATACGAAATATGTTATCATAGTAAAGTCAAAAATATTTTATTTGAAATGAATTTTTATAATATCAATAGTTTATTAGCGGTGATAAAAAATATATATAATATTATAATGGAGGTTTTTTAAAATGTAAATTGATTGTTAGCTCTTTGGTGGACAGAACTGTCCCCTTCTCTCAATGCTTCTGTAACATTGTATGTTATTTACCTATTGCTCTTTGGTGAATTAAATTTAATATTTTGTTTCACAAATCTTACCAGGTTCTTTTTAGTAAATTTTCATTTTTTTTTTCAAAAAGAAAGAGAAAATCTGTGCGATGCACCGTACCGTTTATTTTTTTATTTTCGACTTTTCTTCGCATATTTTTAAGCTTAGTGCTACCTTTAGAAATTTAACTGCGTATACCTCTAATAATTACAGTATGATTTTTAAATAAAGAGTCTTTTTAAAATATACAAACTTTTTTTCATTCAAAATTTATAACATTTTACTATATTATTATTTGATAGGTATTGATGATTTTTATCCAAAGAGATAGCAGTAGATAACATGACTTGATGTATGAATACTTAAAAGTAGCTCTAGTAACTTTTGCAACTGTATGAAAAGATTCATCCTACGAAAATTGGACTATACCTACGTTAATCAGTTTTACTCATTGAATAATTTAACTTAATGACACTATTAAAATGTCATGTAAAGTTATTACTTTTAAGCTCGCGTGCAAGTGTAATAACTTTTTTATTGAGGTATAAAACATGCACTTTCAGAGAATAGATAACACCATTACAGTCAACTCTCGATTCTGCGACCTTTCACGGTTCCCTGAAAAAAGGTCGTTATTTCGAAGGGGTCGTTATTGGAATTTTAACCGATTTTGTTCAACCCCCGACTCTCATATGCAAAAATTGCATTTTTTTAGAAAACACGTGGAAAAAAACTACCTATTTCTTGAAGAAGTCCATTATGGAGGCCTGCTTCTTCTTAGCACCAGTTTTCTCGATGAGGTATTTCACATTATAGAACTGGGACCACAGCTCTTCGCTAGTGCCCTGGCTCTTAAGTGCACTTGAGTAGACGTCCCCGGCCTTCAGAACATCTTTCGTCGTGGGGATGTCTTCAGGCTCTTCTTCCATTTCTTCCTCCCCCTTTTCAACGCTGGACTCCTGCTGCTCCCTGATTATATCGGCGTCATAGAGGGGTTCCCCAAACTGTGAAGTAATCGTCTGCAGCTAAGTATTCCTCATACGTGCAGTCTGGGGCTAATCTTTATCACGTTTTCTCGTCGCATGGCCGAGTGAAAGTCACGTGGGCAAACGAAGGTGCGTTGTTGAGCCAGGCTGCGATTCTATGGAGGGTCCTGGCTGGGAACTGGCGTCCATTGACGGTAGGTCCTCTAGGTCTTCGGCGCTGGCAGTGATGGTAAGCACACGAACGGCAGCCTCTTCGTTGACTGGTAGGAAAAAGTGGGTGTGTTGGAAGCATTTGGTGATTACCACCGGTCTCACGGTCCTCCAACTGACGAGGATTTATTACATGGTCCTGAACACGTACCACTCTTTGACCTCCTTGCCCATGTAGAGATTCCATACCACACTCCACACAAGCATCTATGGAACTTCACCTTCACTTGCTGAATTATTCCCTGGTCCAGGGGCTGAAGCATGCTGGTGGTGGTGCTCTTTGGCAGAAACACCAGCTCGATGTTTCTTAGTTTGTCGAGAGCAGGATGTGTGGGGCAATTTTCAATGAAGAGCACAACATTCTATTTGCATCCAACTGCATTTGCATTTATTTGGTCTATTTTTGTATCGAAGCCTTGAAGCCACCTCGTGAACATCTCCGAGGTCATCCATGGCTTTTTATTAAAATTATATTCACATGAAAGAATGTTGCCCCTGAAATCCCTGATCACGATGGGCTTCGTCTTATCGCTGCCGTCTATGTTGCAGCACAGAAGGACACTCCTTGTTCCTCTTCACACCCTTGCACATATCGCCTTTCACAGCAAGAGTGGGGTCTGGCATGAGGATGTAGAACATCCCCAGCTCATCAGCATTGTATACATATTGAGGCTGATAGCGCCTAAGGATGTTTCGTAGCAAAGGCATTCATTCCCTTGCTGATGTTGGGTCGACCTATGTGCTTTCACCGACGACCTTGCGGCTCGATATTCTGTTAAGAACTTATAAACGCTCTAGCCACCCTCTTGAACACTTGACTTCCTCTGCATGATCGGTCCGTTTATAGGCACGTTTTGCGCTCTGTGCTGGCTGAACCACTCCAGCATAGCCTGCTCCAGATTTGCTTGCGTCACACCCTTCAAATGTTTGGCCTTTACAATTTGGCCTTCCTTCTGAACTGCATTCACAATTTCTACTCTCCTTTTGAGAATCGTGAAAAGTGTCGACTTAGGGATCCCATGCCGCCACTCAATCTCCGTCTTTGTAATCTTCTTCTCATCCACTTCCTGGATGATCTCGTACTTCTTCATGAGTGTCAAGAAGGTCCTCTTCCCTCTCATTTAATCAAAATCATAAGTTCGACTCAAATTAAAAAAATAGCGTGTATTGTCAAAAATCGTTCACAAAATCAAACCGAATACATAACCAAATCGAGATAACAATGGCAAAAACAAGCCTGGCACGTGATGTAGAGGCAGTCACGCACTAATTAGGTTAATTATGGTAATAACATATTGTCAAATTATGAACATTAAACATATAATGAACAATTCATCAACAATTTAGTTATATATAAGGTTATTATGTGTCTAAAATGCATTAAAACCCTTTAAAAGGTTGTTGTAAAACTTACAGATAGCAAAGTATGTTGAACAAAATACTGCAAAATAGGTTATAGTGAAATAATTGAGAATTATCATAAAACGACTTGAGAATATACCATTTATGATGAAACAATCTTTAAAGTTTGAATAAAGTGTGAATTAGAGTTGGCAAGTATAAAATTAATTTATAAGTTAACAAATATGAAACGAGTTTAAGCGCAGTAGAGATTGTAGTCTAGGACTCTAAGCCTTATCTGTTTACTTGTCCCATTACTCCTTGTGCATTTCCAGCATTGCAATGATGCTGGAATACTTTATTCCGAAATGTTTCGAAACTTATAGTGTCATAATTATGGACAAAAAGTCGTTGTGAAAAACACGATGTGTTGATACGACTGTGAGTTTTTTAATGCTTAAGTAAGTAAATTATACTTAACTTTAAAGTAGATGAACTAAACGTTTAGATAATTGTCACGAGGGATGTTTTTAAGATATTTCTGTAGACTCACTTCAGAGGCCGAATGGTCTAAGACATCACTCTCGTGTAAAACTGACCTGCTGATGACGGGGGGGATCGATGTTCAAATTCCGGTCGGGTCTATGAAATAAAAATATGAGTATATTACTTCTAAAATGCTTCCTTCTTCATCCCTACTCCATTAGAGTAATTATTATACATGCGTATGGGTTGAACAGGTGGTAAGGTGCAGTTATAAAAAAAAACTATCTTATAAACCCGCTTCGGAGATAAAAGGGTATATGGCCTCATTCTTTCAATATATTGCACTGCCAATAATGGTATGATTGGGGCTCAACTCTTGGTCAGCTATACTGAGGGTTGTAGTGCCTAGATATCTTTCCACTTTCCCTCCACGCATACGTGGGTATGTTTCGTATAGCACCAATCTTACTCGTATCTAGCATATCATTGCGCTTACTACATATGCGTAAATCCCAAGCGGGTAGTGGCCTTGTTTCCGAGCTATAGTTGTGTATTTACTCCAGTGATGTGGATCTGCTTAACATTATAGGAAAATCTCAAAATGGCAACCTTCTGCCTGAATGCAAGCCTGCAATAGTCGTAGCAAGCAGGTAGTGGAAAATATATGGCTTTAATAAAAAAATTGCCACAGGCTGGAAACCGTAATGGATGTAAAAAAAAAAAGATTAACCCATAAAAAATACCTAGTCAACAGGTTGAGAGATATAGAGTATAGTATACAAACAGTGTAGTGTAATCCCTTTTCTCTAACTACGAAACAAGATCAAATGAGACATATGCTTGTATGAACTTTTCAATGATTTTGTATCTCCTGTTCACCGTTGGAGTGGGTCCCACATGTTACGGTACACATATTCTCTGGGTGTGTTAAAACTAAAAAAATAACTATGGTTGTCTGCAAAAATGAGTATTTTGCCCACATTAGTAGGCACACAGACTAGATCAAAGTTAAGCTACTCTAATCCAATTTGATGGTAACGAGAAGGTTGGGGTTCAAATCCTATCTTGATATGTTGAGGGTGTTTTTCGTTTAATTCTTTATGAACCTCCCTCCAAAACAATGAAGGTACAGTTCCTCTAAAATCTTACCTTCTACATACCTACGCTATTAGCATAATTGTATGATGCAATGGGGATAAAAAGAAGTGTTCTTAAAGTGGGCACGCAAGAAAAATTATTGTCAGTTTTTAAAGCCAAATTTATTTTTTGCCAAAATAAATAAAATATTTATCCAGTACAAACATAGAGTTTAATTATTTTTTCACATAGTGATATCAACGGTTGTTGAATATCTGCAATTGGCATGGAGAAATGTGTTATTTATTTTGTCAAAAAATGGTTTTCCATAAAAAAAATGCAAAAAAATTAACCCTTTCACGCGTACCCTACATTCCCACCTTAATACCTCTTTTTATATATCCGGGATGTCTTTACACTGTAACATTACGTCGTATATTGTTACAACTGGACCACGCCCCATACTGACGTAAATGGATGTATCGCATCAAATCATACTACCCGCTCCAATATATTCAATTAAATTTAGGATCCCTACAATAGTATTGTTCGCTGTTGTAGTTCTTGTAGGCTAAGAAGACATAATATAACAATGCTGGACAATATGTTTCATGACTCAATCCAAATCAATGTAATAATCTGTTCAAGTACTTACAATATGAATCTGCTTTCAATAGAATCCTGCTAGGCTGAACGACGCACGGGAATTCAAGACCGGCGACTGGGGCAAGAGAGGTCCGGTGTATCAACAACACTCGTCCCGACGCTCAAAATGGACTAGCAAGTAATGGGACATGAACTACCAACGCATGCTAGAGGATACTTACGTAGCTGACCTCTGACGGATGGAAGAAGAACCTCCTTCAAAACATCGGGTGATTGGAAATGTTGCTGATTTTCCGATGGAACAACTATCAACAACATCAATAAAGTTCTACGTGACTATTTGATGGCATCGTGACATCACCGCGTGTTTTTTTGTATCCCCACCATAACAACGAAATCCCTATATAATGGCTGTGCAAGCGTGCAATAATTGACTATTCTACGATCAACGATCGACGACAGACCATTGGCATGGACCTGGACAATGGCTGGAGAAATACTTGTAAAATGTATCAAAATCGTCGCTTAGACGAGTGGAGTTATGAACTCTAACTTCTTGGTCAACTATAAACTTTTTACATATAATATTCTGTTTCAAAATCTAACGTATTTATAATTTAATCGTCAATTTATTTTAAATACTCTATCTTTAAAATGTCGCCGCTCGGGCGCTGGACTTGTACTTATGTATTTATTCTCGTAAATATCCTCAGTTACGTGCTAATTAGAAGTTGACATGTTAATATTTAATTGTTTGGAATTGTAGAGTATTCCCGTTTTTTTTAAGTAACTTTTCATATTTGAAATTATGGTTTGAATTAACGTAACGTGAAGTAACTTTTTATTGGAATTTGAATTAGGATAACTTTAATCTTTTGTAACGTAAGTTCTGTTTGAACAGCTAAAGTTTTGTTTATTTGTGTGTCCCTTATTCTCAGTCAGATCGGATAGTCCCGTGGGAGTTTGGCTTAGGTCTGGTAGTCAAACCCTCACGTTTTGTAAACACTGTTGTGTGGTCGTCAAATTTAAATTACTTTATATTTATGATATCGTTTTCTGTGAATTACGAAACCTTTGGAACCATATCAAGGTGCCCATTAGGCCCTTATAATTTTGTATCGCATTTAAATATATACGCTGTGGTATTGTCTCATATAGACTGGTCTATCAATATAATGATGGATATCATGTTTCCTTTTGTTAAAACACTTGCGCAACTTTAATTATGTAAAATTGTTTACCTCAAGTATAATTTCCAACAGAACTCATTATGATATAATGAGACCATGTACTGTTAACTGCGCTTTGTCTTTCAATTGAATAAACTGCTCATTTTGTTGAATCTATATTTTTTTATAATTTCCATTCTTCATGTAGGTTAAGTTTATCCTCTCCGTATTATTACTTTTTATGGTCGGGTAGTATTAGGACTCAGAGAGGGTGCAACAACACAAACAAACATATATATATATATATATTTATATATATACACTCGCTTTGCTCGTTGGGGGCTCCACTCCCAAGCCCCGAAGTGGATGTAAGCTAATGTAATTCCAGAGCCGTTTATTTGTTTATAGTTCTTACCGCTTAACCACACAAGAGACCTGCAAAGAAAGGTACGCACCGACTTTAGAGTTTCTCGGAAATTTTGAACTTTTTTCGGTGGCTAGAAATTAAAATTTACAACTTTTTGGAAATTTTCCGTCGGTTACAGGCTAGAAGCTATAAGTTTGCCCAATTTCAAGTTTCTAGCTCATCTGGTAGTGGGTAAACATTAATGTCAGCCGTGTAGCTTTATATTAGTATAATATATGGCGTAGGAATGAGGAAGGTAGAATTTAAATAATAAGTACATGCATTTGCGTAGAGAGTAAGTGGGAAACAATTTTGGAAAAACCACCTCAATAATACATGGTGGAATCTGATCTAATTTATTCGAACCGTAAGCCAGGTAGGATAAATTTGACTTATTTTTTCTCATTCACACCAGTACGGGTCTATTTGGCACTAACGTGCACTAGCAAAGCCTTGTCATTTTCTATATATAAAAACTTAATAAGAATTGAGATTGTTACATAAATTTGCCTCAAGATTATTATGGATATCGGCGTATTATGTACGCCTTAACACAAAAGGATCTTAAAATTTTGTTGGTCCTTATTCAAACTTGATATTTAAATGCTATATGATCATACCTTAGGCGATTTTTTTTAAATTCTGATTTTATCCTTCAAATTAGGAATAGTTTCTGCCAAAGACGGGAAGATCCAGGTTTTAATCTCGGTGGGGTGAACTGGGGGTGGTTTTTCCTAAATGGTTTTCCACCCACGCAAATGCGGGCTCATTTCAACCAAATCATAACCTATTAGTGTGATTAGTGCTTAGGCGTATAATCCGAATGGTAGTAAGACGCGATGCTAAATTAAATTTTAAAAGAATAGTTTACTGATGTTTAGATAGTTTGGGAAAATTTGTCGTTTAATGAAAATGGCTTTGATGGGTTTTATAAATGGTATATAGGGTTGTTTTACTGATAAATAAAAATATATTTTCCTCTATAAAATAAAAATCATCTGGTAGACTAATTTGATGGCAATAGTAATTATTTTTTTAATTGCTAGATAAATGTTATTCCATCGTTATAAGTGAATAATTTTTCATATAATTATCAAAATAATACCACAAACTATGAAATAACACATTATAAAATATACACGAAAAATATACACTATGAAATAACACATGATAAAGCATACACGATGGTATACTATCATTTATTTATATAGGATTTAGTTTTAAAGTTAACATTGGTCTTTAGTATTTCCACAAATTGCTTGAAATGTTAAAAACGTTGTATTTTTCAACCCTTCACCAAGACATATGCTTATATGCTTAAGAAATCTTATTTCCATTCCCCAGACATACATATCAACTCCCTCTCTGTCTTCCAGAAGCTTTTCCATAAAGGAAAATAAAGTCCTTTGGAGTAAAAAAAAAACTCCAAGGATTTTCTTTTGTGTCTTCCGTTCAACCCCAGTGGCATGCCGTTCTTTTCATTCCCTTTGTGCTGCGCTTATCTTATCTCTACATCAGAAGTATTCACTACAACATCAAGAAGACTTCGAGTTGAAAAAGGGGTGCAAAGGAGAAAATATTATATGACGTCAAGTCAACTTAATAAAGTCTAAAAATAACACATATTTAGAAAGACCTAACCGACCATCTTCAAACCCATCACATGCTGTCTGCAGCTACCAGTCGTTATTCAAGTACCAGGGGCAACAACAGTCCTACTATTTCCGTAGAAATAACCCTCCTCTAACACTATAAAAGTTACTAGATCTACTTTTCTGTGCCCATACGCGTAGGCATACCCGGATTTAAGGGAGGGTTACAAAGGATAACGAAAGCCTCAAGGCCTTTAAAAACAGTTGTAGAAGAAAAAAATCTCTTTTGGCAATATAGATTGCAGTCATAGTAAGATCTGAAAAAAATATTTTTACATAACTTTATCAATTTGTATTTATTTCTGACAAAATTTTACTTACTTACTAATGGTACGTGCTGCAAACAATCATTTCCGTTTCGAAACATAAACCACACTCCTAGATCACAGAGAAGTATCTATACATGGAATTACACATCTAGCTTGGTGTAGTGGCAATTATGTTCTTATTTAAATAATATATTTAGCATTAAGCTCTTAACAGTTAGTTTTGTTAAGATAAAAGTATAATGTTCAAACATTGAAAAGGAAAATATTTGTTTAATGTTGTGGCCTTCAAGTTATTACAGCACTGGGGCCTCACACAGCTATAAAATCCAGTCCTGCGCGTAGGCCATGTGATCTGCAGCTCTAAATCTAGATAGATAATATCAACACCTATTAAATAACATTAATTGTCCGGTATTCTATTGGTGTTGTCCTCGTGCCCTAACTTAATGGTGTATTCCTATGGAAGGTTAAGTAAATAGTTGAGCATGTTCAAAAGGATAATGAACTGCTAAGAAAGCTACTCCCCAATGTTGTACAATATTTTCGTGGATACATTCCTAAAGTTTGTATTATATTACTGATTTCTATGCAGTCCACGTGTTTTGATTATTGCCGGCTATCAGGTTATTATTATCATTACCAGAAGGTCTTCGAAATTTCAACAGGTCCGTTGCCTGATCTAAATTGAATCCTCCATCATGACCTATCTGAAACTCAATTTGTATATCCTGAAATCTAATCTTTTTTACTTGATTGAGTTAATCAATCAGTTGAATTTGTGGCCATACTGTTCCCCTTATTCCTTCCATCTTGTCTATTCGACATCACCCCTTAAGCCATTTATTATCATTATGCGACTCAATTATCTGTAATTTATTAATAGAATCACTGCCTAGTGGTTATCTTTTTATTTACCCTTCTTAGATCTTCTTAATTAGTCCATAACTCTGCCCTTTCTATCGCTTGTGAATGATGTTATGTAGGATATATGAGCATAATATTCTATAAAAATTGAAGTATAAATAGTAAAATTGACAGACGGGTGAGTGCATCTTGTATAGAGGTGAATGTATGTGGACCATTGCCAAGAATGAAGTAGTACTATAGAAAGAGTTTAAGTTTGCAGTATATAAAAGTGTGTTAACGCTAAAATTGTCTTATGAAATTGAATCGTGGGTTTGTCAGGAGAAACACAAGCGCAAGGTGATCGCGGTTGGAATGAGATATCTAAGAAATGTATGTGGAAATATTCGTATGGACAGAGTCAGGAATGAATGAGTGCTGAAGAAGTAATGTTTGAAAGGGAATTCACTGGGTAAATGGGAAAGAAGCGTGTTTCGTTGGTTTGGGAATGTTTAGAGGATGAGTGTGGATCGAGTGACGAAGCGAATATATGAATGTATAGTGTGTTAATCAAAAGGTAGGGGTAGGCCATGTAAGACGTGGCTAAATGTTGAAGATGAATGTGAGAAAAATAGAAACACTAAGAGTTTTAGTAATTAATAAAACATGTTTGACTTGCTGTATGAAAGTTGTTGTTGTTGTTGATCATTTTCATAAAAGGGCGGGGGGGGTCATAATTATAAATAACATAGTTGCTTACAATGTTAGATATTTGTTTAAAGCCATTTAATAGTTTCTCAATCGTATTTTAAACTTATGTATGTTTTAAACCGTGGTCATCATCTTTATTTTGTTTTAAATCAGATAATTTTCACAAACTATTTGGAGTGGCCCTTCTTCAACAATTTTTTGACAAATGGTTGAATCTAAAAGCTATGAGTAGTCTTTGACTTGATTTTTTTTTAAAATTAGATTCATTTATAAGCCATTTAAAGTGTTCCTCGCCGATTAACTTTTGAAATTTGAATGCCCCTCGAAGCTGTTTAGAGCGATCCTCACCTTAATTTATTACGATAGTTATATACATCAAGAAGATAATTTTTGTACTGGTCTTCCACAAATAAAGTTTTGAAGATTGAATTATTTGAGAAACTAAGCTATTTGGGGGGATCCTCACCTATAAATTCTTCAAAATGGCATGCATATATAGGCTATTTGGAGTGGTCCTCCTCTAGACATTTTTGAATTTGGATGAATTTTGAAGCTATTTAGAGCTTCCATCTCTTGACTTTTTCTGCCAGTTAGATGCCTCTAGTATTTTAGTTATTTTAAAAGGTCTTCTCCTGCAAATTTTTGACAGTTAAATGCATCTATAAGTAATTTGGAGTTTGATTTAAGGCCATCTTTCAGCTTCATATTCGATAACAGAGTATTTGAAATATATTTAGGGGGAAATTTATTCCTGGAAGGGGCAAATTATTTTCAGGGGTCAGATTCCCCCACAGTCCCGCTGCTCCTGACATCCACACATACTCTATATCGGTATTCGTGGATGAACTGCACTCGGGCGATTATTAGTCTTCTTGTATGTGTGGTAGTCTACCGTCTCTATGTAGAACAATTTTCGTTACTTGCTATGCACAAAAAATATTCGTACATGAAAAGGAATATTTGTTCACACCCTCCTGAGTTATGTCGAAAATTGAATAAACGTGGACTAATAACGCAAGTGTGTACCCGACTTAAGAGGTGCCTGCACGTAAAAAGATACAAAATTGTATTATTTGTCTATGTTGTATTTTCTTTCTAAAATTTGAAATTTCATTTTTATTTCTGTATTAATTTTCTAACTTTCACATAGGGTTAAACTGACCTTTTGACCTCCCGCCCCCCCCCCCCTTCCGCCCTGAATCCACACCTGGCACTAATGTACGTGTTGTCATCTACAATGAAACTAAAAATTTATAATAGCCTATATTGTTTGTTTGTGAGTTTGCTATGAAACAGTCAAACAATGATAAAACTTACAGCCAAGAATATTCAAATCTTCTTAATATGAAAAAAAAACTTAACAAACGCAATATTAGGAGCTAATTTTTGTAAATCATACTTTTAAACGCTAAAGCTTTGATGTTTTATTACATTATTTGAAATGTATGGTTCAGGCTAGGCTATCTGTAAATTGCACTATATCATTATTATATTCAAGTAAGAACACTGCAGAATAACGTTTTCCCAATGATAAACCCCTAAGTAGTAACATGTCTTGTAAAAATAAAGTTTTAGTTGGTCGCTACGAGCGAACGCCGAGCTAACTGGCGTGACGTCTCTCTGTGACGTCACGCCAGTAGCATGCAGGCCCGATAGTTAACGTAGGTCCCGCTATGACTAGCGAATAAACAACACGACGAGATTCCCAATTATTTATCAATTAGTACATAAAGCGAAAATGTTCACAAAACAACACAATAAAATAAAACGAGGCGAGGAAGGTTCAAAATCCGTCACGGATGGACCTAATGCTTGGTAGGAAGTGGACTGTATAGTTTTGCATCACATAACCACGGAATGCTTTTGTTATACGACATACGAAGATAAAAATACGGAACGAGCTCCAAAACAAGACTGAACTGCCCGCGACCGGAAATACGTATCGCAAAAGATAAACCGTTAAAAAAAACGCACAACAGACGCCAAACCAAGTCTCTTGGCGCCAAAACAACACAGTAAACATAGTTCAAAATAAAACAATATACAAATATACAAGCCCCAAACAAAAGCTGTCTCATCTCAGACAAAATGAATAATGTAGTGTGTGGTGCCTTAGTTGATCGGAAGTATTTAGCGTATTTTTACTGTGGTCTAGATAATTTTTCTTTTACTGGGGCTGACTAAGACAGTCTTGTCTGATCCAGTGTGATGCTGGTCTAAAAGTTAACAAACCTACATTGTTAGTTCCACCATGGTGTAGCTTTTTAGATAAGGCATAACCAGTCCTATCTCTATAGATTATATACACTAAAACCCTAGCTGATAAGTTACACCATGTGGACAATGCAAGGTAAATTGGCTAACTTTCAATCTGAATGGAGTGTACTTAAACGGGTTTTTTTATAGTCCCCTTCTTATCCGTTTAGGATATCCGCATGGATACAAATATGCTGTAGAAATTAAATAATTAGAGGGTGGCAGACTTGGCGATGTGTTTGTTCTATAGTTGTTTAGCTAGTTATAAGTCAAGTACTGATTTGGTTTAGAAAGTGCACGTTAAACACCATTTAATTAGAATATCAATTTTTTTTTAGCCCCACGTCTTACTATCTGTTCAGTTTACACGCATATGTATTAATTACGCTAGTTAGGGATTAGGAAGGTTGAATTTTGAAGACGTTTAATCACATTTGCGTGGAGAGAGAGAGAGAGACTAGAAACTATTTTAGGAAAACCTACCCTCAGCACACCCGACCAGGATTCTAACCCCAATCTCCATGTATACAGTAGTATAGGTCCATAAGAGAATGACGCCTTAAACCATGCGGCCACCGAAGCAGGTAAAATTCAAATTTAAAATGTACAAAGTCACATCGGTGGGCACACGGATTAAATACGAGTCTCAACAAGTTTGGTTTATCGATAACTAAAGGGATTTATTTGGATTCGAACCACAACTGAGTGTAAGATACTATTCCTTCCCAACACCTACCCGCATGAATAAATTATCACATTTTTTCATGCAAATTAGGAGACATTTACGCCAAATTCTACCTTTTTATCTCCACATTACTAATGTAGATGAATACGGATAACTCGGCCTGGTAATAAGACTTTGTATAAAAAGACTCAACCTAAGTAACAATCCTATTTTAACGTGACTCATATTCTTGCCATGCTCAACCATAAACAATCTATTTACAAAATATAGTTATTACTCTAATCCAAACAAAAACACCGATAATTATATCTCTCTGTTGTAGTGTGGTTCTGATAGGCCAGCCCTTGGAGCATTAATACAAACGTTAAGTATTTCTAATCAGCGTTAGTGAGATAGTTGCGTGGTTTCAAAATAATGGGTACAGGGGAAAAGGAGGAAAGTTATATTCAACGACCCATTTTTTCCTGGACAGAAAATTTTATATTTCAAATGCCATAAGGATCCTAACAAATATTTGTTTTAATTAATTTAATATGACAGAGACCTGTTTTAATCATATTATAAAATTATAAATTTATCATGATTGTCTATAACAGATGGAAGAACTAACTCAATTTTAATTAAAATTTAATTTTACCCTTTGTGTTCCTGTACCTTTCAACCTTTAAACATAATTTATAGGTTCATTTTAGCACTCATTACAGTAATGTATGTACATTCCTTGTCACCGATCCAGTGCTTTTATGTGATTGGCATCATTCACGTTTAAGGACTCTGGTTTAACTGCGGTCCAGAGAGTATTGAGCTGTAGATGTTCGTGAACTAGAATACTTTTTACTTTCGCTCATCACCTCGGAGAGGAAGTATAATGATAGTGAAAAAAATCAAATGTGAGATTTTGATAAATGTCGACATTTCATGATGCCCTGAAACGAAAAAAACAGTAATTTTCGCAATGCTGTCTACCTGTACCTCGGGCTAAAGCCAAGACTATTTAACCAGATTGGGCTGAAACTTTGTATCTAAAGTTTTCATAAGGACCACAACCCCTCCCCGAGGGTTCTTTGGAATTAGACATATAACCTTAAAATTAATGGTAGTTTACTGAAGGGCAAAACAATAACAAATCTATTTTCACAAAATATGCTCTAATTATTTTGATTAAGTTTTATATCTCTACACTGAATTTAAAAAAAGATGACAATTCTCATTTTCTCATGAAAATGAATTTGAAGGTACTTTAGATGAGAAAATTTTCCAATTTTCATCATTTATCCGCAACTATTTGAGATACAAAATAGCTTATTATTGTAAAATTGTATTACTACTTACTATATATACATATTTTATTTGAAATATATTTTTATAGAACCAATAGTTTCTGAGTTATAAGCAGAGGATTATTCTCAAGTTTAGCAATACACTGAAAAATTACTTTAAGATTTACTCTCAAATTTTTAAATATTTGTATATCAACATTTCTTGAGGTTCCTCCCATCCTCCAACCACCTCCCCGCCCCAATCCAATGGGAGCACCCACGTCCTTACCCCTTCCCTCATGAAAATCCTAGATTCACCCTTGTGCAGTACAAACATTTCCCCTAAAAGGTTAAAGGAAAAACAACATCAACTTCTTGAAAGACTTATATTTAATTACTCTATGGCATTAGAGAATTATTGCGTTAAAACTTAAGTAGTAACTCTTTACAACTAGAGCTCACAAAGTTGTATTAATATAATTTCAGAAACTATTGGTTTAAAAAAATATATTTCAAATAAAAAAAATTATTCTTAATAGTAGACCCTACTAAAATGTTTACAATGATAAGGTATTCAGTATTACAAATAGTTTTGGAGATATATAAATTTTGGCTCATGTGAGATTCACTTAATTTATCGGGTGATTTTTGACCACATTGTAGTACACTATCAGTTTCCACACTCTCAAAGACTAGAGAACTGTCTGTTACCTCACCCTTCTGTTGTTGTTACTCTTGTTGTTGCTGTTGTTGTATTTCTGAAAATGACTGAGGGCGATGCTTAGGAACAGTAAGTATACGAATATTGGGTACATAATCTGACTTAATGGGGCCAACGCTGCCCCTGACCTTAGTCAACCGCGTCATTTTGCTTGTGCCAACGACATCATCATTAAAAGTAGTGTTTCAGTGGGGCTCACTTGACCGCTCAGTGGCCGACACATATTCAGTACAGTTCCTTGCCATGTGTCCGGAAAACGAGCATCGAAAACACTTAGCATCATCGGTGGGTAAATATACTCGCCATGGCATATTATCTATTGTTAAATTAATAAACAAAGAAAGTGAGTCTCCCCTGTTAGAGATAATATAAACAACACGTCCAAACGGGTAGATATGAGAGGATTGTGGTAATCTAGAGCTTATTTTAATTCCTCTCATCTGACTCGTAATTTTACCATATTTATACAAGTTCATTAACAACAGATCATTTGTAATATCTGGTGTGACATTTGAAAGTACTACTTTAGTGGACGACATAGTAAATCTTCGAATTGGAACAAAAATATTATCTACGGATACACCCCCATCTTCTAACATTTTACTAACACAATCTTCATCCGCCATAAACAAACACACCGGTCCACCATTTATGTTGGACGTATAACGAACATTATGTGGTCCCAAAACATTACCTACACTGACCAAATAAACAACTAACACTTTGCCGGGAACAATGGTGTCAAAAACAATCGCCAGTTTGCGGTTCGGCCTATTTGATGACATTCCATGTCATCCAGGATCCGAACCTGGCACACCTTAGTAGCCTCCACTCATGTGGAGGACAGCACAACACAACACATCAAATACACTATTAATAAGAAAAACTGTAAATCTCTTCGAGTATATTTAAACACAAAGTTCACAGTGTAGCACACAACTTTACGCAGCAACGCTCCACACACGTCCACTCGCTACGAGAGTAGATAGACAGACGGCATTGCGAAAACCACTTTTTTAAGGTTTGGGGGCTCGTGTGACGTTGACATCCACCAAAATCTTGAATTCAATTTTTTTGACGATCACAATACTTCCTCTACCTAGAAGCTAGGAAGAAAGTAAAAATATTGATATTGGATCCTCAAGGATGAGCACTTCGTATTAAAATGTCAACTTCCGGCTTAAAATTTTTGACATTTTATTAGGGGTTGTACATCTTATAGTTATTGCATTGCTATTAAATTCCTCATTTAAATTTTGACCAATAAAATAGGTAAATATTGACTATTGCATCTACAGAGATAGATCATTGCTGTACAAACATTTCTCCTAAAAGGTTAAAAGAAAGAGAACATAAACTTTTTGAGAGACTTATTTATTACTCTATTACATTGAAGAATTATTGCGCTAAAACTTAAATAGTATATCTTTACAACTAAAATTCCCAAAATTGTATTAACATATTTTACAATATCTCAAAACTGTTTGTTCTATAAAAATATATCTCATATAAAAGTGTTTTTTATTTTTAATTGTACTACAATTTTGCAATGATAATTTATCTAGTATCTTAAATAGTTGCGGAGATACGGAAATTTCCACTTCTGTAAAGTACCCTAAAATTCATTTTTATGGGGAAATGAAAATAACCAGTTTATTTATAATCTTAATCAACGCCTAGATGCGAACTTTAATCAAAATCGTTAAAGATGATTTTGAGGAAATCGACTTTTTCTCTTTTCCACTATTTATTAAACTACTCTTGATTTGGGGGTTAAAAAGACACACAGACAGACGGCATTGCAACAACCACTTTATCGGGTTCAGGGGGTCATGAGACGTCGACATCCGTCAACTTTTTTTTATTTTTTCCTGTCGCTATACTTTCTTTACCTTAAGTATTCAAAACGTTTTAAAAAAATACATATATTAGCGTATAGCTTGAAAGTTATTGAATTTATGGAAATATGTTGCGAATAAAATATGTGTATTATGAATAGGTCTACATATTTTCAATGATTAGTGATTTTCTATCTCAAAAAATTTCGGAGATATGATTTTTTTAAAATTGAGAATTTACACAAGTCGTTTTGCCGAACTATTGAGAGTAGTCATTTTGTTTGGAATTCTTTATAAATGTTTAGAAATGAGATTTAGTCAAAATATTTAGAACCAAGTTTGAACCAATCCTATGGGTAAACCCTATGAAAACCCTAGATACAAAGTTATAGCCCGATCGGTAAAATAGTTTAGGATCTATTCGAAGGTAAATACAAACAGATAGACAGATGGAAATTCAAAAAAGCACTTTTTCAGATTCAGCTGGGGGGGTGGGGGGTCATGAAATGTCTAGATTCATCAAAATATCGAGTTCAATTTTGTTTACGATCACAATAATGTATCTACCTGTAAGATAGGGAGAAAGTATCAAATATGTTTCGTTATCAAACGGAGGTTACATTGATTCACTATTTGGAATTCGATCTTGATTTATTTTTGTCTTAAGCCTATATTTAACGTCCTAGTTCACTTTAAGCCCTAATTTAAATTAAATATTTCCGAATAGGTAGCTATGTTTAAATATGTTTAGCTAAAACAACATGGTATAATGTAAAGTATAAATTATGTTTCGTTATCAATCGGAGGTTACATTGATTCACTATTTGGAATTTGATCTTGATTTATTTTTGTCTTAAGCCTATATTTAACGTCCTAGTTCACTTTAAGCCCTAATTTAAATTAAATATTTCAGAATAGGTAGCTGTGTTTAGATATGTTTAGCTAAAACAACATGGTATAATGTAACTAAATAAAAAATAGCAATACATAGAAGATTAAATTATCTTTATAAAATAATCATAATAATTATAAATCCTTTTTAATCTGTGCGCCCGTCATCCTTACCCAAATTTTTACACTAGGCCTGGCATGAGGGTGGAAAACCATTTAGGAAAACTATAACCTGGTTGGGATTCAAACCCCTACCTTTCCTTCACCAGAAATTAAATATATTGCCAAAAGAACACCTTTTGCGATAACTGATTACTTACTTACTTTATTATATTAGTAACTCTAAAATTAAATGATGCGCTTTAAAAATGCCACCTATCCTTATCTTGAGATAGTTCTATCCAGTCCACCTCATTACACCCTATATCTTGAGCATGTTCTATCCAATCCACCTCATTACACCCTATCCTTATCTTTAAATATCTCTCTCTAACAAGTCCCCCTCACTACACCCTATCCCCATCTTGAGATAGCTCTCTTTAACCAGTCCCCCTCATTACACCTTATCTCTATCCTGAGCTAGTTCTATCCAGTCCACCTAATTACACTCTATCTCTATCTTGAGATAGTTCTATCCAGTCCACCTCATTACATCTTATCTCTATCTTGAGCTAGTTCTATCCAATCCCCTCATTACACCTTATCTCTATCCTGAGCTAGTTATATCCAGTCCACCTAATTACACTCTATCTCTATCTTGAGATAGTTCTATCCAGTCCACCTCATTACACCTTATCTCTATCTTGAGCTAGTTCTATCCAATCCCCTCATTACACCTTATCTCTATCCTGAGCTAGTTCTATCCAGTCCACCTAATTACACTCTATCTCTATCTTGAGATAGTTCTATCCAGTCCACCTCATTACACCTTATCTATATCCTGAGCTAGTTCTATCCAGTCCACCTCATTACACGATATCCCTATATTGAGCTAGTTCTATCCAGTCCAACTCATTACACTCTATCTCTTTCAGGTTTATTCTAATAGTATCCTCCCATCTGTGTCAAGGTATTCCAAATGGTCTCTTCCCATTGGGTTTGCCAATCAATACCCTGAACAAGGTTCTGGAATCTTCAGTTTGCACTGCATGTCCTGCTCACCGTAATCTACGAGTCTTGGTTTTATTAAAAATAATACCACTACAGGGATAAAAGTGTATAATTTAAAAATTATCATAATAATTAAATGTTTTCATAAAATAATTATATTGATAGAAAAAACTATAATAAATCAAATATATCAAGTGAATAATATAGCTCTCTCACTAAAAAAAACGAGATATTCACAAGATTCTTTAAAAAATATATATATCTTAATGTGTGTGTTTAGCATGTAAAGAGACATAAAATCGAGTCTGAGTGGAGATAAACTATTCCAAATGATGGCTTACACTATAGTTGAGTTGACAGCTATTGGGACATATTTTTACAATCTTAAAATACCTCTCCAAGGCGTCAGCCCACAATCGAGCTATATCGACCGAGTGGCTGTCGCATGTTGGCGAAGATTGTACCAATATTTGGGGATAGAGGGTGTCATGTGTTCAGCACAGTGAAATTATCGTACATTAATCTCAGTTTTTTATACTGGAGTTACTACTTCTTTATTCAGAGCGCCTCAATTGTCTTCACAAGACTGAGTTGACCCTGTTCCAGAACAGTAATATCTGGATGAACTGGGGATTGAACCTGGGACGTCTGGATCTATAGCCAAGAACTTTGACTACTAGCTCACATAGTCTACTTAATATATCATAGCCAAATAATTTGTGCTATATGTGTATATATAATCACCGTGACTTACTACCTGTTCATGCTTTGAGCATATGTTATTATTACTCTAATTGCTTAGGGATGAGAAAGGAAACATTTTAGATGTAATCCACCCATATTTGCATAGGGGGAGAGTGGGAAAATATTTAGGATTTCTATCTTCAATAGACCCCACCAAGATTCGAACCCCGATCTCCCCGTCATCAGCAGTCCAGTCTCATATGAGAGTGACACCTTAGAATATTTGGTTATTGTAGCAAGTTATATATAATATGATTTATGTAGAAAAACCAGAAGAAGTTACTAAAGTTAATAAAACCATTTTAATATATGGATACATCAAGTCATGCTTGTCACTTTTGATATATATTGTCACTACCTATAAAATAACACAAATAATATAGTAAAATGTTATCAATGTTGACCGCAAAGAAAGATGTTTAATTTTTTCTACTGTTCTTATAACCAAACTCAGGGTATAACCGAGTGTGTCCGATTATTTGGTAAATTATCTATACCAATCCAACACACAGTCACGCAATTAGCTTGTGGAATTCAGACTATTATCAAATTACCTAGACTAATTGACAATTCAACCTGAACAACGTATGGAAAGTAGAGAGAAATAAAAAAGAACCAATTACTTTTGTACACTTTTAGTAACAAAGGAAAGTGTATTAATGATGTGACATATCTTTTTTTACTACAAAGTTGATTATTTATTGTACAAATTCAATTGACTGATGGTATGATGAAGCTTATGAATATTAATTTATGTGATTTAATAGAAAGCTCAACCTAGAATTTTCTAATTTAAATTTTCCAAAAAATAGTGTTAATTGTTGAAGGTAATCCTTCGTTGACGTTTTTAATCTGCTTTAAATAATTATAGCTCATTCTGTATACAAGAGAAACTTTTTAGCGGCTGTGAGATGTAGTTTATATCTATAACTTTAGTTATAATTATGACTCATTTGATTGGTGTGATTAATACATTAAAGTTCATAACTGAATAACAATACACTTACATATTTAGTACAGTATATTTAATAAACGTTAGCAAGAATGGATTTAAATATTTAACAAAGAGTAAATGTACAATCACTTACCGTTTACTTACATCATTTCTGCTACAGAGCAGCGCCTAATAAAACCATATTTACAGATCTAAAACGCTAATAATTAATTTGATAATAGAACACCCGCTCCACTAGTAGAATAGTTTAAAGATTCACTCTTGCAATAGACTGAACGGCCGATGACAGAGAGGTCGGGATTCGAATATCGGTTAGGTATACTGAGGGTGGTGTTCCCTAATGGGTTTTCCACTCTTCCTCCACGCATAAACTGGTACATTTCCTCTAAATTTAACCGGCCCTCATCCCTAATACAATATCGTAATTAGTACATATATTTTAACCCAGACGGGTAGTAAGACGTGGTGCTAAAAATAAAAATAATATTATAGGACGAAATATTCAGATAAGATTCACCATAGCATACATATAGCCAGAGCCCTGCGTTTGTGGAGTTCGTGATAATTCGCGAATGTTAGATATGACATTTTTTCTTTCAGATTTTCACATTTCAGGTTACCCTGATTGCAAATATATGCTCAGAATTGTCGCGATAATTCGCGAAATCGGCGTTTTAGCACGATATTCGCGATTTTAAATGATGTCCGCGATTTAGTCATGATTTTCGGCATTCGCGCTAATGTTTTGGGATATTGAAAAATAAAAATTGAAAGTTTTGATGGAAGAGAGTGATGGCATCTAAAGTTTAAACATTGAGAATGTGCTGCTAGGGCTGAAGACAGACAGTATGTTCAGTGACTTCGCAACAAAGTGTTTGCAAGCGTTGTGGCTACCGATTTCAAATGCAGATTCAGAACGATATTTTTCTAGGTATAGTTTAGTAGTAACAGACCGCAGAACCACAATGAAAGTGGATAACATTGTTACCAGCTGCATGTTGCAGTTTGGTGATGTTGAGTAGTTATTTTGTATTTTTCTAGCCTAAATTGAGATTTAAAAATATAGTCACAATTTTTGTGAAGTAACAAGATGATTTTTGTGTAATATTTTGTCTTTGTGACTTGTACATACTTTTCCCGGACCAGCTGCCGCTAAATCTTACTTTTTTAATAAGTTGACAGCACATTTTTTTGCGGACTAGTGTTTTTTACCGTTTTGTCCAAACAAAATGTAATTTTTGGTTTTCACTTCAATATGTTTAGTTTACCTGTTTCAAACATTGTCCTGGAAGTCTAGTTTTAACCCAACAAAGTCACCTTAATCACGAAAGTTTGGTAAAAACCACTTTTTTAACGCTTTTGTCTTAATTCGATAATTTCGTCGCAAAAATAGGATTTTTGTAATTCACCGCTTATTCACCGCTTTTGGGAAACTTAAAAACGAAATTGGGCTTTTTTATTCACCATAAAAGCAGGGCTCTGCATATAGCTATACATATATAGTACTATATAGCTAGTGAATACGGGGCGGGTCGAAAACTATTAGACTATATATGCTGAGGAAAGTGAGGACAACGTGTTTAGGTTTGCCTGACGTTCGGTGGAGCACCAAAAATGTCAAAACAATACAATCAATGACAAACTGTGAAAAAGTGAAGTTTGTAGTTTGCTTTTATTTAGCTAGTGAAAATTTACCTTTCAATTAAAGTGTTAGTTTTCTTTCTTTCTTATGCATTTATTATTCTCTTTTACAATCAATTGATTTACAAATTACTAATCATCTACTATTTTTGGCCCCCACCACGCCCACGCCAAATTTCAATGCACGGTAGTTTAAAATATGATGTTGAAATAAGATATGTTGGTCTTTAAGATTGGAGTATATACACGAACCAAAGTATTTTCTTAGTAAACCCAATTATGCTAGGTATTCTCTTTAAAATAAAATATTTTGATTACATTTAATTGCAGTAGAGACTCCAATCTAAAAAACTGAAACTAATGGCCAGAGGGTTCGTTGTATTGACTAAATGGCGCTCTCTATCCCCAAATATTGGCACTAACTTCACCAACATGTGGCGGTCACCGGTCGGTATAGCTCGCTTGCAGGCTGATACTATGGAGTTGTTTTTAAATTGCCAATTACTTATAAGTAGCGCTAATTTATTTCAAACAATTAATAATAAAGAATATACATATTTCAAGAACTATTGAAAATGACATATTGACAATGAAACCGTCCGTTAAATCATTGAAAATAAAGTTTTTTGGAAACTTAAAATTTGCATTATTTTCAAAACCATGTTTAATATGATTCATTGATCCAAATTTTAGGACTGAATTACATTAAAATATATATTCAAAATTTAATATATTTTTAAGACATTTAAATTGTTAAAATAATAAGTAATAAGATTATCATCAGGAATAAGAAAATTAATTGAATATTATTTCTTTTTCTTTTTTCAGAGGGAATTTTTTTTTACAATATTTCAGTTTGACATTGTACCCTTCATTTACCCTTACCTTACGTCATTAACGTTTGGTGTAGTTCCATAGTGTTATTCGTCAAGGTAAGACCTTTCAGGGTAAATGAAGTGTATATACAAGAACATCATAGAAATAGAAAATCAATCTTGTTGAATCATATTTTATTTCAGAGCCATACTCTATAAGGGATTAATTTGGTTAAAACTCTATGAGATTTAATTTGAAAATAGTAGGAAATATTAAAGAGTGATTAATACCGATTTCAATAAAACTACTGTTGTTAGATTATGTTGTCTGAAACCATGTGTAAATTCATCCTGTGCACACATAAATAATTACTTATCAAATGTGATCAGCTCATTACAAAGTTAAATATGTCATCTAGACTAATAGTTGGAGTAAACAAACATCCCTAGGATCGAAACAGTAACTAGCCCAATGGTTCTCAGCCTGTGTGCCACGAGACTTTCAAAAGTGTGCCACCAATTTTTGATCAATGTTTAAAACCTTAAACATATTATCTCTCTAAATTAACATTCAAAACTCTTTAGGACATCAAATTGGAAAAAATTTAGTAAACTTGGTAGATTCATACATAAAATGAGAGTCGTCCTATCGTTTTTATACCATAGTTTATTGCAAAATCACTTATGAAAAAGGCTCAAGCCTCACATTAAAGGTTCTAGTCTCGTATTAAAATACTAATTAGTTGGTGTGTTTTTTTAGCGTATGCCATCGGAGATTGTTGGCTAGTTATTCCTGGAAGTTACGGATATGTGACCATGTTATAAGTTTATAGCACCATGTAGGTGTGGTTACTTCATCTCAATGAGGTAGTGTGATGATGATTATTATTATTATTATTATGTGGTAGCAGAAAAATAATTATACTCTTACCAAACTTGGGCTATAATTATATATACCATGCTAACCATATGAACGAGACAACTAAACAAAGAACCCTGTCGCTAATTAATGATAATAGCTTTAATTAATATCATTATAATTTATAATTTTATGTTTCTTTAAAATCTTAAAAAGCATTATTAGTATTTTTTAATATCTTCATTTATTTTACTAACTAATAAAAGAGGCTTTTTTTATACTTGTGTTTGCCCTTTAAGTTGTGGATATAGTGAACGCAAAAAAAGGCCAGTGTTTTTGCATTTTTATAGCAAAATATTTTTTGTCAAAATAAATAAAATATTCAGTACAAATATAGTTTAATTTTCTTCATATTATGATATGAAAATTTGTTAAATATCTTTCATGAGCATAACGGCATTAAAGGAAATACTTTTGAGGAAAAGTTTTCATTAAATTCTAGGACATCCTTGACAGATATTCAAGAACTGTTGAGGTCACCATGTGAAGAATAAATAATAAACTCATTAGGTCGATTTGTACTGAAGCAATATTTGATTTATTTTGACAAAAAAGAGTGTATATACAAAAACTACAAAAACACTTACTTTTTTTTACGTCTGCTATATTCTTTACTTCAATTATGATGCCAGAAGTGTTATTTATTCGAAATTGTACCGTGAAAACAAAAGGTTCTTGATCCGCTGGTATAGGACTATGGCTTAGCAACTCGATACAAAAATACCATAGACTACCAAAATATATAAAATAATCACTGAAAATATGCATGTCATCATTTTTTTACTTGGGTATAATTTGTAAGCTCTAACAACATTAATATATAATTAACTAAGTACAAACACACTCTAGTAATCTACACACTCAACCAAAAGAAAATTGGAAGAAAGAGAATATTCTGCTAATTACCGTGTTTCTAGAGAGATTATTTTCTTTTAGCTTTTTTCAGGACTGCTTTACACAAATCTTCATTATGAAATTAGTTTTCTAAGATGCAGTTTATATACACATATAAACTGTAAATAACTAAAAGAAAATATCTGTAGGAACGACTTAATTATAAAGTTTTTGTATGTTTTATAATTTCAAATCAATAAATATTACTCTTTTAATACCTCTTACATTATATATATTATATTTATATATTGTAATATGCTAATTTAAGCAATATAATTATGTTGCACTAAGGAAATATAAAAAAATGCATATGTTTCGATAATGTAACAAATATTATTTAGAATACATTATTTAAATTAGCTGATTAAAAAAATAATATATCAAATATTATTTAAAAGTAACATTCACACTACATCATACATTTCTATAATGTAACATAGAGTTTATATCATCTAAAGTAACGGATTTTAAAAAATCATATCACAAATATTATTTAAAAGTTCCATTCAATTCCATTTTAATGGTATCGTTTACATGGTGGGATTGGGGTAAAGTGCTTGCCTCATGACCCAACGTTCGTGTGTTCAAACCCAATTGGGGCCGATGGGTATTTCTTTAGCGATAAACCTCCGTAGCACAACATCCTTCAGATGGGGAGTAAAGCTGTCAATCCCAAGTCGATTGTGGCATGTAAAAGAGTCCTGGAATTTATGTGAAAATACATTTTCTGGCAAAATTAGTATGCCCTTTCGCTATCTCTCATAGACATTATCGTTTGTTGATATAATCCGTAGAATCAGACAGTCCACGTTAAATGTCTAAAAATAAAAAATTAATACATATTCAATATTATCCTTCCATCTGCGTCTAGGTCTTTCCACTTACTCCTCTCCTCCCATTTGGTATTACAGTCAACACCCTGAACGCGGTTCTAGATATTTTGATTCGTGCTTCATGTCATGGCCACCATAATCTATGAGATTTTACTATCCCAACAGTGTCTTGTTATGAATACAGAGTATGTAGCTCATAATTATGAAATCTCCTCCACTTTCCAGTATCTTTATAATTCTTTTTTCTATCAAATTTCTTCCTAAGCATCGCGTTTTCGAACACCCTACTTCATTTTTTTTTAAATTTAGGATGAAGTTAGACAAGTGGTCTATAAATGCCAATCTCAATTAGTTTGGTTAGACTATAACGGAGAGTTTTTAATTTGAATGTCAACTGGGTATAGTGAGATTGTTTTCCCAAAATATATTCCTAATATTATTGTAAGCAAATGTGATTACATTTCCTCTCAATTGTATGTTCCTCGTTTCTGCTACAGTGACGCGATGAATGTCCAGAGACGGTAGTGAGATTTGGCGAGAATCAATATTATTAATTTAATTCAAATAAAGATAGAATACAGTGACTAATTTATTATTAAAAAGAAGAATATAAAGACAATATAACGTTGTGTGACAAAGTATATTTATAATTGAATTAATTAAGAAAGCATAACGGTTTCAGTATGGTAAAATTAGTATTATTATTATCATTAGCACCACGTCTTACTACTCGTTCGGCTTATACGCACTTACGCTAATGTGTAATGGTAGGGTGCTTGTGAGATGAAATGGAGGACCTACAGTTTAACGTGGAATCCGAACCACAGGTGGAGGCCTGGCATTCCCCACATTCACAAGTTTTAATTAATACACGTATTGTCAAAGGTTAAGGAAGGGTTTGATAATCAGATAAATCTGTGCCGAGACCGAGGATTGAACCCCGGACCCCTAGCACAGAAGTCTGACACCTTACTCCTAGACCACCAGGTCATCCGTTTGGTAAAAAATGTTGTATCTAAGAAATATACTTGGGCATGGATTCATACCCCAAACTTTGGTTTAGTGAGATAGTGCTTTAGCCCAGATAGCTCAGATCGTATAGAAGTGGTGCTTAGGGATGCGAAAAAATTATCGATACTTTATAATATCGATATTTTCCTCCCGATATTATTTTTTTACTCGATATATTTTTCCCCATACTTTTAGTGATATTAGTACTCACCCTCCGTTATCGGATCGGTATCGAAAGAAACAACTTTTTGGTTATCTCCACTCATGATTGGATTAAATGCTTACTATGGTTAAAGAAGGGTTAAAAATAGTTTTAAAATGTATTACTAACTATATTAAGCTATTAAATAACTTTACATCAGCTATATCTTCATAGACATTTGAAATCTGGCACAGTAAAACCTTTTATAATATCCAACATACAATACTATTATACCTTCCAAGTTCCAACGTATAACATAGATGCGATAGACGTAAATATAATATGCTTAAATCATTAGAATTTTCAGTGTTAAATAAATATAAATATACAACTATTATCATCCAAAAGTTGAGTTTATTACTTGATAAAAAAAACATCCCTTTTAATATTTCAATATCGATACTTAATGTTATCAATACTTTCTTTCGATACAATATGGTATGGATATTTTTCTTACAATACTTTAAAAGAGTACAGTATCGATACTTTTCTTTCGATATCATATCCCTAGTGGTGCGTTGATCAAGTATTCGACTCCCTGTTCAGCCATATTCTTTTTAATATACATCAGAAAGGAAACTAACCAAAAATAACAGACAAATAATATAAAGCCAAATTCTTAAAGGTTGGGGATATGGTTGAGAGGTCTTAGTACTTCATAAACTAAATAATGTGAATAACTTGATATAAACGTAATTACAGTAAAAATAAAAGTAACACAGAAGATAGGACTGCTGAGGCAATTTTTTGAACCCAAAAACGTCTAAAAATTGTTTTCCCTTTTTAAAATAGGTATAATTCTTCTGTCAAGATAACTTTCATACACGTCTCACCCTGACTTATCGATATGAATAATACTTACTTGAAAATATATTTAATATTTCATCCATAAAACTGTATTTTGCATTTAGTTTAATTTTTAAAATTATTCCAAGGTACAAGAAACTATACCAAGGTACCTTGTGATTTATAAAACGAATAACTTATTAAATTATGTATTTAAAGAAAAACTTTGAATTTAGCTAACCACATTAAAATTTTATTTGGTTGGCATTATAAATGTACAACTCAAAACACAAATTTGCCAGTGTGTAAGCAAAACAAAATAATCTCACTCTTATTTTAAAGTAATAACTAAATAAAACCAAATTAGGTGTCAATCAATATTATATAAATTTATGAACTGACCAAAATCATTCAAAAGGTTTATTGGAATAATATTAATCAAAAATATTAGTTTATATTTTCAAATTAATCATAGGAATTTAAATTAAAACCAACACAAGAACTTTTATAATAAATGTAATAAATCGGATACAGCTATGTTATAAGGACTCAATAAAAAATCGCCAAATTATTCGAGGTATAAGATTTACTCCTCGGCTACCACATGGTCTAAGGCGTTTCTCTCACCATAGATTGTACTGCCAATGACTGGGAGATCACGGTAGATCCCGGTTGGATGTATTGAGGGTGATTTTTTCCTAAATTGTTCACACACTCTCTTTTTCTCTCTCTTTCTCTCCACGCCAATGTGGGGACACTTCCTCTAAACTCAACATTTCTCATCCCTAACTCATTGGCGTAATTATTACACATGCGTATAACCGAATGGGTAGTAAGGCGTGGTGCTAAAAAGATTTTATAAACCTTATTCAACTTTTATTAACTACTATACTACTGCTCCTAGACTGTTTATAAACAGTATTTGGTAAGCAAAATAAACCATTGTAAAATATTCCATGTGATACAATTGAAACCCATGATCCTCTTGAACCTCAATATGTTTAATTTATTTATCTTCATAAAACAATAATACTTAATGAACCAATCAAACAATATAAATTAAATCAAATTACTTATCTATAATTTGATTAGTATTTATTTTATAATTAATATAGAATAATGAATATTGAACAAAAATTGTGAAAGGCATATCAATTAATAATTTTTATTAAGTTATTATCTAATACTCTACATGATATTAGCAATGGGAATCAACAGAGCTTCCTCTACGGTCTACATAAAATTAAATTATATTTATTTTAATCATTAGTGAAATGGTTTATTTAACATAATATATTATGTTAATACTTGTTTATTACTCATAATCAACTGGTGTAAGTAATCATATATGCTATTTCAATCATAAAAATATATAAACTATAATATATAGTGGTCGAATGGTTCAAACATTTAATTTAAAAGTTTTTTATCCTTATACATAAGTCACTCGATCCATACTCATCCTCTCAACATGGCCAGACGCTTTTTTCTCATTGATCTACTGTATGTCCCTTTCAAACAGCACTACTTTCGCACCAATTCACTACTGACTCTGTCCATACGAGTTTTTCCACATACATTTCTTAGATATCCCATTCCAACCACAATCACCTGGCTCTTGTATTTCTCCTGACAAACCCACGCTTCAGATGCTTAAAACTATGTTGACGTTAATAGACTTTTACATACTGCCATATTTGCCTCTTTCGATACTACTTTATTCTTTGCAATAGTCCACATGCATCCAACTATTCTCCGAGATGCATTCACTCGTATGTCGATCACACCATCTAACTTTCCACTTCTACTAAGCATTCTGCCCAGATACAGAGACACATTCACTCGTTCTAACAGTTTTACATTTATACTAAGCTGACAATCACTTCCTTACTCGTCCTTATCAAAAACTATTCCATTAGTTTCAGAGACATTTATACGAAGCTCCATTCTTTTTGTTACCACATTCAAACAATCTAATGCAATCAGCGAGTTTCTTTCATTCTCAGCCATTAATACGGAATCATCTGCAGATAGAAGCACTCACACTTTCGCATCGTCCATTTGTACACCAACTACGTCCTCACAAGCTTCTCTCGTACACTTGTTCATAAATACATTAAACAACCATAGAGACATAGCACAACCTTTTCTAACACCCTGTTCAATGTCAAACTCAAAGCTCCATCCACCCTAACACACAATTTATTTCCATCATACACCGCCATAGTTAAATTTACTAACTATGCAGCCACACCATACTCTTTTTTTTAACATTCCATAACATATTCCTTCCTATTCACGAGATTGTACGCTTTCTCCGTATCAACAAATGCAAAACAAACTTTCTTTCTTACTGCCATAAATTTCTAAATCACTTGTTGCAATGCAAATATCTTGTCCATGCAACCTCAACCGGACGTAAAACCACATTGCACACCCCAAATCTGGTTTGCAGTTTTTTTCACGCAACCTCTCAATTAAGATTATATAAACGATTTTGCCTGGAATACTCAACAAACTAATTGTTCTATACTTCTTACATTCACTCTTACTGCCTCAAAATTGACTCTATGTATTATGTGCCCCAACCTAAAATATGTTGGTTTAACAGTATTAATAAGATTTGTCAACAATAATAGTTGTAGATAATATAATGACGTGACATATTAAAAGATGAAAGTAGTTTCTTTAATATATATGACCTTCAGATACTCAGCGTGTTATCACCACGATTTCACTTTAAATAAAGTTGGTATTAATAGTTTTAGATTGAATTGAATTTGTAGAAATTGGTGTTGTTGATTAAAAACGTATATAGCACCTTTAAGCATAAAGGTACTCAAGGACTGTGTTCATAGTATCTATAAAGTTCTATCAAGTACATGTCACTAAAACGTTCACCACAGCAATTCCAAACGTTTATTACCAACATTTAAACTCATCATTCTCGCCAAATGGGTAGTTTCAGTGGAGACATTGTCACCAACAAATGTAGTTCAAACGACATAGGAAGAAATTTATCAAATCGTTCAAAATGTCATGTCAAAGTCAAGTCATTTATTAATGAGAAATTCCTAGTGTTCTGTATTTGTAACTTTTAAAAAGATAGGGAATATTTTCAAAGCCTTGTTTCTTTCAACTGCTTCTCACTAATATATACAGGCTTTACGCGTTTTTTTTTATCGCCGCGTCTTATTTATTACCTGTTAAGGCTGTACTCATAAATGATAACTACTCTAATCGGGTAGGGATGAGGAAGGAAGCATGTTAGAGATAATCTACATGCATTTGTGTGGGAGGAAAGTGGGAAACCATTTAGGTAAAACTGCCCTTAGTAGACCGGACCGATATTCAAACCCCGGTCTCCCCGTCATCAGTAAGTAAGTCTCACTCGAGAGTGACACCTGAGATGACTCAGCCAGTGAAGTATGTCACATTTATATTAATTACGCTAATATGGTGGTAGTGATGAGAGAGCTAAAACTTTAGAGGAAATGCACTTGTATTTGGGTGTCGGGAGAGTAGGAAACACTTTATAAATAAGCACCCTCAGTACAAAGCCTAAATCTAACACTCACCGGAACACAAGACTAAATTATTTTATCAGAGCGGGTTCAATTTTCACTAGAATATTGTATATTATCTCGAGCCCCGGGTCGTTATACACATTTTATTTTCACTGACGTCTTCAAATCCTCTTACCAATATAATTCGGGTGCATTTCATTTAGGCTATCTCTCTTCTCTCCCCCACTTAGAGTAAGACGTTTGATGATCATACTATTTAAGGAAACATATATAATAAATGTAATAAAAAAAAAGATGCCAACTTTTTATTGGTTCCGTACCTTACTGCGGTGGTATGGAAGGGTGTGCGAGAAATACCACTGTGTGTTTGCAGTTTTTATGGCAAAGCAATTTTTTGGCCAAAACAAAATTAAATATTCCTTCAATCTAAATATATAATTTAATTTTCTTCACATGGTGACCTCCAAATTTCTTGAATATATGTTAAGCGTACCCTGAGATTTTATAAAAACCTTTTCTCTTAATTTAAAAAATTTATCATCTAACACCGCTATGTCCTTAACAGATATTCAAGAATAGTTGAGGCCACTACCTGAAAAATATGAAACTCTATGTTTCTACTTGAGCTGTATTTTTTAATCTATTTTTGCTAAGATAATGTTTTGCTATAAATACTGTAGAAACCCTTACCTTTTCTCGCTTCTCCTACAATCCCACCTTAACCGTTACAATGAAGAGTTAAGCTAACTGATGTATCAGCCACTATACTGGGCTCGTGGCCCAAGCGTTATCCTCATCTAGCCTTGTTTTATGATTACGGAAAGTCAGAATTTTAATCCTCAACAGGTAAATGGTCAGTATATGTTTCCTTAATTGTTCACTACTACCTATACACATGCAAACGCGTGTATATTCATTCTAAATTATATCTTAATCATAATTTTACCATTTGTGCAATTAAAATGTGTATACTCCAGGCATGAAACGCGGTAATAAAAATGTTATTATCACGTCTTACTGCCTGTTTAGGTTGTACGCAATATAATTTCTCTAACTATGATGGGGACAGTGGTGTCGCGTCAGGGCAAGCAAGGCAAGCACTGCTTGCCTTTGATTAAAGATATGTAATTTTTTTTTATTTAATGTTTGCAAAAATATTCTCCTAGTCATAATTTAAATGTAATTCAAGCATCAGTGGATTTGGAAAAAAAAATATCCCATACATGGCAATGACCGTAAAATACATGCATAGACGTGCACTAGTCCGTCTAATGGTGGTTGAAAGTTGGTATTTGTATGACTTTCATCCTATTGCTCTAGCTAGTGTATTTCTTATTTGTGACGTCATAGATCTCGGAGGGATGAGAAGGGGAAGAGCTGCGGATGTCAGGTAAAAATTTAAACTGCTGAACTGCGACTTCTCTTGCTCGAAAGATGACAACTAGACCCGAAGTCACTAACCATCTCTTCCCCTTTCAAAACATAAGGGGATAGTATGTCATAAAAGGGGAAATTAATATTTTCAAGGTACTGACCCTATGCCTACAAATCTTTAAGCCCAGTACACATGACACAACTTCTTGTACATAAAGTTGTACAAGAAACTGCAGCCTGAAGATGGCGGGCGTCGTATGAACACCAAAACTTGTACAAGATCTGATTTGCACGACTTATTGTTTTCAATTTCAGGAAATAGAACACGTCCTTGATCAGACATTTTTCTTGTATAACTTTTGAGTTGTAAACACAAAAACTTCATCTGCTAGACAGTTACTTTTTTAAAAAAAAAAAAGAGTGATTGTAAGAAAAACAACCTAATAATTGGAAACAAACAATTAATTATAATTGAAAGAGGTTAAACCCTAAATATAAAAGTTTTCAACTGTTTTTAAAAAATATTAAGAAATTGAAAGAAAAAATCATGATATTTAGGAGTGATTAAGAAATGATTTGCATTAAATACCAATAGTTTCCAAATCATCCAATCATTATTTTTCCATAAAAAGGGCAAAAACGCCATATTTATTTGTTTTTTAAAATATTGTATGCAATCACAAATGCTGTGTGAACAGTCACTGGTTAAAATTTGGATGCGATCCATGTGACCACTATATTGTAAAATTTCTTGCACAACTTTTGTACAAGAAGTTGTGTCGTGTGTACCAGTATTTAGAGATTTGTGGAGTTTATTGTAGCAGGTGCTTTTCTTTTGATGTGTGTATGAGTGAAAGCTAACAAATGAAAGTTTATAAATATATTTCTATTATAAGTAATAACACAATAATGTAAATCACAAAATAGAAGGACGCCCTAAGGCACAATTATCATAAAAAAAACTCTAAATAGCTTTTTGAAGCTTTTTTTTAAATATGGGACCTCCCCTTTTAAGCTTGGGCTCACCCCTTCCAAGCTTGCCTAATAATTTGCTCACAAGATGCAACTGATGAGTAAGGAAGTATTTTAGAGGTAATTTAACCACTTTTGCGTGGAAGGAGAGTGGGAAACCATTTAGGAAAAACCACCGTTTATAGATCTGACAAGGGATCGAACCCAGATCTCGCGTCTTTGACAGGCCAGTCTTAACACGAGAGTGACACATTAGCCACAAAAGTGATTAAAAAACTAATAATAATAGATTTGGACGCATCGAGCAACAATATCATTTAGAGTATACAATAAATAATACAGCAATGGGGGGTACACGTAATCAGTTAAATTTGTTCCTATAAAAGGGTTGTCTGACATTTATTTTTGAAGGGCTGCCGTATATATAGTCTAGTCTAGGGCCTCAACAAATCTCCCGTTATATGAATAACAAACGATTTAGGTCGTACCAGAGAATGTCGACTTTATATGTGAACCTAAACCTCTGAGGGTTTTAAATTCTGAAACGTTATTTCATGCTTTGACAACTCTTTAGTTTGTTTTATTCGTGTTCAGAATTGATAATCAGATATAACCGCAAATATCTTGTGGGAGGTAGAGATTTTTGTTAGCTGAAACAAATCATAGTTTGGATGAGAAGGGATAAAGTTGACAAGTTTCTTTATTTAAGCTTTTTCAGACGTGTCGTACTATTCTAACAAGAATTCTAGTTTGTTGTTTTTCATCACCGCTTTATACTATATGCATATTAAATAATTATGTTAATGTAGGCAAAGTAAGTTGATATTAAAGGAGGTATAAACCGAATTTCCCTGGAGAAAGAGTGGAAAACCATTTAGTAAAATCCAACCTCAGCACACCCGATTGAGATTCTAACCCCTCTCTCCCCATCATCGTCAGTCTAGTCTATTGCGGGAGTGGCGCCGTAGACCGCGTGGCCACTGGTGTGGGTTTTGGGTGCACAAAGTTGAAGATAAATAAAATATGGTCGTATGCGAACAAAACACAGTTTAAATACCTCTGATCAAAGATAATTTCCCAAGCTCTGGAAAGGGTACCCATAGGGGTACGCGGTGGATTTTGGGGGGCAGTGGGGACACACGATGCACCCCTGAGTTTTATGAATAATAAAATTATTTTTTGTAGTATTAAGTATAATAAACAGATTAACAGAGATTTATTTCGTACTATCGTGTTATCACATACTTTTATGCGCCTTTATTTCCCTCTGTCACGTATTTGTTTAGCTTATAGCTTAAGTTTTATTACATATTGTACTTCACAATATTGCACTATGTTTTGTTGTTACTATTATTTTTCTGGGTGTTGCTTATTTATATTATACAGAATTCAACTTGAACGTAAATCTTAAGTCTCAACCAAGACGCATAAAACCCTTGCGCCGGCCCTTCCAGCAGGGTCTACTTGAGTGTAGTTTGTCCTAAATCGGGGGTCCTAACCCATCGACCCTGATAACATTTTGTGCCACCCACTGGCTCATGAACAAAATGAAGCCCGCCTCGGTGGCGCAGTTGGCTAACGCTCTAGTCGTGTTGAGCTCGACCGCCAAGGACGGGGAGATCAAGGTTCGAATCTCGGTCGGGTGAACTGGGGCTGGTTTTTCCTAAATGGTTTTCCACTATCCCTCTACGCAAATGGGGGTTCACTTCCTCTAATTCAACCTTCCCAATTCCTAATCCATTAGCGTAGTTAGTACTTAAAGCGTATAACCCGAATGGATAGTAAGACGCGGTGCTAAATAATAATAATAATAACAAAATGAAAATTATTTCAAAAGATAAAACGACCAATATTACTATATAATGTATATAATTAACTAATAAAATACATTTGTATTTCATTTACGTATTTTATAAACTATTTCTACTTTTTAAATGAAGAAAAATAACTTGATAAAGTTTTATACAAATGTACTTAGAGCGTCAAATGGCAACTCTAATAGACAAGACAAATATTACTATCTCCTGCTACAAAACAACCGAGAACATTCTTCACGAGAAACCTTCATAAAAATGTTGAATAACCCTGTCCTAACCGATGTTCTACCACCTTTCTTCACACAATTCGGGTACACTTACCTTTGAGTTATACCTTCATGATACCCCTTTGTGATAATATTATGATGACTTGTACCTTTAGTAAGATGTAGTGCACAAAAATAAATACCCGTAAGTTTTTGGAAATAATCTACCCGCAGAAAAAAATTGACTGAAATTGGTCTTGATTTTATAAAATGGACATAGCCCTTTACCCGCTTCGACCTCCGCATGATCTTAAGTCAACATGTAATAGCTTAAACTGCTAATGATGGGGAGCTAGGGGTTCAATTCCCTGATTGGTGTACTGAATGTAGTACCTAATAAATGGTTTTCCACTCATCTCTAACACAAATATTGGTGCACTTACTCTAAATTCAAACTTTCTAATCTTGAACACATTAACATGATCGGAGCTATAAAAACACACACACAGCTCTGTACACCCCTGAATAATCTAAAGAACACACAAAAGAAGATAATGTGAAGACACGTGGTATATCACATTGCGCTCAAAATATTTACTAAATGCACCTTCTATTGTTTTAAATGTCTATCTATTTTTTGACACGTTTGTGAGAGATTATTATTTCAAACGTAATTAACCTGATGGTAGAAAGGATTTGTCCGTCTAAGAACACGTTCGGGTTACACTAGAATATATTAATTACGATATTAAGGGAATGGATGGTAATGGAATAGTTTTGAAGAAATGTGCGTGAATCTACTTGAAGAAAGAGTGGGAAACAGTTTAGGGGATTCCACCCATAGTACACCCAACTGGGGTTCAAAACCCCTTCTACATGCAGGACAATCCAGAATAAATTATCTAGACATCTAGATATCACACCCACAGATGTGGGTGAAGGATAGTAAAAAATACTCTTTCAACAATCGACCAAACTGCTTTGGTGGCCACATGGTCCATGGTGTCACTCTCATGTTACACAGACTGTTGTTTACAGGGAGATCTGAGTTATAATCCCGGTCCGGTGTGCCAAGAGTGGTTTTCCTAAATGGTTTTCCATGTTTTCTCCACGTAAATGCGGGTACACGTCCTCTTAATTCATCCATCCTCATCCTTAACTAATTAACGTAATTAGTACATACGCGTATAACCTGGTAAGGTAGTAGGACGCGGTAATTAAAAATAAGCTAATGTAATAGGGAAGAAAAAGGTTAAAATTTAAAAGAGAGTGTATCTGTATTTGATTGAAAGATGTTTGAGAAACTACTTTAGGATTCATTTCTGGATTTAAACCTTTATTTCCCAATATATGAGTCTGACATTTACCCCATTAGTGTAATTAAATGTGGATGGATAGAAAAATAATTGTAACTAAGGAGTATTAGTTAAATCGTAATATGATTTATTTAGCACCGCGTCTTACTAGTCGTTCGGGTTGTATGCTTAAGTACTAATTACGCTAATGGATTAGGAATTAGAAAGGTTGAATTTATAGAAAGTGAACCCACATTTGCGTAGAGGTAGAGTGGAAAACCATTTAGGTAATACCACCCCCAGTTCACCCGACCGAAATTCGAACCTCGATCTCCCCTTCCTCGGCAGTCGAACTCAACACGACTAGCGCGTTAGCCAACTACGCCACCGAGGTGGGTAAATCGTTATTAAATATAATTTAAATACATTGAGCTATATTAATTTATAAAACGCACATCAGATATTACTATCAGCCCGAGCTTTATCCATAACACTGATGAATGAAGATTGAGGAATATAAAGTGTTAATGAAATGTAGCCAAATCTATGTACAGGGAGAACGGGAAACAAATTAGGAGGAGAAGGGGAGGGGGGAGACCTCACGGTACACTTGATCGGAGTTCAAATCCAGACCATCCTGAGACAGGAAAATGATACAATACGAGATTTACTCCTTTGTCTGCGTCCCCAACAGTGCGGATACTTTTATATTAAAAAAGGTGACCTGGCGGTCTACGGGTAAGGTGTCAGACTTTTATGCTGGCGGCTGGGGTTCAATACTCGGTCCCGGCACAGATTTATCTGATTACCAAACCCTTCCTTCACCTCTGACAAGACATATTGTGAATGTGAGGAATGCCAGGCCTCCACCGTGGTTCGGATTCCACGTTAAACTGTAGGTCCTCCATTTCATCTCACAATCATCCTACCATTACACATTAGCGTAAGTGCGTATAACCTGAACGGGTAGTAAGACATGGTGCTAATAATAATAATAATTGTATATTAAAAAAAATCTTACACCAACATTTCCTTTATGATACATATATATTTTTTAGCACCACGTCTTACTACCCATTCGGGTACTACACCTATGTACTACTTAAGCTAATTGTTTTAGGAATTAATAAGGATATATTTAGAGGAAATGTATCCATATTCATACGAAGAGAGAGAAAGTTGAATTTTTTTTAAAGTACCTTCAGTACACCCGACCGAGATTCCAACCTCAATCTACCCGTCATCAGTGTTCTAGTCTATTGCGAGAGTAGCGGCTTATACTAAGCTGTCACCGAAGTGAGTTTTTGTAATAGTTGCACAATATTTTGTTGTTTTGTTTTTTGTTTAGTAAAAGAGATGAACCCATCTAAATACATTATCATAATTGCTGACGCTTTCCAAATGTCAGCAGGTTTATTTTTTTCGCAAACAAATTCCATAGTATAATTAGGATTGGATGTAGAGAGAAGGAAGTTGGCGTTATTAAATCATCAGACGGTGCGATCCCACGCACACAAAACATTTGATCATTTTGAGTGTAATCAACTTTGAAATAATTGATGCGTGTTTATATCGAGTTAAGCGTCCGTAGAGGACGGTAATTATATTCCGCTTTGAAACAAGCGTTTGAGATATTTAAACAGTGTAATATTAAATTATTCTCAATATGTTGAAGGACATACAGTCGTAATAGACTCGAAAGAGAAGAAACAAGGGGAGGGGGAAGGGTTATGGAAGGAATTAGTCTAGAATTGAAATAACAACATGATTAAATAATTTAAAGTTTTTATCTCTAGATTACCTTATTAATAATAATTATTAGCACCGCGTCTTACTACCGGTTCGATTTATACGCACTTACGCTAATGTGTACTGGAGGGTGATTGTGAGATGAAATGGAGGACCTACAGTTTAACGTGGAATCCGAACCACGGCGGAGGCCTGGCATTCCACACATTCACAAAGTTGTGATTAATACACGTCTTGTCAGAGGTGAAGGAAGGGTTTGGCAATCAGATAAATTTGTTCCGGGAATTACCTTATTAAACTTTTATATGGAATACAGCTCAACGGATCTATTCTTGTTTGATTTTTAGCACCACTTCTTAATACCCGTTCAGTTGATACGCACTATGTAGACCTACTAATTACACTACTGATTTGTAGATGAATAAGATTGAATTTAGAGGAAGTGTATCCGCATTGGCGTGTAGGAGAAGTGTAAAACTGTTTTGGAAAAAACACCCGACCGGTAATTGATATCCGATCTGACCATCATCGGCAGTTAAGTCTATTGCGAGGGTGACACCTTAGACCATTCGATCACCGAAGCGGATGCGCTGTTGGACTGTTGACGCATCATTTGTTAATTTTGCAACGACCACTCCTAGCTTAGAACTTTATGGATTAAAAATGTAAATGGTAAATTAACCGCTTCGTTGATAGAATAGTCTTAAGTCTAATGTGTTACTCTTTCAATAAAGGGAACTTCCGATGACAGTGTGATCGGGGTTGGAATCCTGTTAGGACATACTGAGGGTTTGTTTTTTTTACTAAATTGTTTCCCACTTTCCTTCCAAAAAATGCGGGTACACCTCTGCTAAAGTTCAACTTTCCTTATCGCTAACACACTAGTGAAATTAGTAGGCCTGCATATTTGTATAACCTGAACGGTTAGGTAAATGCGCTGGTAAAAACCAATTGTGAATTCAATTAATCTAGGTAAAATGTATGTTCCTATTTATAACTTTAAAGCCAAATTAAATATTTCGCTTCTAAATTTAAAAAATTTAGTCTCACTATTTATATAGGAGGTTTCGATTTTTTAATATCTATGTGCATATATAAATACATATATATATGTATATATATGTATATGTTTGTTGGTTCTAACTTCAAATATCATTGTATAAATAAATCACTCCACGTTTTAAATCTATAGATAGTTAAATAAAATATATGTACTTATATGATATTTTAATATGATAAAACAAGTTATTTGCATAATTGTTGCAAACTACCAGGACTCGAACCGAATCATAACCCTTTGGATCATAGCCAAGTGTGTCAGCACGTCAGTATTCTATGGAACTTTCTATGATTTGTTTGTTGACTTTTCTTTAATAGATTCGTAATTATATTTGCTGAAGACTTTAAAAAATATAGTACGTTTGATATACTAACTAAAATGTAATCGGAACATAAATGAAATAATTGTATTAACATATGGAGAGAGAATGCAAAAAAAAGATAAATTTTGTGTGAAAAACAATTTTCCAGTGCACCTGGCACAAATTCGAATACCTGAAATATAAATAAGCTTTTTTATAAAACGAGTTCTATCACTTACCATGAATCGTAGAGAATAATAAATTTACAGGAATGATGACACCAAAATTTAAGCAATTAAAAATAATTTAGTGTTAAATGCTTTGGTCAAAATATAAACTACAGTCACGTAGCTCACAATACATCCCAAAATTATCACTTAAAAAAAATTGGAGCACACTGTTTACACTAATGATTTTCGCATACACAAAATACAAAATAATTATATCAGAATTAATTAACACAGTACGCCAAACATATTTATTTAATTAACACGTGGTTTCACTCAAAGTATACCAGACGAACCACTGGTAGGCGAACCTGCATTAATAATAGTAATAATAAAACTCGTATCGGTTAGAAGGCCGCATTCAACTGATTGCTTAGACGCGTGTAGGCTTCGTAGAGGCGTGCCACTACTACAGATATCCGGACTCTGAACGAACGAGACAAATAAGTCGCCTCGAGTCACGTAATGACCATCCCACAACAAATACAGGCTAATGCAACACCAGTAGGTGCTTGATAAGTTGAGAGGGGAGGTGCATCTACAAGCTCACAATGAGACAGAAAGAAACACCACCACGTGCCATACAAGTTGAGAGGGTAGGCACATCTACAAGCTCACAATGAGACAAAAAGAAACACCACTACTTGCTAGATAGGTTGAGAAGGGAGATACTTATACAAGCTCACAATAAGACAAAGAGAAACACCCCACGTGCTATATAGATTGAGAATGAAGGTACCTTTACAAGCTCACAATAAGACAAAAAGAAACACCACCACGTGCTAGATAGTTTGAGAGGGGAGGTACGTCTACCAGATCACAATAAGACAAAAAGAAACACCCCCACGTGCTATATAGATTGAGAATGGAGGTACTCTTACAAGCTCACAAAAAGAAACACCACCACGTGCTAGATAGTTTGAGAGCGGAGGTACTTTTACAAGCTAACAAGAAGAAACACCACCACGTGCTAGATAGTTTGAGAGGGGAAGTACTTCTACAAGATCACAAAAAAAAAACCACCATGTGCTATATAGATTGAGAATGGAGGTACTCTTACAAGCTCACAAAAAGAAACACCACCACGTGCTAGATAGTTTGAGAGGGAAGTACTTCTACAAGATCACAAAAAGAAACACCACCACGTGATAAATAGTTTGAGAAGGGAGGTACTTCTACAAGCTCACAATAAGACAAAAAGAAACACCCCCACGTGCTGTATAGATTGAGAAGGGAGGTAATTTTACTAGCTCACAAAAAGAAACACCACCACGTGCTAGATAGTTTAAGAGGGGAAGTACTTCTACAAGATCACAAAAAGAAACACCACCACGTGCTAAATAGTTTGAGGGGGGAGGTAATTCTACAGGCTCACAGAAAGAAACACCACCATGTGCTAGATATTTTGAGAGGGGAGGTACTTTTACAAGCTAACAAAAAGAAACACCACCACGTGCTAGATAGTTTAAGAGTGGAAGTACTTCTACAAGATCACAAAAAGAAACACCACCACGTGCTATATAGATTGAGAATGAAGGTAACTTTACAAGCTCACAATAAGACAAAAAGAAACACCACCACGTGCTAGATAGTTTGTGAAGGGAGGTACTCTTACAAGCTCACAAAAAGAAACACCACCACGTGCTAGATAGTTTGAGAGGGGAAGTACTTCTACAAGATCACAAAAAGAAACACCACCACGTGATAAATAGTTTGAGAAGGGAGGTACTTCTACAAGCTCACAATAAGACAAAAAGAAACACCCCCACGTGCTGTATAGATTGAGAAGGGAGGTACTTTTACTAGCTCACAAAAAGAAACACCACCACGTGCTAGATAGTTTAAGAGGGGAAGTACTTCTACAAGATCACAAAAAGAAACACCACCACGTGCTAAATAGTTTGAGGGGGGAGGTAATTCTACAGGCTCACAGAAAGAAACACCACCATGTGCTAGATATTTTGAGAGGGGAGGTACTTTTACAAGCTAACAAAAAGAAACACCACCACGTGCTAGATAGTTTAAGAGTGGAAGTACTTCTACAAGATCACAAAAAGAAACACCACCACGTGCTATATAGATTGAGAATGAAGGTAACTTTACAAGCTCACAATAAGACAAAAAGAAACACCACCACGTGCTAGATAGTTTGTGAAGGGAGGTACTCTTACAAGCTCACAAAAAGAAACACCACCACGTGCTAGATAGTTTGAGAGGGGAAGTACTTCTACAAGATCACAAAAAGAAACACCACCACGTGATAAATAGTTTGAGAAGGGAGGTACTTCTACAAGCTTACAATAAGACAAAAAGAAACACCCCCACGTGCTGTATAGATTGAGAAGGGAGGTACTTTTACTAGCTCACAAAAAGAAACACCACCACGTGCTAGATAGTTTAAGAGGGGAAGTACTTCTACAAGATCACAAAAATAAACACCACCACGTGCTAAATAGTTTGAGGGGGGAGGTAATTCTACAAGCTCACAAAAAGAAACACCACCACGTGCTAAATAGTTTGAGGGGGGAGGTACTTCTACAAGCTCACAGAAAGAAACACCACCACGTGCTAGATAGTTTAAGAGGGGAAGTACTTCTACAAGCTCACAAAAAGAAACACCACCACGTGCTAAATATTTTGAGAGGGGAGGTACTTCTACAAGCTCACAAAAAGAAACACCCTCACGTGCTAGATAGTTTGAGAGAGGAGGTATATCTACAAGCTCAAAATAAGACAAAAAGAAACACCACCATGTGCTAGATAGTTTGAGAGCGGAGGTATATCTACAAGCTCAAAATAAGACAGAAAGAAACACCACCACGTGCTAAATAGGTTGAGAAGGGAGGCACTTCTACATACTCACAAGGGTACCTCCAAAATACCCGTTGCGTACCGAATACATCACGTGAATAGTGATGCCAGAGTCTAGTATTCTATCTCAGCTTGTTGCTGTTTTCATTATTTCTCTCAAATGAGTGATTTAATATCATTTAATATGGTTTGCTTTTCAGTTATTTGTTTGTTTGTTTTATATTTCAAGTTCCAATTTGTATTAATACTGCTTATAAGTTACTTAATATTAGTTATATTATGTAATTTTAAGGTATTTAACTGGCACTTTCTAAACCGACTGATCATATAAGCACACGAGAATATTATATTAGGGAGAGCGAAAGGTCCTACCCATTTTGCAGGTAAATTTATTTTTTCATTTCTCTGGGGGTATTTTAAACATGCAACAAATGTCATGGGACCAATGCATTTTATTCTCCTCCAAAAGAAGGTTTGCTACGGATTTTTATATATCTCTCAAGAAAAACCTGTTAACCACGGCCTGGTTTGAAGCCACAAACATCGGGTCATGAAGCGAGAACCTTGTCCTAATACCACTGAGATCGACAAAGTCAGTTAACGACATCATTTAGGGTCAAGGTACGGGGAGAACAGCTTTGAAAAAATGCACTCACAGAGTGAACCCAACTCGGACTCGAACCTTGACATCCTCATTAGAAACCAAGAATTTTACACCATTCTTCTTCCTCGGGAAATAGTAACCTATTCTTGAACTAGAATCTCTACAAAAGACAATGCCATATTCTGCTGATTTATTAGTCACGCGGTAACCTGGTGGTCTAGGGGTAAAGTGTCAGACATCTGTGCTGGGGTCCAGGGTTCCATCCTCAGTCCCGACACAGATTTATATGATTGCCAAATCCTTCTTTCACCTCTGACAATACGTGTTTTAATCACAATTTGTGAATGTGGGGAATGCCAGTCCTCCACCGTGGTTCGGATTCCACGTTAAACTATAAGTCATCCATTTCATCTTACAATCACTCTATCATTACACATTAGCGTAAGTGCGTATAGCCCGAACGGGTTTTTCGTTTAAACTCTCATTTCATGTTATTTTAATTTTAAATTCTAAGCACTAGATCAAGCACCTAGGGCATTTAAAAAAAATACATGTGTAGTTATACCGACGTCTTAAACCACGTTAACAACCGATTAATATGTTATTATAGTGTAGCATTAAATATAATATTAATACATTTTCTTTCTAACTTGAGCACCGAGGGATGATATCAACTTCATATTCAAGAAGAGATTATGTAAGATATTTAATCTTTAAATTCAAAGAGAAATATTAAGATTGTAGTAACAATAATAACATGGAGGGAGCGAGGTCTACTGCTCACAGAACAAGCTTCTAAGTTTAACACAGCCGTATTGATGACTTAAGCTAAGAGCTAGAAAATATGAAGAGGCTAGATTAGAATGCGTGTCTCTTCATTAGGGTGAAGAGATGATACTCAACTGATATTTAAAATCCTTATTGCACCCGGTTGAATTTCAATTTACGACATCGAATTTATTTTCTTAAACTTTTGAGTATTTCTAATTGATATGGGTAAGATAGGTGTAGATTTAGACCGTTTCCGCTTGAATTGACAAACATAATCATTGTACAATAAATGTATAATTCTTAGAAATTGTGTAGCACTTAGAACTTGAAACAATAACAATTATAAATAGAGCGTCGCTTCTAATTAGGACTGGTAGCTAGAACTTCACTTCGATTAGAATATTCCACTTTGAACAAAACAAACTCAATTCAAGTTAGTTAAACTCCCGCAGCTTCATATTATGTAGAAGTTTATACATCATTGAAACCAAACAATATAATTACTAAAGCCAATTACTATAGATTGTTTCTGTTTTAAAACTTTAATTTCATTCTGACTTTAAGTTTGCATGAAATTTTGTCCTTTTGATTAGTATAAAGGGGAAGCAATTGATGGTAAATATTTTTTAGTAATATCAACAGTTCTTGAATATGTGTCAAGGGCAATGCGAAATATTTGACCAGGACTTTTTCTCTTAATTTAAATAAATGGTACGGTACACCATACAGATTTTCTCCCGCTCTTATCTTAAAATAAACACTTACAAAAAAACTCAACGGTTTGTGAAATGAAACAATAGATACATACATTTTTGTAAAAACATCACACCAAAGATCATAAATGAAATAATATACACTGTTACTTATATTATTACTTACTCTATGGAATTAGGGACTAGAAACACTGTTACAGAACTGAGCCAAGAGAAATATATTTGTCCATCAAAGAAAATAAAAATCAAATTAATTTTCAAAGACCTAAACTAAAAAGTATAGATATATTTGCTTATAGCTCAGAAATTATTGGTTTCATAAATATATACTTTAATTAAAAGATTTTTATCTTTAATAGTACTACAACTTTACAACGAAAAGTTATTTTGTTTCTCAAATAGTTGCGGATAAATGACGAAAATTAGAGAATTTCCCTCTCTTTAAATACCCTCAAAGTCATTTTCATGAGAAAATGAGATTTACCATTTTGTTTATAATAATAAACAGGGTCTAGATGTAAAATTTAACCAAAATCGTTTAAGTGAATTTCGAGTAAATAGATTTTTTCTCTGTTTGTTATCCAGTAAACAACCCTTAAATTTATGTTTGGATATCTAATTCCAAAAACCCTCGGGGGGACTTTATATAAACCCCAAATACCAAGTTTTAGCTCAATCGTTAAAATAGTTTCGGCTTTAGCCCAAGGTACAGACGGACAGAAGGCATAGCGAAAACAATTTTTTGTTTCGAGGGCTCATGAAATGCCAAAATTTATCAAAACCTCAAGTTCGATTTATTTGACGATCACAATACTTTCTCTCCGAGGTGTCAAGAGAAAGTAATAGTTTATGTGCAAATGCTTCAAATGCAGCTATGATCATATTCTATCTATATTTTATATTAATAAAATAAAGAGTTTGTCTGGCATGAGCATTGCGCGATATCTACCGCAAGCAGTGGTCTGCGATTTTAAAATGAGTAACATCTGTGCACGAACGAGTCCACCTCGAAGCCGAAATTTTAAAATTTTTATTATATAGTATTTTAATTATTTTTTTATCACTGCGCCCTACTACCCGTAGATTGTATCCGCTTATGTCTTAAATACGCTAATGGTTTTTAAGAATGAGGAATATTATATCTGGTAGGAAATGTACCCACATTTGCGTGGAAATAAAGTGTAAAACTATTTTTGATAAACCACTCTCAGTAAACCCGACCAAGATTCGAACCCTTAACTTCCCGTCAACGTCAGTCTATTCTACTGCGATAGAAGCGCGTTATAATTAAAGACCACCGAATTGATTTTAAAATTATTTAAACGCTTTGTTGATCCCCGAGCAACAAGGCTTAAGGGCACCATTTTTAAAGTCACCTTCCACGTACAGTCATTGAGAGCGTGCATCACATGCCAATCAGTTCTGTTATACAGTCGGCTCAAAATCGTAAATTTACACCCACACTATTGCTCGTGGATCATTTATGATTAAACATTAATGGAGATAAATATTTAACAGATGTTCCAATACAGAAAATTGTTGAAATATTAAATATTTGGATTAAAAAGACTACAGTGAAAAGGTCGTCTTTGACCATTTTAAATTGTCTTCTCAGGTAAGCATTGTACACAAATCTTCATTCTGTCATAATAGGGACATACTGTTGTCATTAACAGTAAGTTTTGTCGCTTTATCACCCATCGTCACCGTGTAAAATCTCGAGTATTCATTTAAAGACAACTGCGCTGCACACATTCCTGGCATATCTTGGTATTTTCTTTTCCGTTTAACTTCTATACCTCGCGCAAACAGGGAGCTGAGTTGGTCCTCCTCTGATGAAACATTTCTCAATAGCAAAGCCGGCTATTTCAGCTAGTGTGACCAATACCTAATAACCATTGAGATTTCCACGTGTATAAAGTTAAAATAAACGTATCTACTGAAACATTTTTTTCCTTACGAAATAGTTACTAGTTTAAAAACCGTATGGGTTAGGACCCTTATTCACTTTTTCTTCCATCCCATTCTAACACATCAAGTTTATACAAAATGTTAAGACACAAAGAAAACCAGCAAGGATTTCCTGATGCATGTATTTTCTTTCTGAATCCACTCCAGATGTATAAGCTTTCAAATAATAAAACTTCTAATAACTTTTTAAAACTCATAACCAATATATAGATACCCCACACTTACGACAGGTTAGGTTTCAGACCCCTGTTGTATTTTGAAAACCTGCATTGCAGTGGTCATATACGGACCTAGCTGTCCTAAATAAATAACACATTTATAAATAAAATAAACTAAGTAGGTTTTTATATTTTAAAAAATATTGAGAACACAAATCACTGGACACTGATGTGAGGGGTAGAGTAATGTTGCTCAAGGTGTCGTATCTGTGAAGCAAGTACCTTCAGTTTGGAATATGGTGGCAGTTTAAAAGAGTCGTAAGTCTTGAACTTGAAACAGACGAGGTGGTTTATATCCACTCGACTTAACATTATATTTAATCATTGAAAAATGACACCTGGATACGGGAATCGAACCGACCGGATTTCGAACCACATAATCCCCATCATCAGCACAGTATTTTGCAAGAGTGATGTTTGTTTGATATTGATTTAGATCACTCTAAAATATATAAAAAGTCATGGATGACGGTAATTTTTCTTTAAAGTAACATATGTAGAGTATCATTTTATGTTTCATCCATGAAGAAACACGCGCTTTTCAGAAATAATGTGAAAAGGATTACATCATTAAAATATATTTTTATACCATTTTTCCTGATAAAGGAACAACTCCACAGTATTGGGAAAAGTACGCCAATTCCCTATACCAATAAGAAGCTAGCCTTCACAACACCTGTCGCCAGGACTCTTTCTATTAGTTAGTTTTTACACTGTTGACGAAGGGAGTAAGAGGCAAGGGGTATGTCATATATAATCCGTTTGTGCGTATGATTAAGAGCAGCCACACGCACAAGCCGCACACCCACGCTCACACAAGCACCTCAGTTAGGGACTCACTGGAATACACAGAATACAATAATTTACATTAATATCACAAGTGTGCATTGATATAAAGCATTTAATTGGAGTATGTATCAGTAATTAACAGATGTTATTATGAATAAAGCGTGTGTGAATCAACAGCCATCAATAGTTCTCTTTCTTACATTTTATAATTATACCGATTTAATTAGTGCTCGACTACGTAGCAATTAACAACTGGTTAAACAGTATATATTCCGTACAGTGATGATAGGCGCTCGACCACGGAGCTATAGGCAACCTAAATATTGTAACAGCAATATTATATCTGAAAAGAATCCTTAGTGTTTCATGTTTTAAGCCATGCAACCACCAAAGGGGGTAAAAGTTTATTTTCTGTATCAAATTGCAGGGCATTAATATTGTATTTAAATAAATTAGCCTTCAGCTTTATTATTATATAAGGGAATAAATAGCAAAGCTATTATTTTTTTAATTATGTTTGTAGCCGTATCTATACACGTTTACTAAAATTGAAAAATCATTTTGAAGTAAACACATTACGACAGTCGACTAGACACATGATTTCCTCACCACAAATGGTCCACACACGCAAGGGTGGCAGCTCAGACATATAAAATAGATTGTTCAGACATAACGGTTTTTCCAGGCTATGCAATAAAAAGTCACGTTAGGTATAACGTTGTTTACCAACCTGGGCGGCACCACCCTCTAAGGGGAGGGTTAATGTTTTAAATAATATATATTTTATTTAGCACCGCGTCTTACTACCCGTTCGGGCTATACTCTTATATTATAATTACGCTAATGGTTTTAAGAATTAGGAGGGCTATATTAAGAGGAAGCTTATCCACATTTGCGTGGAGATAAATTGGAAAATTATTTAGGAAAAACCACCCTCAATACACCTGACCGAGATATATATCTCGATCTTCCCATTATAGGCAGTCTAGTCTAGCACTAGAGTAGCGCGTTAGACTATGTGGCCACTTTAGCGGTTAGTAAATTTTCAATGTTGACTGAACAAAAAGTTGGTATATATATTTTTTTTTTTGTAAAGTTCTTCATGTCAGAATCTTCCTGTAGGAACTATAAAACAAGCATCATTCAGTTCAAATGACGCGATTAATCGATAAAACTGGTTATCCCATGCATTTAGGGATGTAGTCAAATGAGAGATTGTATCTAGGTCATCTGTTGGCTGACAGGAAAAAAGGAGTCTGTCAAACTTTTAGAGGAAGTTAAACTCATTTAAATGCTGCACATTGTAGGTTGACGTAATCTGTTACCATAAAATATTGTTTAAAAACTAAATAAAAAGATAAACCTCCCTTTCCAAGCACCAGAAAACAAACAAAAACTTAGCTTAACATATAAATGGAGAACCCATTGTCGTCTGTGACGTCACTTTGAAAGTAATGAAGTATGTGTTTCAGGTTAACGTCTTACTTATCAACATCGGTGGTCGAGTGGTCTAGGACGTCTTTCTCTCTCAATATACCGCACTTCCGATGACGGGGAGTTTGGGGAATAAATAAATACCAGTTGGGTGTGCTGATGATGTTTTAACTGAATGATTTTACGCTCACCTTCCACTCAAACCAAGGTACACTTCCTATAAACTCAACCTTGCCCATCTTTAATACATTTGTGTAAATGAATAACTAATATGTAACCAAAACAATAATAAGACCAATATATTATTTTTTAGCACCGCGTCTTACCACCCGTTCGTATTAAACGCTTATGTACTAATTACATAAAGGTTTTTTAGGTAGGAGAAAGTTTATATTTGGAGAAAGTGTACCTGCACTTGCGTGGAGGTGGAGTAGAAAATAATTTTGAAAAAACCACCCTCAGTAGACCCAACCAAGATTCGAGCCTCTATTTCCCCGTCCACGCCAGTCTAGTCTACTGGTGAAAGTGACGCCTTATATCATGCGGCCACCAAAGTAGCACCAAAGATATACATATATATATATATATATAATATATATATATATATATTCTTTAGAAATGCTGGTAATTATATACTAATATATTTTTAGTACTTCCTAACTCTTCTCAATGCCCATTCGTTCTAGCCACCTTTTAATACCCTAGTTAGTAGCAGCTGAGTAGGATATAGCTTAGAATAAATGTACTAGAATTTTCTCAGAGGAAAAGTATAAAACTATTTAGGAAAAATACTCTCTTATCATACCCGACTGAAATACAAACCCCAACCTCCTCACAATAGCTTAACCATGCTATGAGATCTTGATGGCTTACCTAGAGCGTGTGTCTGCGGATGCGGGTTTGAAACCAGCCATATTGCTTTGTTAAATTAATAATATTAAGTTTCTCTTTGGAGGAAGTAATTAGTATGCTTTAAGTTTATAATTTGCTTAGCCGTCCTGAAACGTGCTACGGTGGCCGTATTGTTTAACTCAATACTCTCGCAGTAGATTAGACTGACGATGATGGGGAGATCGAGGTTTGAATCTCGGTCAGATATGCCAAGGGTGGTTTTTTCAAATGGTGTTTTCCACTCTTTCTCCACGTGAATGTGGGTACACTTCCTAAAGATATAGTATTCCTTATCCCTAAAAATAATTAACGTAATTAGTACATAAACGTTTAAACCGAACGTGATGCTAAAAAGAACTTGAAAATAACTATGACTAATCCTTTTCACACTAATATTATATTCATGACTTTTTCTTAAAATATCAATCCTTAAATTACTTATTTACTGTCATTGAGAAGTAATATCACAAGTTAATTTGTTAAACTCATTATATTTTTTTTTTAAAAAGTTGATCCCGTTGACATCTCACCTCCCTTTCTGTTGATCACGTCGCTGTCTAGTTCCAAGCATCAACTTTGATCTAAACGCTACAGAGATTTCAACGAGTAAACAATACTGATAAAGGTCCTTTTGATTAAATTATACTGTTCAATTGGGGCCTTAATGAATTTCTAATGGAACAAGCTTTTGAATTAGATTACAAACTCTATGTAGGTTAACATACCGCGGGTTTATATGGTAATGCTAGGTAATTAATTATATTTATAGCAACTGGCCTTACCATATAAGGAAATTTAAGAAAATAGTATTTCCAAGTCTTATTACCTACCCGTTCGGGATATAAACATTTAATTACGCTAATGGTCCGTAGCGGGAGGAATTTAAAAGTTTTATATACAACTAATAAAACGCTATAAAATATTTTTGTATAAAGGATGAACAAAATATTGTACTAAGGGGACGTGGGGTGAGGGAATGTGGGTATGTCTCTTAGCAGATGTTTTCTTCAGTTGTGTTACTTTTTCTCTTTTTTTAGTACGTCGTATTTTCGGTCGGTGCTATGTTGGTTGATACTCAAAAGTTAATGCTTAAATATGTTGAAATTTGATCAAATTAAATTACCACAAAACATGGATTATCACCGAAACATTTCGGAATTCCACTTTCTGACTAAGAAGTGATTTTAGCTAACTCATAGGATTTAAATTTTGTATAAATATTCACTATATTATTAATATATTTTATTTTACCAAATTTCAACATACTTATACGATTATTAACAAAATTATTTTTCTATGAACTTCAACTAATTTAACCTCACTTTTATCAATATCTATTTTGTTTAATATTTATCTCTAATAATATTTATTTGTATTTATTTTTAGCACTACATCTAGCTAGCCGTTTGTGTTACATGCTTATCTACTAATTTCGCTAATGGGTTAATGATGAGTGAGGTTAATTTTGTAGGAAGTGTACCCGTATTAGTGTGGAGGAAGAGTGGAAACCATTTTAGAAAAACCACCCTCATAGAGTGAACCGGAATTCGAACCCGCATCTCCCCGTCATCGGCAGTACAATATATTTCAAGAAGGACGCCTTAAGCCACGCAACCAACGAAGATGCGGGTAGTGTAATATTATCTATATCAACCTACATGATATTAACATTGTTTTAAAAAAATTAAACTTCACTTATATATATAAAATTAAACCCTTTATTAAATATCCAATGATTTGGTCACTAATCTATACTAATATTATAAAGAGGAAAGATTTGTTTTTTTGTTTGTAATGGATAAACTCAAAAACTACTGGACCGATTTTAAAATTTCTTTCACCAATATAAAGCTACATTATTAGCGAATAACATAGGCTATATTTTATTTTGATTTTTTTTAATTTAATTTATTCCTCATAAAAATGTCGATAGTCACTCATATTTTATGGTCGAGTCTATGATGATTCTTCAATATGTGTGTTGAAAATAATAATG
>CABFVX010000583.1:82816-103024 GCA_902151425.1 Timema shepardi
CCTTTGGGGGGGGGGGGGAAGCAGCTTTTCACTTTGTCTTCATAAACTCTGGATCATTTCGGACTTCTTCTTCAAGTCAACGACGTGGTATTACTTAAATCCGCCGCCCTCAATTTCTTTGGAAAATACACGATAAATCACCGAGGCGTAACTTGTAGACATTAAAAGAAGAAAAGATCAACGTTTTGAGAGAATAGTTTTGGTTGACAGCGACTCAAGTTCTTGATCAACCTGCGGTTCCATTTTATTTTGTTATGTATCAGGACACACCCAAGCATACTATTCATTTTATTTAGGTATTTATTTAAAACACAGATTATTCCAGCACATGATTTACAAACCAGGAAGAAACATTTAGAAAATACAAACATATTTTTTGCAGGTGGCCTTGATAACATTTTTCTACATTATTGGTGCACTTTTATGGATATTGATAAAATATATTTACAGTGACATCTGCAGATCACATGACCTGACGTTTGGATACGTGAAAGTAGATCTAGTAGATACACTAGCTGTCAGATAAATTCCTCCCTCTGAATGAACCCGTATAAGAAAGGGAAAGAGACACGCGCTCGGTGGCCGCGTGCTCTAATGCGATAATCTCGTGTTGGACTAGACTGTCGAAGACGGGGAGATTGAGGTTCGATAAAGGTCGAGTGCGCTGAGGGTGGTTTTTCCTAAAAGGTTTTCCACTCTCCGTCGTCGGTACACTTCCTATAAATTAATTCTTCCTAATCCCTAACCCATTAGTGTAGTTAGTTCATGGCGTATAATCTGAACAGGTGGTAAGACGCGCTGTTTAAAGTAAAACGAGCTAATTTTTTAGCACCTAGGGTAATATAAATAGAATCATCTACTCTTGGTTGGCCCTTCTGTTCACTTAGACCCAGATAGGGGTCTTAATACAAATAATTAATTTAATTTAATTTACAAGAACCGTGCCATAATGTATTTTATGTAAAAGTTTTCAATCCAGCCTCAGTGGCCACATGGTCTAAGACAGGGATCGTCGACCTTTTTATGTTCAAGGGCCAAAGTTTCTATCCCTTGTTGGTTCGCGGGCCACAATACTGTACCGACCGTATTAGGGTTTAAACCATATTAAAACGTTCAAATTAGCTCAATCTTATACAAGGTGACCTGATGGTCTAAGCGTAAGATGTCAGACTACTGTGCTGGGGGTTCGGGTTTGAATCCTAGGTCCCGGAACAGATTTATCTGATTACCAAACCCTTCCTTCACCTCTGACAAGACGTGTATTAATCACAACTTGTGAATGTAGGGAATGCCCGGCCTCCAACGTGGTTCGGATTTCACGTTATACTGTAGATCCTCCATTTCATCCCACAATCACCCTACCATTATATATTAGCGTAAGTGTGTATAACCCGAACGGGTAGTTAGACGCGGTGCTAATAATAATAATAATAATAATAATAATAATAATAATAATAATCTTACACACTTATGCTCACACTATGGATTAAGGTTTATCGTGAAGAATGTTCTCTGTGGTTTCATATTAGGAGGAAGCGCGATTTTTCGTGTCTACTAGAGTTGTCATTTGATGGCTCAAAGTACATTTGTACTAAAACATAACACGTTTCTTCACGTAAAAAGTGAAATTCATTTATAAAATATCGTAAAATACTTATTTATTCTATTAGTTGATTATTTTACTACTATAAAGCCACATGGCTGCCTCACTCACTGACGTTAATGTCTACCCACTTACAGATGAGCTAGAAACTTGAAATTTGGCAAACTTATAGCTTCTAGCCTGTAACCGACGGGAAAATTCCAAAAAGTTAAATTTTTAAAGCCCGAAAAAATTAACAAATAGTCGAGCAACTTTAAAGTCGGTGCGGACCTTTCTTTGGAAGTCTCTTGTGGCTAAACGGTAAGACCTATCTAAAAACTGTTCTGGAATTACATTAGTGTACATCCACTTGTAAATAAAATGCACTGGGGTTTGAGGGTGGATCCCCCAACGAGCAAAGCGAGTATAAAATACTAGATATACCATACGTCGTTGCCTGTGACCCACTGTGGTACTGTGTTAGAAATAGCCTAATTAAAAAGCTAGTTAAAAATCCTACTTTGAGGTGCATTCGGACCCCCTCACGTACACCTATGTTAAAGATTTCAGATCCCTACGTGCCGTAGATTTGGCTGGGCATCGCACACAAACAAACAAACACACAAACACATCCTTTTCTACACTAATATTATAAAGAGGAAAGATTTGATTTTTTGTTTTTTTGTTTGTAATGAGAAATAAATTAACTTTTCAAAATAAAATATAGCTTATATTACTCGCTGATAATGTAGCTTTATATTGGTAAAATAATTATTAAAATCGGTCCAGTAGTTTTTGAGTTTATTCATTACAAACAAAAAATCAAATCTTTCCTCTTTATAATATTAGTATAGACATAAGCGTTTTTTTCATTTTGTCTCTTGAAATCATTGTATATTGTTAATTAGCCCTAGTGGGCCACAAATAATGTCATCGTGGAATGCAAGTAGTCCGCGGCCCGCGTGTTGAGGACCCCCCGATATAAAGAAACAGTTGGAGACCTACAGCTCACGGGTCACATTCGGCCTACTGAATGATATAATCTGACCAGCAAAATATTTAGCAAACCAACAATTGTTTTCATAAAAATAAACAATTAACTAATTGATATAGGCCTATGATAAATATAAAGTTGACTTTTTTGTTCGATGTATTTTTTGCAAAACTCGCCTAGTATATTTTTTATACTGCGGTATAAAAAAGGTTACCAACCCCTGCTTTAAGGCGATAATCTCGCAATAGACTGGACAGCTGATGACAGGGAGATGACGGTTCGAATACCAGTCGGGTGTACCAATATCAATATTCCTTAAATGTTTTTCCACACTTTCTATACGCAAAATCAGGCACATTTCATCTAAACGCATCCTTCCTCATCACATTAGCTTAATTATTACATAATCATTTAATACGAACGGGTAATAAGACATGGTGTAAATTAAAATAATTTTTAATTAATTAAGTTATAAATTTAATAATAAGATACTAAACAAACAATGTTTTAACTAATTCATTAAGTAATCATACGATTTAATATTATTATTAGTACCACGTCTTACTACCCGTTCGGGTTGTACGCACTTACGCTAATGTGTAATGGTAGGGTGATTGTGAGATGAAATCCACACATTCACAAGTTGTGATTAATACAAGTCTTGTCAGAGGTGAAGGAAGGGTTTGGTAATCAGATAAATCTGTGCCGGGACCTAGGATTGAACCTCGGACCCCAGCAAAGAAGTTTGACACCTTACCCCTAGACCGCCAGGTCACCACACGATTTAAAATCTAACTTAATTCTAGAGCTGACATAACACCTTATATAATTCCCCGGTCGTAAATTCATCACACCGAAAAGGGGAACCTTAAATTAACCTTTTAAATATTTTTTGTCCATACTGGGAATCAAACCCGGGAATAGTATCCAAATAAACAATAGCACTACTGACTGTACTTAAGTGGTGTGCAAGCGTCTAATTCTTCCAAAATTGTTAATTAGATATTAAGTTTAACGACCACCTTTGTGCTCTAGGGGTCAGAGTTCCTGGCTACGATTCCATAGGTCCTGGTTTCAATCCCCTGTGATTACATACTTTCTGTGAAGAGGGCTCAACTCAGTCTTGTGAGGACAATTGAGGAGCTACTTGAATGAAAAAGTAATGGCTTCAATTTAGAAAACTGAGACTAGCTGTTGGATAGTTAATTGTGCTGACCATTTGAAACCCTCTTCCCACAGTAATTGGCACTATCTTCGGCAACATATGGTGTCAGCTCGATTGGTATGGCTTGATTGCGGGCTGACACCATGAAAGTAATTAGGTTTAATAACATTTTGATTGGATTGAACTTTTTAAAGTATCAAGCATAACTTATAGTTTTGTGGTTAAATTTGTTTACATTTCACTTTATCAGTAGTATTATTTCATAGTTATTTATATTACCAATGAAAGTGGATAGCTTCAACTTACATAACACGACTTAATAATTTAGTCACTGTAAAAAATGTTCCTTCCTAGTTCCTAGCAAACAAAGGAATCAGTCTCGTAATGTCTGGTTTAAGGGTGACGTCGAGAGGGGGTCAAAACTGGAATGCTAGCAGGGTGTACTGAAGAAAATAAGAAAATGCTGTTACACTTCCCATAAATTCTACCCTACACATCCCCACCTCATCTTTGTAAATATTCAGATTATTTCTTTTCACTGCTTATGAGGTAAACATGGGGGGGGGGTAGAATTATGATAAAATGTACCAACATTTTAGTGGAAGAATAATGGGAGAAAATATAGGAAAATCTCGTTCAGTAATTACATCAGGAATTCGAACCTCAACTTTCCCACCACCAGAAAACCATGTTAGATAATTCTGACATTTATTCCATGTTACCAAAAATGTGAGTAAAAATTTTTTATTACTATCACAAAAATTGTTTGATATATTTTAAATTAGTTTATATAAACGAATCTATTTTATTGTCAATTTCATAAATCATCTAGCTGCTTTTGGAGCCACGGATTAGCCAATTAACCTTCCAATTCTTCATAAAAATATATATATATATCATGTTTTAAAGCATAAATGGTTGTATCCAATTTTAATAAAGCCCTAGTAGTAAGCCATGATATACTTTAATTTGTATATAAAAATTACTATTACTAAAAAAATTGTGTGATTAATACAGCTAAGTGTTATGTCGCGTACCCTTTGAAATTCTTCAGCTATGCTTGGGGGTACATGTACCACAGTTTGGAAAACAAATTGTTACACGAATTTACACAATATAACTTGAAAAATCTGAAACTATTAAGACCTATAATTATATTTTACAACCATTTGTGAGCTTAAAGAAATTCGAGAAGTATTTCTAAACAAACTCTACTCCAGATATATTTTTTGTAGAGTAAAGCTTTTGTTTTCGAATATTAGATGGTTAAGGGTGGGGAGGCGAATGGGTATATATTGGTTCCCAGATCCACCACCAAGTGTTTGGAGCGGGTGTGACTGAACAAACAGATATGATTGTTCTACTCCCATGATGCCCTTCGCTTCATTCATGAGGTACAAATTACTCTTGGCGGCATGGTCTAATGAGGGCGCTAATTACCCTCAGTTATAAACAATGGCTAACCATTGATGGGACATTAACGGGTCGTGATGTTCAAGAGGGAACGGGGGATTCTGAGTGATAGGAGTCTAAGGGGGTGGGGGGACGACATCACTATTGTTTGGTCGCGTGGAAGGCCGCCAGATGGGATTGCTCTCACACAACCCTCAACAAACTCACACACGAGCACATTTAACGAGATTCGAATCAAATAGGTGTCACTTTACCCTTTTTGAGGGAGGAATGTCTGCTTTTTAATTTTTTTACTATTATGAATGATTGACTGGCTCTAGTTCAGTAATAACTTTAGTTCTTATATGCGCCTCAATGGTGGTCTCATGGTCTAAAATTTAACTCTCGTTATAGACTGGATTGCCGATGACGGGGAGATCTGTGTTTAAAACCCTGTTGGGTATATTGCGAGTGTGTAACGTTTTCTCTTCTACTTACACGCCAATTTAGGTAAATTACCTCTGAAATTCAAACTTCCTATTTCCTATTCAACTAACACAATTAATATATGTGTATAACATGAATGGGTAATAAGACTCTGGGGTAAAAAAAAACTATAGTTTTTAAGAATATAGAGTATTCAGAGAGCATGAGTTTATGTAATGTATAGGGTCACCTTTCACATCGAAATATTTAGCTTAATTTATGGTGTGTTTTTTAGCACAATATTTTAAATGTGCATCTAAAAGTATTTAAAAGTTTCCTTCAATTATCATGCTACATTATACTTATGGCTGGGTTCTAAAACTCTGTTAATAAAGGGGGGGGAGCTACATTTATACACGTGTATTACATATACGGTGACTCATAGGTCTATTGTTGTTTTTACATCTATTACTGTTTTCAGCCCTTTAACTGGGTCAGATTTTTATCCAAGCCATAAATTCTCCACTAGTGGCTTGTTAGGCCTGCCTTAGCTTCATTTGCCTTAAAATACATCTTAATACTAGGACGGGCACAACATCCGATCTCCGACCACTTATTTAGCAATGATGAAAGCGTAAACTTATATTTTCATCAATGATAAATATTTGGCCATGCCGGGAATCAAACTTGGGACCCTTAACTCAGTAGGCAGGCATGTTACCAACTGAGCTAAGGTGTTGGACACATATTGTATTCTGGAGAAATCCCGATTAACGTAACGTAACGTAAAGGATATTTTCATGTTTTTAAATGGAAGCCATCACGAAGCACTTATTTTAAAGTTGACGTGACGTAACGTTCGTTTATCGTAAGAGTTGTCCAGGGGATTTAATTCAAGGTACAACGTTACGTGAAGTATCAAGCATAACATATATTTTATTCTAACTTTGACAGGTACGATGAGGTTTTGTGAAGGATCTACCTGAACGTCACTTGGTCTCAATCTCTAAAATAAAGGTACAATGCATATAGTGTATTTTTTTAGTACTTATGATCCTTAAAAACTAGCAGTAAAGAACAGGACAAATTTTAAAAGATCTCCCCGAACCAAGCTGCAGGTTTTCGAGTGATAATGAAAGTGATCTCGCCCTATTTTTTTCTAAGGGTACGGCCAAACTGGAGCGAGCGAGCGACTGAGCGCGCGCGCTTGAAAGATAGAACTGGTTCTATTTTTCAAGCACTAGCGCTCAACCCGGTACAGTCTAGTTTACAGGCGCTAGGCAATATTATTGTTTGTTGGTTCATTGAGTTTTAGGGAAACTTCTCATTTTGACATTTTTATTACTATCGATAGGTTTATCACACTCGCTACTAATGGCCTAATTTAATTGGTAAGATCATAAACCATACCTATATATATATATATATATATGTGTATATATATATATATATATATATATATATAACTGATATGTTAAAATATTTCAATATTATTTTCAAAGTAGGCCTTCACAAATAAGAATCATCATTAGCATGGAGAGAGGATGAGAAAACCACAACAATAAATCACTTGTCACAAACCACCTTCAGTTCACTGAGCCAAGATCCGAACCTTTGCCTCCTTGTCAACAATTATCGAGAGCTATTTGCTAATCATGCGCTCGCTCGTTTATCAGTCTGGCCGAACCCTAATTTATAATGTAGGGTGATTGTGAATATGAAATGGATTACCTACAGTTTAACGTGGGATCCGAACCACGGTGGAGGCCTGGCATTCCACACATTCACAATTTGTTATTAATACACGTCTTGTCAGAGGTGAAGGAAGGGTTTTGGCAGTCAGATAAATCTGTGTTGAGATCGAGGATTGAACCCCGGCCCCCAGCACAGAGGTTTGACACCTTACCCCTAGACTGCCAGGTCACCCATAGCTAAGATATTGTGTTAGGGATAGTAAGGTTGGATTTAGAGGAGGCGTACCCGAATTATTGTGAAGGGAATGTTGAAATCCAATTATTAAATACCACCCTCAGTACACCCGTCTAGAATTCAAACACCGATCTCTCCATCATTGGTATAATAATAGTATGATGACTTATACCATGTGACCATCAAAGTGGGTCAAGCTTCTAGTATTGAAATTATTTTTAGACTAATCACCCTTAACTCCTCGCGTTCCATTTTAGTGAACCATTTGTTTTCAAAAAGTTCAAATTTATTAGTTGTGTTTTGCTCGCGTTGCATATGTACGTCACGTTAATTTGCTCGTCATTCCAAAATTAGATGTTTAGGTATTTGTGGGACCATAGAGTCGGGGTCTGGGGGAAATTGACCCATTTGTTTTCTCACATGGGTGGTCCTGCATATTATGTGATTCTAGCAATAAACAAATGTTGTTAGAAGTTGGCGGGAGGCGTGGGCGTATGTTCAAATATTAACGTGGTGCTTTGTTTTGTTTTTGTTTATTTAGCACCACGTCTTACTAACCATTCGGGCTGTACGCTTATATGCCGATTATGCAATTTTTTTAAGAATTAGGAAGGTTATATATACATGAAGTGTACCCGCATTTGCTTTTAGGGAAAGTGGAAAAAAATTGAAAAAATTCAGTAAATCCGATCGAAATTCGAACCTTGATCTCCCTGTCTATCAGCAATCTAGTCTACTGTGAGATTAGAGCCTTAAACCATGCGGTCATTGAAGTAGGTTGCTTTGTTTTAAACATTTAGAGATAAATGAAACATTTTAATAGTAATGCACGTGTCACATGCTGATTTAATAAGGAAACACACTCGAAAAAATAAACAATTAAGCTAGCTTTGTTTATTTTAGAGATAAATGGGCCATAATATTCAGTGGTGCAAGTATGAATTTACTTTATTGTAGGTGGGAAAGGGTAGGCACAAATGTGTCAGAGTTATTATTTCTGTAATTTTTTCTAATTGGGAATTTTAAGGGCATTTTAAATGTGATTAACGGTCCAATTTTTTTTAATATCAAGTCATAAGCTTGGTCTTAAATGTATCCTATACGGTCAATATTATCTCCAGTTCTCTATATTTTAGTTTCTATTGATAATTTTTTGAGATTTCATTAAAACTATTTATGGTTTTGAGGGGTAGAGAGATCTTGGTTCTAATCCTGGTGTTTTGAGAGCATATTTTTATAAAAGGTTCCCCCCACTCTTCCTTCACGCAAGTTCGGGTACATTTACTCTGAATTTCACCCTCCTCATCCCTAAACAATCCGTGTATATATGAGTGTAGCTCGAATGTGAGGTAGAACGCGGTAAATAATTATTTTAAGACAAATAAAAAAATCCCTAAATGTACCCAAACGGGATTCGCTCCCCAATCTCATTAACAGAGGAAATATTTTTTAAAAAAATCTTGACGCTTATTACGTATGTCCAGGAATGTGGATAAAACTAAATTCAAAAATCAAATAGCATGTTTCTGCATTAAAACCAGAACCAATGTCAATAATGATTTGGTTCAACCTCATAGTTAGTCGGTATCGCTTCTACCTACTGAGAAAAAAGTGTATGGTCTTATTCCTGGTACCAATGGTTAACCCAGGAGAGGAAGGGAGAGGTAAGATGCAAATAATGTTAATAAAACATGAATCATAGAAAGTTTACCTCAATAAAATGTTACATTTTAAGAAGAGGCCTACGACTTGATATTAAATTATTATTATTATTATTATTATTATTATTATTATTATTAGCACCGCGTCTTACTGCCCGTTCGGATTATACAAACTTACGCTAATGTCTAATAGTAGAGTTATTGTGAGATGAAATGGAGGACCTACAGTTTAACGTGGGATCCGAACCACGGTAGAGGCCTGGCATTCAATTGATGATTAAAAGATGTTGCATCACGCACATTAAAATTACCCCCAAAATGAGAAAAAGAGCTAAATTAGGAAGGTTAGCCCCCTTTCCAAAAAAAAAAGTTTATTTTTTAAAATTGATAATTTCTTATTTACTATCCATACAATATCGAAATATATTTAGCTAGTAGGCGAGCCACCATTCTAATGTCTAACCACATTATTGTTTTTAGTTACCAAAACTCTAAATAGCTTATATAACCATTAGGTAATCGAAAGATATTTTGTTCTCAATATGTTTAGGCGACTTTCTTCCCTAAGCCCCCATTAACAAAATTTAGCTATGTATGAAACCTTAATTGCCTAAGCCCCTCCCGTTAAACTAGATATATACGAATACGAATATACGAAACTTTAGTTTTAGTGGTTGTTTTCTATGGTTGTGTAATGTGGTCTCTTACCGTACATGACGAAAAGAAATTTAGGTGTTCTAAAACAATGTACCTAAGAGGATGTTTGATCTAAAAAGGTATGAATATACTGGGAAGAGGATGAGGTTAAATAATGATGAGTTACATAACCTTTACTCATCACAAGACATGATTGGGATTACTGTGGGCGAAACATGCAGCACGAATTGAAGGATCTAAAACCTTGTTCAAAGTATTGATTGGAAACCCCAATGGGGAGAGACTATTGGGAAGACCTAGACGCAGATGGTAGGACAACATTAGAAGGTTGGCTGTAATGATGTGGAATGGATGGAACTAGCTCAAGATAGGGATAAGGTGTAATCAGGTAAACTGGATATAACTAGCTTAAAATAGGCATAGGTGGACTACTTTTTGTAATTGTGGACAGGAACGTTCACGTTCCTAATGGCATAGAGTAAGTAAATTTGTTGGCAATATATTGTATTTATTTCTAATTAATATTCTACTCAGGTGACCTGGCGGTCTAGGGACAAGGTGTCAGACTTCTGTGCTGGCGGCCGGGGTTCAATCCTCGGTCCCGGCACCGATTTATCTGATTACCAAACCCTTCCTTAACCTCTGACAATACATCTTGTGAATGTGGAGAATACCAGGCCTCCACCGTGGTTCGGATTCCACGTTAAACTGTAGGTCCTCCCGTTCATCTCACAATCACCCTACTATTACACATTAGCGTAAGTGCGTATAACCCGAACGGGTAGCAAGACGCGGTGCTAATAAATAATAATAATAATAATATTCTACTCTCTATCCAATTTGGGGACCTGGCGGTCTAGGGGTAAGGTGTCAGACTTGTGTGTCAGGAGTCCGTGGTTCAAATGCTGGTCCCTGCACAGATTTATCTGATTACCAAACCCTTCCTTCACCTCTGGCAAAGGGTATGCTTTAACGCTTTGTGAATTTGTGTAATTCCAGGCCTCCACCGTGGTTCGGAACCCACGTTAAACTGTAGGCCCCCTCTGCTTTCCACCATCATCATTATCACGTATCATCCTACCATCAGTTTTTTTTTTTTTTTCAATTTTCTTATACATTTTTCCTGGCATCTTATTTTACTATAAATCAGGACTTTTCCTGCTCTGTTCATTTTACAATATGCTTTCCATATAGTTAATCTAATAAGTTTACACATACACTTTCTGTAATATAAACATATAATACTACTAAAACTACTTGTCTTGTTAATGATCATTACCAATTTACCTCGACCTGTGCCTATTAGCAGCTCTGTCTACTATACATCAATACCATTATTTAATTTATGATAATTTATAACTATACTTTTCCCTCTTTCTTTGTGGAAGTTATTTTGACTATATACATTTTTTTCCTTTTGGTATGCCTGCTTTGGACTTAAATCTAACTTAACCTAACTTGTATCTAGTGCCGTCGTCTACCCAATCAGTTTATATCTATTCCTTGTAAGGAGGAGTCTCATTTTCTTTTTCGTCTCTGGTCACTTCCTACCGTCGCCAGTCGACATCCCTGGAGTGTTCGATGGCTCCAGCCCAGCCTCACGCTTGTTTCCAAGCGAACAAAGCTCTCCGAGTAAGAAACAGCATCCGACATCTCATCTGTATCCACTTACTTTCCTTCTCCCCTATACGGTATTCCAGGCGTCCCTGGGGTTAATGGGATTCACTTTAATGGTGTCCCCACCTCAGAAATGAATTCCTCCATAAGCTAGGAAAGAAGAGGTAAGATAAGGTTAAATGAACAAGATCTAGAGCATTAACCCCACCCACTTATTCCTTCTTACTTAGAAGTGACCAAGCCATCTGTTGATGGTATCCAATCTATCACCACCCTTAAATACACCTGATTATTTATAAAGTAAATAACAGTATTTCTGTTCAAATCTCTGATCCTGTTAGTAAAATAATAGGCTTATATCAAATGTATTATTTTATCGAGACAATCTCCATATTCCCTGTCTTGATGTTTTTTCCATGATACGGTATGTTTTATTAGATTGTGGACGACCCTTCGACCTTCTTACTTCCCACGTCCATTATACTCTGTAAACAGTGAACCTCTCTTCTCTCGTTGGTATTCTTGCTGTAACTTCGAGTTAATGGCTTTCTGGACTTGCAAGGGGCCAGCGAATCATCCTCCTTCTTAAGCCTCTCTCCCACACTCCCTCAGAAGAAAACAAGAGAGAAGCAAACTCTTGTCATCTGGCCTTCACATGACCCACAATCTAGAGAGAGGATTTACTGGACGGAACGTTGAGGGATAATGCGGAGGAACTCGCGAGATAATTTGTCTTACTACTTCAAAGAATGGGGAATTTGGTTTTTAGAAGTTTTTCTGAAGAGTTGATGTGTTTATATTAAACCAAAGTTACGATTGAAGGAAGGATATTAATTACTAGCTCTCGTACCTACGTTAAAAAAAATCAACTTTCTTGTTTGTTCAAAATAAATAAAATACAGAATGAAATGTAACATGTGGGACCCACTTCAACGATGAATAGGAGACACACAAAAAATCATATAAGCATGTATTTCATTTGACCGTGTTTCCGAGTTATAGCCATGTGTTTACGCCAGTAATATGGAGCTGCCTAACATTATAGGAAGTGCTCAAAGTGGTCCACCTTCGGCTTGAATGCAAGCCCTCATGACGTAGAATGCCGCACTCTTTCAAAAATACATTGCATTGCAATGCTTGCATTCAAGCCGTGGTTGTCCATTCTGACCACTTCCCATTATGTTAACGTGCTCCACATTATTGTAAATCAAACAAACAAGTTCGGAAACAAAGTAAAATTCGACACATATTTATATGAATATATGAATTTTTAATTATTTTTAGTCTCCTGTTCACCGCTTAAGTCGGTCACACATGTAACGTACATTATATATAGACTGGTCATCATATTCCCTTAAAAATAAAGCACCCAAGTCCACTTGATTGTCCAAAATCGTAGGTATTTTTAGTAATAATAATAATAATAATATTTAGCACCACGTCTTACTACCCGTTCGTGTTATACGCTTTAAGTACTAATTACTCTAATGAATAAGGAATTGGGAAGGTTGAATTAGAGGAGGTGAACCCGCATTTGCGTGGAGGAAGAGTGGAAAAGCATTTAGGAAAAATCCCCCTCAGTTCACCCGACCGAGATTCGAACCTCGATCTCCCCGTCCTCAGCAGTCGAGCTCAACACGTATTTTTAGTAAAATTCATTGACAGTTTAGAGGAAACTCATCCTCACTACGCTGATCTCCCCCTTAGTGGAAAATCAGACCAAACCACGTCGACATCCCATCCCGCGTGACCACCAAAGCATGTTATTGAGTAGTTAAGATTGTTCACAGGCCAAATATAATTTCTCGATAAATATCCTGTAGAAGTATTTAACAAGACATTAGTCTTACAGATTATTTCAGTTGGAATAGGACCTGTTTACTTATCTTAAGTGAGCTGGGTTCATTTTCCGGCTAGTGCCTAAAATGAATAAATGGAAAATGTATTTGTTATACCATATTCAGCCCACCTCGGTGGCGTAGTTAGCTAACGTGCTAGTCGTGTTGAGTTAAACTGCTGAGGATGGGGAGATCAAGGTTTGAATCTCACTCGGGTGAACTGGAGATGGCTTTTCCTAAATTGTTTTCCACTCTCCTTCCACTTAAATGTGGGTTCACTTCCTCCATATTCAACCTTCCCAATTTCTAGCCCATTAGTGTAATTATTACTTAAGCGTGTAAACCGAATGGGTAGTAAGAAAGACACTGTACAAAAAAAAATTAGTAGATAATCAATTGATGTTATGGGGTTTTATGAAGTGGTAATCCTAGACCTAAGTTATAAAAAAAAGCAATATGGACTGTTAAAAGACCATAAGTGCATCAAAACTCGTCACAGTAATTTTTGTTATCGTTATGTGCAACACTAATATAACAATTTGGCAAGTTTATTAGAAGATTAATGTTTCATCACTTTAATCTATGTTGCCGACAAGTTTGCTGTAGTGCAGTGTTTCCCCAACTGTGGCAAGTGTACCACAGAAGGTACACCGAGGATTTTAGGTATACGTGACCTACTACTGATATGTACTAATCATTAATTTTAAGCAATTTTAAAAGTAATCAATTATTTTAAAGTGTATAAAGAGCTATTGAAATATCAAATTATACTTTTAAGTTAGCTCTTATATGAATTCATTTGGTTACTGTAAATATATAATATATTGAATTTATATACTGGATAGATAAACAGACAGAGATGAATAAAGACAGAAAGTGATATAGTTGGATATATAGATGTAGATAGAGCTATAGAGGTAGATAGTAATGATGGGGCGTATACAAAGATATATAGGTAGAGCTATTTATACGCATACATGATAGGATATTTAGGATATATGTAGAGGACGGACAATGATATAATGTTGCGCGTCTGGGCTACATCATTCGTAGCCCAGTTGGTGGAAAGATTGACTAGTACTAATGTACCGTTGATCAGGGAACGTCTGAATGTAATAATCGTAGGCCTACATCCTTTCCACGTCGCAATAAGATGAGGTGATGTTAATAATGAGTATGAGGGTCTGAAACCAAAGGAAACACTTAAAAACCTAACTTAAGACCAATTGACCAAACTCCAGTGACCGTTGGGGTGATTCTTATTTCAGGAGGTACCATCCAGGAATCGAACCCGGGATCCCCAGGCTCGTAGAAAGGTGCACTGACCAAGACAACTACATCACAGGGCGGGTTAATAGGATATATATATAAGATAACACATACATAGACTTTATAGATAGACACACAGATAGATAAATATATATATATCCTATTATATATATATAAGATAACACATACATAGACTTTATAGATAGACACACAGATAGATAAGTAAATATATATGTATAGATAGATAGGATAGATATACAGAGTGTTCAGAAACTCATAGCCCAAACTGCACATATAGCTTCTTTGAATCAAAAGTAATACAAAATCCCCATACACTTATTTCCGGAAACTATGCTAAAATTGCTAATACTTTAAATTGTGTTCAAAGTTTTGGCGTACAGCGCCAGTATATCAAAGCTGTTAAAGCATGCGTGTACAACAGGTTGCATATGAGCTAGGCGCATGGCACTGCACACCTCCTGACATCTTTGAGCGCGGCAGCAGAACACATCACAATTAATAGCAAACAACACACCAGTCCATCTATAAACGTGAATACGTTCACAGAAAGTGCGTTTCGTTATTACATGCGCAGTGCCGCACGCCTAGCTCCTATGCAACCTGTTGTGCACGCATGCTTGAACAGTTTTGCTTTCCCGGCGCTGTACGCCGAAACTTTGAACACAATTTAAAGTATTAGCAATTTTAGCATAGTTTCCGGAAATAAGTGTATTAGGATTTTGTATTATATTACTTTTGATTCAAACAAGATATATGTGCAGTTTGGGCTATGAGTTTCCGAACACCCTGTATAGATAACTGAACAATTAAAATCAGAGTTCTCTGACAAGACATCTTGTGAATGTGAGGAATGCCAGGCCTCCACCGTGGCTCGGATTCCATGTTAAACTGTAGGTCCTTCATTTCATCTCACAATCACCCTACCAATACACATTAGCGTAAGTGCGTATAACCCGAACGGGTAGTAAGACGCGGTGCTAATAATACTAATAATAAAATCAAAGTCAGTGAATGTTATGCTGATTTGGTTCCTTTATTTATTATGTATTTTAAATGATTTTAATATGTAAATCCAAATAAATAAGTCCACGTTGGGTTAAACTGCCCCTAAATAGGTGTAAATACTTCACGAACAGGCTGTAGAGTAGAATCGATACATTGTACATTGTACCTTATCCCATAAATAGAAGAGGACTGTGGGGAAGATTGAAACCTAATAGAAACGAACAAAAGTGGCTTCTGTTCCCTTGTGAAGTTGGTTATCTGTCTGAAGCTGTCAGTGATCGCAAGTACCCTTCGTTCCTCTTATCTTTATTCTGCATTTTCTTTTATTCTTTATCCTGTAGAACTCAGCTCGATCAGCGGAAGAACAAAGGGAAACTTGTCAAAACTTTTTTTTTAAAGAACTTAGTACGTACCCGACTTTACTCTTCTGATAGTCCAGAACACGAATAGATTGGAAGGGGAGGGGATGATTATGTGGTATGGGAGATGTAGGGGTAATACATAGTAGGGGTACATCAGGCCCAGAGAACTGCGTTTGAAGATTCTATGAATTCGAAGATAAATGGAATGTGTCTTGTAATTTCAAGATGGAGAAAATTGATCCAGCTTGAATCACTTTTTGTGTAGAACATATTTAGTGATAGACTTATAGTAAAAGTAATTTAATCAAGGCTTAGGAAGTTTTATATATCGTTAAACTAGTAGTAAAAAATTATTAGTAAAAGATAAAAAAGATAACATTTGAAAGCTATAACACATAAAATTAGGTTAAATAGCGTTTGTTAGTTAAATAATACTTAGCACCGCGTCTTACTATCCATTCGGGTTATACGCTTAAGTACTAATTGCTCTAGTGGGCTAGGAATTGGAAAGGTTTTATATAAAGGAAGTGAACCAGCATTTGCATGGAGGGAGAGTGAAAAAACACCCCAAGCTCACCTCATTAGTTAAAAATAAACATTAAAATGTACTGAATTACTATAAACGAATACATAAGTCTGGGTGTACGAGTGTACGTATTGCTTGTAACTAACATTTTTTATAATACATGATATGAAATTTTGGTTATATTTGATTGTTTAATTGCTTGTAACAAAACATTGTTTAGGGTTGTTACAAAAGATCAACAAAAGATTATTAATAAAATGTATTTAAGAGGAGAATATTATAATAAAATAATTTTGTTGGTTGAATTAGTCTTGTTAACATTTTAGACAAAAAAAATGCAACTTTTTAAAAAGCTCTTTTAGTACAAAAGTCTAGAACGCTCACATTATTTAAAAAGTATTTCAAAATATGGTTTACGACCAAATAAGGGCTATAAGTGCAAATAATTTTCTTCATAGAATTAAGAGTCACATATTTAAAGTAAATTCACTTATTCTTTTAAATATTTTTAAAGTTAAAATTTTATTTTAGTTGGTATCGTTTCAGTACAATGAAATAAGTGTACCGGGTTCGATACGTGGCATGGTCGAATCATTTATCATTGATGGAAGAAGGGTTTGAGCTTTAACAGGGATGAATTAAAACATCCGGGGCTGGATGTTGTGTCAGTTCTATATCTAAGTTAGTTTATAAGTCGTGTACTGATGTAATCCACGTTAAATACCACAAATAAATTAATTAAAATTAAATGTAAGATAAAATTATATAAATTTCATAGACGTTTTACATGAAATCCAGTAAATGTTTAGAAACATCGATAGCCTCTAGCTTTCCTCAAAGACGTACCGTATTATTATTTTTTAAAGTCACACTGGATATTTTTTAATATTTGAGGATTATTTTAGTGATTTGAAGCTTCATTAATGCCACTTCTGTGAAAAATTATCACAATTTGAGCATGTGTGCCTTATAATCCATTTAGGTTATCCATGTGTAATCAATCACGAGGATACAGACTTGGATGACCAAAGAATTATCAAAACGTGACCTATAAAATAACCTAAAATCTATCGGAAAATTACTTTAATTTACATAAAGTGACCTAAGAACATAAAAGCAAAGCAAATTGGTTCGAAAACATCTTTTGGAGGAAGGATCTGTCTTCTGCATGACGTCATGGAAGGAAAGTTTGAAGTAAAGAGGAGCTTAGGAAGAAGGATTCAAATAGTGGATGACTTGAAGTAAAGAAAAACATTCTGGGAGCAGGAGTCACAGTACAGGGTGCATTGGTGGTCTAAATTCACTGACAAAAGGAATGGACCTTTCGTAAGACAGACCACCCAATAAACATATATACATATACAAACAAAAATTTGTAATGAACGAACACGACTAAATCAACAACAAACTTCACAGATATAAACTAAAACAACTATATGGAACTAAAAGCCCTTAAATACTAAACTCTTGCATCTTGTTCAGTATAATATTGATTTACAAATACCTGCTTTAGAAGTAATAACTACGCCCTCACAACGCAACCCTGTCCAGCTTATATTGCAGTGTCTCACCGGGAAGGTGTATTTTACAAACATACCAGCAAAGAGTATATAAAGTTAATTGCCTGAATTATATTATTTTTATGGCAAAGAATTGTTTGAGTACAGTAGCCCCATGGCTTCTTTGGTGCTGAGTGACAGCTCACAGCTGACTTCTGACAGTCAACATTTAGGTATATAGCTAAATTTTGACCGTCAGATGTGACAGCTGCTAAGCACATATTTTTGCAGATCATATGGTTTGGCGTAGGGATACATAATTTGGTCTGGAAACTTTTCAAAGCTGTCCGTCAGCACCAAAGAAGCCATGGGGTTACTGTATATATGCAACAATACAATATCGATAACGTTTAAAAATGTATACTTATGATAAATGCCTAAAAATTACTCCAAAATTGCACACCAAAAAAAAACACTAACCAAGAAAAATATTACCTATATAAATAATTAAATAACTAGAAATTAATACAATATTACCTATAATATTTTTTAAAAAAATGTCAACAGCCAAGGGATTATGAACCAATAATGTATGTGAACACAACACGAGCATTGGCTATAACGTACCAAAATATTTCATTTATTCAAAATATGGGCCCCGATAATCACATAAATTGAGTAAAAATTATAAAGGCAAAATTTAAAGTATTTGTAGTAGCCCTACCCATAATTTCATGGAGGTAGAGTAATAAAACATTTAAGAAACCTCCTCCCTCCTTACCATTACCTCCACCTCAATAACACTCGGGACTCGAATAAGATCCCCGACCTTCCAGTGCAGGACTGAGAAATGCCAGTGGACCTCACTGGCGTTCAAACATGTCTTCCTGGATAACCAAACTAGAAAGACGTTTGTCTGAATCGTAATATAAAATTAGTTTTATCCGGAATACCTTTTTGGCTAAAAATATTTTTTTAAATTCAAGTGAAAAGCTCCAATTAAAATCTTGTCCTGTAAATTACATTTTAATAATGATATGGTTTCTGTTAAAAGCGATTATAGAATCTCTAATAAACAAATATATGTTTGTTTTTACTTTCTCATATCAAGATAAAGTATTGTAATAGTGAAAAAATCTATCTCAAGATTATGACGAATTTTTACGGTTTTTGTGAACACGAACCTGTCTGTTTGTATCTATCCATGGCCACGGATCCGTAATGGCTAGAAGTATTTTGTCCAAACCTGATATTTGTGTTTTAGCACCGTGTCTTACTACCCGTTCGGGTTATACGCTTAAGTATTAATTACACTAATAGATTAAGAATTGGGAAGGTTGAATTTAAAGGAGGTTAACCCTCATTAGCGTGGAGGGAGAGTGAAAAACCATTCAGGAACCCCCCTCAGTTCACCCAACCGAGTTCCGAACCTTGATCTCCCCGTTTTAGGCAGTCTAGCTCAACAGGAAACTAACGCATTTTCTAACTACGCCACCGAGGCGGGTGGTGTGTTTGTATTTATAAGTAAAACATGTTATAGGGTAGATTACTAAAAACCTATTTTTAAATTTTGTTTGAAGCTATAAGATACAGAGTATGAGAAAGTTTGTACGATTTTGTCTTACCATTTATTTAACAATATGTAAGCCTTATTTTATCATTGTTTGAAACAAAAAATTATATCTTATTCTTCATACTTCTAAGAAAAAATACATGCATTAAATTTATTACATTCTTAATATAGAGAAAACACGCTTCGATGGTTGAATATTTAAATCTGACCTGGATTCGAACCCCGATCCCCGATCCCCCCCGTTACCAGCAGTCCTGTATATTGCGAGAATGATTCCGAAGCGGGTCAAGTAAAGTTAAAACTATATCCTGGACACAGCCGATAAGGGTCAAACCCAGTGCACAAGGTCAGAGTTCTAACATCTCGCCTAACAGATCTTGATGACAGACATGATAAGAGTGATAAAAGTGGTACCGGATCGTTGAGCCGTGACAGCGTACGCCTACGCCCGTGAGAGTGACAAAGAACCAAATAGAGTCGCGACATGTCATTTGTTTCTGGTCGGACAAACACGCTCGCTCTTGTAAGGTTCCCTCTGTTCGCACGAATGATTTGATCAACGTAGTATCTCACCTTGACAGAGAGGGCTTCACGGTCGTACGAATACGGTATTCGTCTAGTTGGGCATGTTGGGTTTAACAGATGAATCATCGTCTAATGACGGCTCCAATTATTTGGGGGGGGGGGGGGGT
>CABFVX010000583.1:106931-142432 GCA_902151425.1 Timema shepardi
GGGGGGGGGGGGGGGGAAATGCATGAGGCTACTACTGGAACCTGTTGCGAACATGTTTAAGAACATGTTCTGTTCAAGATTAGACAGATCTGCCTTAGCTAACAGAACAACGAGCACGTTCTTTGAAAAGGTTCGCGAGCATGTTCTGTTCTAGTCTGTACCCGGCTTAAAATGATCTCAGTCGCTGCAACTTGCTTCAACAAACTCATTGTAGATACTGAAATGTTTGATCAAAGTTGGGAGTCAGCTCGTGCTGGTTGGTGAACATGTGTGGTTAAATATGACCGAGTTCAACTCGCGAGTCAAGCTCGCCGAGCCGGACTCACGAGACAGACTGGTACGTGGATGGGCTTTTTAAAAATTGTGGGGATCGTTTTTCTTAAATTATGTCTTAGTTACAGAAAACATGTGCATTTTGATATGACAATCGTAGAAGTAAATCTTTTTAATTGATCGTTTGGTATAACTCTATACGGTGATGTCAAAATAAATTTTCCAATTGAGAAATTCAGCTTTATTTTGAACATTTTTGAGAGTTCAATTTATTTATTTTTGGCACATTATTATCTGTGTAATAGCGATATTTTTTTAAATTTATTTTTATAAATGATGGAAATTGGGTTGGTAAAATTTCAGGAATCATTACAGAAAGGATTCGTTTCACGATTTAAAGATAACAAAAATTTAAAAAATATAATTATTAGTAAACGACAAAGTTGTATTCAGATTCGTAAGAAAATATTATTATAATATTTCACGGTTGGCTGTCAGTGGTTAGTAAGTTAAATAAAGAAATATTTTGTGGTCAGACAATAATTGCACATAGATTGAGACCAGCCTGATACAAAGGTCACTCCAGTAGGCCTAATTAAAGCAAACATTCTCTTTCCTTCGACGCATCAGTCTCTATATAAGCGTTTGAATTATGCCCATTAATATCAGACAAGGTTCAGGTTATTTATTACTGTGAGCTATTAGTAATAGGTGCGAAAATATCTGTCACCATACAAACAAACTGATAGTAAAGTACACCGTAACATAGCCGTAGAAAAGAGCAATAATAAATATGGCTAGCAAGTGGGATATAAGTTACATTTGTTTGCTTTTATTTCCGGTTTGTTTGTGCGACTCCTTGAAGCCTACTGAAAGAACAGTCATCGAGAAACGACAGATATCTGACATCTTCTCGCCTGGTCTTCAAGCTCCCATTATGTATCCTCAAGTCGAAACTTCGCCTCAGTTTATCCCTCTCCCCCTGACGGCGGTTGGGAGAGGCGCCTACTATCCAGATTCGACAGGTTACCTCCACAAGAACGACTTTGGGCCGGCCATCCCTGAGATGGGTCAACACAGTCATTTGCAGCCCGGAGTAGGCGGAGGATATCTAGGAAAGACATTCAATGGGGCACAGTACCACGGGCCAGCGGGATACATCCCCAAGAGTGATTTAGAGCAAATCATCACTGATAGAAGTCTACAGCGTCACTCGCAGTCCGGAGAAGGCAGCTACCTAGGAGGCGTCAGCGATGGGTTGCAATACCATGACACAGGGCGGTATCTGAAGGACGACCGCCACGTCGCTGACAACCATGGTCAGAAGAGCTTCATCTCTGACAGGTCAGATAAGAGGAAGGGCTCGGAGTACGGGCAGGGTTCCGAGGGGGGACACGTCTCGGGACACCGACGCCAGGAGGTGAGTGGGGGCGAGGAAGACGCCGGACACCGCAAGGGCCACCACACCAGTGGTTTCCATTCCACCTACCACAAGGACGAGTCGGAGAGGAACACCAATTTCTACGACGACGAGCACGACCGAGGTAACAAGGGGGACGTGCGAGAGTACGAGACTTATTACGGAGACCACGGCGCTGGGGGTCTCCGTGGGGGATCGCACGGGGCGGAGTTCGAATCCGGGACACATGAGGTCAAGGGGGAGCGTGGAGAGGGGAAATCTCTACACTCGCTGGCTGGAGGACATGACGACTACAGTAGGAAGAACTACGCCAATCATCGAGCTCAAGACATTGGGAAGAACAACGGAGATGTAAGGTTTTATGAAGGGGACGCGAGTCACGGGGTCCTACATAAACCTCATATTGGGTATTATTAGAGAGGCAAAGGCTATGATAAATTGAACCACTAGAGCAATCATAAACACTTTCATGCTTATCTTTTTATTGGTTTAACACTAGCGTAAGTTTTTAGACCAAAATATACATCGCTTAACCCTCCAGTATTAAAAATAATATTAAAAATAACTATTATGGCAATTGTATGTTTCAAAAAGAATTAAAAGCTATAGCTAACTACATTTAATAAACTTTATTTGTGTGTATATTTAAAATATTTTAATAAATAAGTGCTAAAAAAATCTTACATTTATTTATTTAAGGAATTATTCAACAAATTGCTTTATATCAAGAGATAATGATTGTATCCTAATGAAGCTTATAATATTTTCTCATAATATAATCTCGATCAAGGTAATAGTAAATATTGTCACTTTGTTTAACCTGAAAGCTAGCAATGTCTTCCTTGCTTGATTCCGCTATGGAGCAGTAATGATAGGGAGATTGTGCAGTAAGTCAAGAATCTTTCTAAAACTGAAGTTTTCAACTTTGTGAACAAAATCAATATTTAACTTTCTCTGTTAAGATTACTATGAGTATAAATATATGTTTGTCATTGGCAGTATATTTGTACACTTTGTTTGGGTTTCATTTTCTGTGATTGCGTCGCTACTGATCATAATTTCCCTACTTGTGACATTTCTCGGTGGCGTAGGTGTGGGGTAAACGATTACGAATGTTTACCAAAGTGTTACAGTTAAAGATAAATGTAAGTTTATATATGTAGAAACAACAAATAAAGTTTTCAGAAATGAGTTGAATAAACAAGTTAGCGAACATATTAATCTGTTTTGGAGAAGTTTATTGTATTTATCTACTACTTGAACAGATTTACTTCCTTGTAAATAAACTTAATTGAACCACTTATCTTCAACCCCGGTGGTCTTGGAATAAAGTTCTCTCCTTAGGACCCGATGTTCGTGGGTTCAAACCCAGCCGAGGCTGATGAGTTTTTCTTGCGCAATAAATCCTTAGCACAACTTACTTTGGATGGTAGGTAAAGCAGTCAGTCCCATGTCGAGTGTGGCATGTAAAGGAACCCTGGAAAGAATGGGAAAATACCTATATGGCAAAATTCGTCGGCTCTTTCACACTCGCTCATAGAAATTTAGTGTGGAAGGTAGCGAGAGAACCCCCACACTTCCTGAACTCCCCTAGTACGTGGGATTTTTACCAGATGGTTCATGTAGCACTAACCAGCTGAAAATCTGAGTGCACGCGCAGATCCGGCTGAAATCACATCAAATCAACCTTCGGGTTGTTGAATTAAAAGAAAATTAATTATTCAAAGTTTTTTATTATTTTATCTGGCTCAGTAATTTAGATATATTTTTGATTTTTAGTATTTTAAACATTAATTTGTCTCAACCTTTTGTTATAACCATTCAACCTAAACTATAACTTTTACTAAATAAATGATATTATAATAAGTACATTTTAAATAATAATCGAGATTTATTAGTAAAATTACCAATTCCTACATTAGTAATTGACTTTTAATAGCAATAATTATGATTATTTTGAAGATTATTCGCTTATATTATTATATAATATATATAATATTATTTAATTATTACATTCATATAAATCTAAATTTAAATATGTAATATATATATATATATATGTGTGTGTGTGTGTGTGTGTGTGTGTGTGTGTGTGTGTGTGTGTGTGTGTGTGTGTGTTCAATTATAATCTGCTTATTCTTGTTTCAGACAAGTTAAATTTGATTTAAATTTTGGTGGATATAAAAACAAATTTATAACTGCGTACTTTTGATAGCTATCCTTTTCAAATGCACTTGAAACTGTTTTTTTTTTTTCACTGAAACACTTTATTACTCGAAAGTCCCAAAAGCCTTTTAAAAAAAAGCTTGGCAGATATTAATGGTTTGTGTTCATGTCATTACGGTGGTCTATCACACTTTGAACTCCGTGTATTTTTTCATAGAAAGCTGGGAAAAAAAACTATTTCGGTTCTATTGAGCCTAAAGTAATCCCAAAACTCGTCCAATTTCAAGTATAAGTAATGGATCTATCCAATAAGAGATATAGAAACTACAAACAACTTTTAAACCATTTCCGTAAGACAATTGTAACAGTTCCATATATTTTTTACAACAATGGTTTCAAATCTAATATAGCTATCTTAATTTTAAAAGCATGGTAGAAATACCATTTTTCATTTTGGTCAAATTATTATGTCACTCAATGTAAAGAGAATAGAAAGGTAGCACCACTTGTAGGAATTTGATTATTTCATTGCTTACGTCACCAACTACACAGCAATTATATTTTAATACGAAGGCAGCCACACATGTATTTTTTTTAATAAGAAGAGTAATTACTTTAATTGGACATTGGCGTGGATTTTAAAGGTTTATTTTTAATTTTAATATCCAAAATGTGACCTGATTTTAACGTTTGTCTTCCATATAGCTTTGTATATGTACGCGCCTTGTGTAATGAATTACGTCACAAGCTAATCCAATCAAATGTCTTTCTCCATCTGGCACCGCCTTATATTCTCTTTACATTGGTTTCACTGACTCGTTTTTTTTTTTTAAATTATNTTTTAATTTATCATATAGAAAAAGTACAAGGATTGTGAACATTTTCTACATTCAAATTATTCTGGAGGTTGACGTTTTAAAGCTGTTATCGATTTCTCTGTTAGAATACAGATCTGCGATTCATATTTCGAGCATAATATTTCATTTAATTTCCAGGTTAATCCACCATTAAGAGCCATAATTTTGTTGCCTCGGTCTTACTAAATATTTAACTAAGCAGCCTTAAACCATACCACTTATTAACTATGAACATATATATGTATACATAGAGTTAAATGGTGTACATGTCACCTGAAAAAAAATATAAAAGGAATTCGTAGTAGAGATGGGCGAATACCGGAAGATTCAAATTCAAGTTGAGTTTTAGTATCTGCTTACCCGCTTCAGTGGTGTGGTTAGCTAACACGTTAGTTTCGTGTTGAGCTAAACTGCTGAGGATGGGGAGATAGAGGTTCGAATCTCGTTCGGGTGAAGTGTGGTGGTTTTTCCTAAATGATTTTACACCCTCCCTACACGCAAATGCGAGTTCGCTTCCTCTATATCCAACCTTCTCAATTCCTAACCCATTAGCGTAATTAGTACTTAAACGTATAATCCGACTGGTTAGAAGTACGTGGTGCTAAGTAGTAGAAGTAGTAGTAGTATTAGTAGCAGTAGAAGTAGTAGTAGCAGTAGTAGCAGTAGTAGTAACAGTAGTAGTAACAGTAGTAGTAGTAGCAGTAGTAGTAGCAGTAGCAGTAGTAGTAGTAGTAACAGTAGTAGTAACAGTAGTAGCAGTAGTAGTAACAGTAGTAGTAATAGTATTAGTAGTAATAAAAGTAGAAGTAGTAGTAGCAGTAGTAGCAGTAGTAGTAACAGTAGTAGTAATAGTAGTAGTAACAGTAGTAGTAGCAGTAGTAGTAACAGTAGTAGTAGTAGTAGCAGTAGTAGTAGTAGTAGTAACAGTAGTAGTAGCAGTAGTAGTAATAGTAGTAGTAACAGTAGTAGTAATAGTAGTAGTAACAGTAGTAGTAGTAGTAGTAGTAGTAGTAGTAGCAGTAGTTGCTTTAACTCTACTCGAAGATTTTTATAATTCTCAGTATAGTTTTTTTAACACCACGTCTTACTACCCTTTCGGGCTATACGCTCATGTAATAATATTACACTAATGGTTTAAGGGATTAGGGAGGTTATATTTTTAAGAATTTTATCCGCTTTTTCGCGTAGGGATAGGGGAAAATCATTTTGGAAAAACTATATTCAGTACACCCAAACGAGATTCGAACCTTGATCTCATCGTCATTGGCAGTCTAGTCCATCACTAGTGTGACGCCTTAGACTATTCAGCCACAGAAGCGGGCTTTATTTCAGTTGATTTTATTCAATTTTGAGATATTATTCATAGCAAACAGAGTCTCTAAACATTTTCTTTTTTACTTTCTTGCTATATCACAGATTGACAAAGTATTGTGATCGTCAAAAAAATCAAACTTGAAATTTTGAAGAATCTATACGTTTCACGAGCCCCCAAATCCGAAAAAGTGGTCTTTGAATTTCCGTCTGTCTGTCTATCTGTACCACCAACTATAACCTAAACTATTTTACCAATCGGGCTAAAACTTGGTATCTAGGGTTGCCCCAAGGGGTTTTTGGAATTGAATATCTAAACCTAAAATTAAGGGTAGTTTACTGAAGGGTAAAAAGAGAAAAAGTCAATTTTCTCAAAATTGGATCTAACAATTTTTAATAAATATCATTTCTAAACGTTTATAAATATTACAAACAAAATGGCTACCGTCAATATTTCGGCAAAATGGCTTTGAGGGTTCCGGTCTGTTGTGTAAATTATCATTTTTTATCATAATTCCTAAACTATTTGAGATAATAAATTACTTATCATTGCAAATATGTATATCTATTTATAATACAAATATTTTTATTCGAAGCATATTATTATTAAACCAATAATGTTCAAGCTATACGCATATATATATATATTATTTATAAATATATATTATTTATAAATATATATATTTATATATTAGCTTTTCGAAAACTAATTGTAAATTATTGCGACCGTAAAAAAAAATCTAACCTGAAATGTTGATAGATGTCGACGTTTCATGACTCCCCGAACCCTAAAATGTGGTCTTTGCAATGCCGTCTGTCTGTGTGTCTGTTTAAACTTAAAATTAAGAGTAGTTTAATAAAGGGCGAATAGAGAAAAAATATATTTTCCCAAAATCGGCTCTAATGATTTTGATTAAAATTCGTATATAGGCGTTGATTAATATTATAAATAAACTGACTCTTTTCATTTTCCCGTGAAAATGACTTTTAGGGTACTTTACAGAAGATGAAATTTACGTATCGCCGCAACTATTTGAGATACTAAATAACTTATCATTGCAAAATTGTTGTAATATTAAAAATAAAAAACTTTAAATGTAATATATTTTTATAAAACCATAAGTTTGTACAACAATTATTTTTCTCCTTTATTTTAGACTCAATAGTCAGTATTTACATTTTTTATTGGTAAAAACTTATAAATGAAGAATTAAATAGCAATGCGATAACATGAAGATGTGAAACAAATAATGAAATGTCAAAATTTTTAAACGGAAGTCAAAACTTTAATACGAAGTGTTGACCCTTGTGGACCTAATATTGATCTTTTTATCGGTCCAAACATAAAATTGAGGACAATAATTCTTTAAAAATAAAATTATAAAATTTAAAACCGCGAATCAAAAAATGTTTTAAATAAGGATAGTGCAATTTAATCTTGGGTTTGCTAGTGAATATTAATTAGATTCACATATTTTACGAGTTATGAGTAAATATTTCCATTTTTAAACAATATAGCAAGCAAGTCTGTGCGTAGCTTCATAGAATTTATTTATAGTTAAAAAAGCTTATAGTTAAATTAAATTTATTCAAAATTCAGAATTTGTGTGATAATAATTTTTCTTAAAAAAAAAGTTCATTCTAAAAATCTATGTTTGTACCTCTTACTTATAAATTGATTCATTACAGAAACTCAACTTGAAATATTTCTAGTACAAATTTTGCTTTAGCATTACTAGAACTCGAAAAATAATCGTGTTTTTTTAATTCAAACTCGAATTGAACTCAAATCGAAGTGAAAAATACCTAATGCGCACACCTTCTAGTTCTCAATATGGTCGTTTATCCAAGCGAACCGTACTAAGCTGTAAAAAAAAATATACATTTACATTAATATGATGTATCATATAAACTAGATAAAGTGTCACAGATGGAATTCTTACAATTGCAATGGATTTTGTAGAAAGCGGACGTGACGAAATATAAGAACTAAATGCCTCGCAGGACAGTTAGAAATAGACATTTTGTCCGTAAACTCTCTCTCTCTCAATCGACGTTATAGATACACCCTTACTCCGCAAATAAATCCCCTGTCGTTATACTTCAAGAATGATATAAAAAGAAAACTAAATCTTTCTGAGGGACAGTATTGATATTCGATGTCGAAAAATATTTATGAAGTTGTATACAAGAAGATGATGTATCAATTTATATTCAAAAAATATCTTGTAGAGTGTATGAATAATATCAATATTGTGCCTGGTTGAGTTTTTTTCCCTCCTTTTCTGGAACATAGGATTTAAGTTGATTCTATATGGAAATTTCACATCTATAGTTCTATTTCGAGTTAATTAAATACATGTTTTGAATAGGGAATAAAAGTAAAAACATTAAATATATATTTTTAAAAAAGATTTGTTAACAAATATAATAATATTAATATTTAGAAAAGGAATATATAGGATTTAAAATACAATTAACTAATTAATGATAGGGAGATCGGTGTTCAAATCCCAAACGAGTATAATGAGAGTGATTTTTCCTCATCTGTTTTCCCCTCTCCCTCCACTCAAATGCGGGTACACTTCGTATGGATTCAACATTCATCATCCTTAACACACTAGTGTAATTAGTAGGTCTACATATGCGTATAGCCTGAACAGGTGGTAACATGTAGGGCAACAGACAATCAACTAATTAAAAGCCTGATTTTGTGATCGCATGGTCTAAGGTGCTACTCTTGAAGTAGATTAGACTGACGATGTGATAAGTGTGGTTTTTCATCGTTGTTTTACACTCTCCCTCCCCACAAACGCGAGTACACCCATAAATATAACCTTTCTCATCCTTGAAACCATTAACGTAATTAATACATAGGCGTATAGATCGAATTCGGTGCTAAAAATAGTACAGGTAAGGTAAGTAGAATTTACAAAGGAAATGTAACAGCATCTACGTGGAGAGAGAGTGGAAAGACATTTAAAGAGAAAAATCCCCCTCTGGAGACTCGGCAGATTCTAACCCAGACTTCCTTGTCACCTGATAACCAGACCAGACGTGGTTGTGCATCTCAGTCCATATGTCCAACAATGTGGGGTGAAGGCCAGCTTATAATTGGTTCATATAATTATGTTTTTAATTGTATGTATTTAACGTGCACTTTCTCAGCCGAATAGTTACATCAGCATACGAGAATTTCTATGAGCGAGAGAGAAAGGGCTATCTAATTTTCCCAGGAAAGGTATTTTCACATTCCTTCCAGGGTTCTTTTACGTACCACAATCGACATGGGTCCAATGGTTCCCCTCCGAAGGAAGTTGTGCTACAGAGTTTTATCGATCAAGGAAAATCCGTAAACCCCAGCTGGGTTTGAGCCCACGAAAATCGGAAAATCTGTTCTTGAAGCGAGAACTTTACCCTAAGCCGAATGAGGTCGAACGGTTCATATCGACGTGTTAGCCATTCGACGACGAAATCAATGACCTGTCGATCGATCACAGGCCGTTGACTATCAAGTCAAGTGTGTTACTTCAATGGGAAAGGCGTCTTGGCTGACGAAGCGTGAATGAAATACATTCTTTTGGAAAGATATTTTAAAATTCAAACCACGATCAGACATTTGCATCGCGTGGCTGCGTGGTAAAAGATGACGTTCTACCAAACTTACATCTAAATATGGTCGACCCAGTTCAACATCACCTGAAAACTTGGGAAACCTAGTTCAAATTGTTTTTGTTTTTTTACCATTGCATCTTACTACCCGTTCGTTTTACACGCCTATGTACTAAATTCATGTTCGTCGAGTAATTTTTTTTAAAGGCTGCTTGAATACTGAGCTTGACTTGCATTACCTTATATCCTAACTTAATATTGCTCGGCACTAGTGAGATGAGATACAACATTTATTTTTGGTTGATCAATTTTACCTGATTATTAATCAGGGCGTACCGGGTTCGATTTCCAGCTGGCACCTTGGGTATCTTTCCCTTAAGGGGAAAGGTTCAAACGGTCACCAGAGTTTGGTTAATTAGGCTTATGTTAAGTTAAGACTCACACCGGCACCAAAACTTCATAATAACTTTCACACCATCATCTCATTGCGGGTATTACGCGTAGACAACCTTCTATGGTATACCCTAGGCCTAGATTATATTAGAACATTATATATGCAATTAAAGTGCCTATTCTTAGAACACAGAATTGATATGCAATAAAGGTGTGTATATCTTATCAAAACAAAGTTTTATTATCATGGTAAAGTTTATATGCAAACAATCTTATCAGAACATGAGTTTATCTGAAAATAATATACCTAGATCATATCAAAACATAGTTTATATGCAATCAATGCATCTCTACTTTATCATAATTTTAATTATATTATATCAATGTAAGTAGATCTTATCTTAATAAATTTTTTATGCATTAAAGTTGTCTAGATCTTATAATAACAGAGCTAATATGCAAGCAAGGTTCCTAAATATTACTATGGCAGAATTTATCATATTATCGTGGAGCGTATAGTTTATCATAAAGGTGTTTGTATTGAAAAATTATGCCTAAAGTTTATTAGTAAAAAGCTTGTATTTAATATCACGTATTCAAACAAAATATTAAGGAAGCATTCCATTATTTATTCACTCTATAACTTCCATTCAAGAGCCGTTCTACAAATACCCTCGACACCTACATCGAACTTCATTTCCACGCGCCAGCTATTTCATAGTAGAATATAGTCCGGATACCTGAATTGTTTTCAGTTACGTCCATACACGTCCTCGATAGTTGTTGGCTGAAGGGGTAGAAGAGAAGATGAACCTAAAGCCATTTCCTGCTATTCTTCTTCACAATACATTTTATTGAGCTAGATTTCCTACACCTTCTCAATCCCCTTTCTAACCTTTCTGAATTCTCAAACAGAGGAGGAAATTATTTCAAAGAGAGAGAGACTGATATTGAACAGTAGTGTTAGATAGAAAAATAAATTGCTGTTTTATTTCATCACAACATATTCATTTTACAGACGGCAAGATTTAATCTAACTTTGTTGGCAAGATTAAATAAAAACAAGTTGCTTCTTTGTCAATTTATAATTTCAACTCTTTTTAAGTTGTGCCAAATATTTTTTTAAATTCTAGAACAGCTTCTAACTAACCGTTCGGGTTATACACCTATTTACTAATTACGCTAGTGTCTTAAGGATGAGTAAAATTGGATTTTAGAGGAATTGTACCTACATTTGCTTGCGAAAATATTTTTGAAAAACCACCCTCACTACATTTTACCTGGATTCGAGACCCGATATTCCCATCATCAGCAGTTTAGTTTGTTGGGAAAGCTACGCCTTAGAACAATAAATATTTTTAAGCGTGTTTTTATTTTAACTTGTTTGGTTGAAATAGGATATTATTTTACACTTTTTATACTTATAAAAATATAATAATATTAATTAAAATAAAGATATTTCAAAATGAAAAATTATTTTTATTTGTTGTAATAATAAAAATATATTATGGTTGTAAGTTTAGTTTAATACTTATATTTATATATGGATTTATATAATTAATTTTTGTATATTGTATATATATATATATATATATATATAATTCTTGAGACAAAAGGACTGTGATATTAAACGGAGTTGTATAGTCTATTCTTTACTAGATTAGTTTAACATATGAGTCAAAATTGTATGTTTTATTATATACATTGGAAAATTCAAGTATAATGCATAAACTACTTACATAATGATAATATGTGGCCAATTGAAGTAAATTTAGTTATATTTGTATTATGATTTTTAAATAAACATGAATAGCTAAATTGGTAAGGTGGTTGCAGTGTTTGAATTATTATCCGTATTTTTTTAATACACCCTACTAGCTCCTAGATTATTCAAAATATAATTGGGTGAACTTTCTTTTTTTCTTAGTACCACTTCTTACTACCTGGTTGGACTATAATCTTATGTACTAATTACTACGCCAATGCTTTTAGGTATTTTAAAGGTTACAGTTAAAGGAATTGTAACCACATTCACGTGGAGTGAGAGTGGAAAACTCTGTATGGAAAACCACCCTCGTTACACTCAACCAAGATGGGAACACCAAACTCCCCGTTATCGGCAGTCTAGTCTACTGCGACAGTAGCGCACTAGACCATGTTGCCACCGATATGGGTTTGTATGAACTTAAACCACGGATTCAACCTCGTGCAGTGGTGGATCCAGGGAAGGGCGATAACCCCCCTCCCTTCCAGCATATAAATTAAACCAAATTATAGAAACCATTACCTTTATATTGTAAAGAATGATAACACCTCCCCCGTCCTATCTCCTACATGACCTAATCAATAACGCTTTCAACTTAGTTACAATATTCAGAAAAGCAAGTGCCTTAACACTAGAACTCTCCAGTAACTAAATTAGAAGTTTAATATGATAGCCAAATATTTCTATTAAAATACATATTTTCTTTATTAAAACCTACTAAAACGTTTTAGGCTAATGTAGTTTACATATTTATTATATCTATTTTGAAAGCGACTTTTTGTTTTATGTTTTTTATATTAAAATTACAAATTTGTTGATCAAAATTGTGTTTTTCCTTATAAATCCTCCACGTTAAACTGTAGGTCCTTCATTTCATCTCACTATCACCCTATCATTGCACATTAGCGTAAGTGCGTATAACCCGAATGGGTAGTAAGACGCGGTGCTAATAATAATAATAATAATACTTATAAATCCTCTTTTTATTATCATTATACTCATTAATTATTTTTATGAACTAATATTAGTATTAAAATCAAAATTATTATAGATAAAAATATTGATTAATTCAAACTATTAAGTCTATATTTGAAGGAGCCTTATGAAAACCAATGCTCTCCTCGGATTGATCCACCCTTGACCTCGTGCGAGCTTCACAGTTTAGTTATCTTTATTATAATTATTATTATTATTACCCTTTCGGGTTATACGCACTTAAGCTAATGTGTAATGGTAGGGTGATTGTGAGATGACATCGAGGACCTACAGTTTAACGTGTAATCCGAACCACGGTGGAGGCCTGGCATTCCCCACATTCACAAGTTATGATTAATACACGTCTTGTCAGAGGTTAAGGAAGGGTTTGGCAATCAGATAAATCCGTGATGTGACTGAAGATTGAACCCCGGACCTCCAGCACAGAAGTATGACACCTTACGCTTAGACCACCAGGTCACCTTATCTTAATCCACGAGATTTAATATTAAATCAGTAAGATCTCTTAGGTCACTCAATAATAAGTTGATGAAATCTTAAAATAAATTAATAATATGTACTCTTATACTAAGCCAATTGCACATGGGAGCGCTCTTTAATGTAATTGAATACAATAGAAGGGCTAGATTCGGTTGCGTGTCCTCGGTGCCCCCCTTTACCTCCCTGTTCCACTTAGCCCTCGTGTTATCATGACACTTAATTGTTAAGAAACCTCAACTTTTAAATTTATTTCGACACCTAGAAGAGAGAGGTATTATGATCGTAAAAAATTATAGATCTCTAGATTTTTATAAATGTCGACGTATCATACATAACCTCCTAAAACCGAAAAAGTCGTTTTTGCTATGGCGTCTGTCTGTATCTCGTACAAGATCTGAAACCATTTAATTGATCCGGCTGAAACTTGGTATCTAGGATTTTCATAAGGTCCGCCCAAGGGGTTTTTAGAATTTGATATTTAATCCTAAAATTATGGGTAGCTTACTGAAAGGAAAATAAAGAAAAAAATTGTTCCTATCAAAATCCTTTGTAACCATTTTGATCAAATTTTGTATCTAGACACTGTGTATTATTTCAAACAATATGTAAATTTTAATTTTTCCATGAAAATGACTTTGATGGTAATATACATAAGCAGAAGTTCCCAATCTTAATTATACCTCTGTAATTATTTGAGATATGAGATAATATATCCTTGTAAAAATGTAGTAGTACTATAAGATATAAAACTTTTGTTAGAAATGTATTTTTTTATATAAAATCGATAGTTTTTTTAGCTATAAGCCAGCATTTTTTTTATTCAAGTCTTTGAAAATGAGATATATCCTATGCTATTTGGTGGATAGACATGATACTCGTTTCTCAATGTCTCTGTAACATTGTGTATTATTACATGTATACTCTTTAGTGGAGTGTTTCCGTAACGGTGTATATTATTTCGTTTAACAAGATTTATTTAGTTAATACCTCTATTTTAATATTAAAGATAGATAAAGTGAGTATTTGCGGTGCACCTTAGCATTTATTTTTAAATGTAGAAGGGTGTATTATTTATTTTATACATAAGTATCATTTTAATATAAAAGGTTAAATACTTAATTAATATTTTTATTTTTTTCTAATATGTATAATTATTAGCCAACAGTTTGAAGAAAAGAATCAAAAAGGAGATTATTGGAATAAATGTCTAAAATAAATAAAATCAAAATGTACGATAAAATAGATCGGTTTAATATGTTTAAATAACTTCTATAAAATAGTATAGCATTGAATTTTACAAAAACTAACAAAATGTTTCTAGAAATATTTTAAAATACATAAATTTTTACCCAAAACATGCAAAATTTATTTCTTCGGGACACTAATGTAGCAAATGAATCGATAATCTCATTAAAATCTGTTTCCCGAGCTGTCTAATTTTCAATACTCAAAATAGAAAATCCAGTCCACCTTTAAAGATGGGAAAACTATAGTACTAACCATCCCGTCCAAAATGTGATAAAATTAAACTGTCCTGTTCATTTCTTTCTTGTTTATTCTAAAAAAAAACCTACAAACCCTCTTAGCATTGCGCCCTCAAATCCCAACCGTTATCTCTTAAAGTCACTCAACAATAAATGCATACGCTGTTAGAATTACTCAATAATACATTTGCGCCTTAAATTTACTTAATAATACATTCGTGTACGTTTAAATTTACCAAATAATACATTCTTGCACTCTTAAACGTACTGAATAATATATTCTTTCACTCTTCAAGTTAATTAATAATACATTATTGCGTTCTTAAAGTTGTTGAATAATACATTCTGCATTCTTAAAGTTATCGAATAAAACATTTTTGCAAGCTTAAATTTACTGAATAATACATTCTTGCACTCTTAAAGTTACTTAATAATACATTCTTGTGTTCTTAAAGTTACCGAATAATACATTCTTGCGTTCTTACACACGCTGAGTAATACATTCTTGCACTCTAAAAGTTACTTAATATATTCTGCGTTCTTAAAGTTACCGAATAATACATTCTTAAAGTTACTGAATAATACGTTCTTTTACTTTTAGAGTTACTGAATAATATATTCTTGTGATCTTAAATTTAGTAAACAATACATCAGTGTTCTCATAAAGACGCAAATAAAACCGTTCCGCTCTCTAATAAATTCTTACTAAATGTTATCAGTGGTCCGGAAAGCCAGCTTGGGGCTCCTGACTGCACATTGCAATTAATTTAATATCATTTGTTTAGCGCCATAAAACGAACCCGCTTTAAAGACGAACAGTTAAGAGAAATGAAAAAAAAAGAGGTAGGTCATTTGTCACAGCTAGGACGCATATGGTCTGATAAAGACTTTAAATTAGTTTGCAAAGTAATTTTGTTGCTGAAACCCCTTTCTTCCGCCCATTTCTTGTGCCGTGCGATCGTGTCGCTAAAAGGCTTTAAAAGTTAGTTCACTGCCAAAAAGTTAGAGCTCTTGCAATCCTTTAAAAAATTGAAGAAGCATGCCACTTTTTGACTTAGAACCAGATAAACTTTACGTATACAAAGTAATTGTGTAACAAATGAGCTCACCGAGTTTACAGTCATGATCAACAATATTTATATTGAAAACTATGACATAGAACTGAGGATTATTAGGACTGTTGCATCAGGCTTAAAGATTTGTTGATGTGTAATTTCTACTTTTACTTTTACTTTGTGACTACATTTAGGAAAGAGAAAGTATTGTGATTTGAAACTAATTCTAATTTGATTTTTGATGGATGTCGACATTTCATGACCTTCTGAACACACAAAAATGTATTTTTCAATAACGTATGTCTATATATTTCTCTAATTAGAGCCTAAACAATTTTACCGATCAGGGTAAGACTTATTACATAGGATTTTCATAAAATTCCCCAAATGGGATTTTGGTATTGTCGATCTACCCCTAAAATTATGGATAGTTTACTTAAGGGCAAAAAGAGAAAAAAAATCGATTTTGATTCTAATTAATATTTAGACACTCATTACAAAAGAAACGGCACTATTTATTTTCACGTGAAAAGTATTTTGAAAGTACCTCACAGAAGTGTAAATTTCCTATTTTTATCATAGCTCCACCAATCTTTGAGCTATGAAATAACTTATCTTTGAAAAGTTGTAGGAATCTAAAAAATATGAAACTCTTAATTTATTTATATAAATTTTCCCTAAAACTTCCCCAACGTTTTGAATGCAATCGATATATCTTAAGTTTCAAAGTTCTTACTTCCCCTGCATTTTAATTTATTCAAAGGTCATTAATATCAGAAACATTGTTAATTGAGTTACAATATAAAAAGTAACAGTTACATCCCTTATTTTCTCAAACCCACATAACGACTTCAGCGCTTGGTGGTTGAATGTAAAAAGTGTATCAAGCTTTGGGGTTACCAGGTATGTTCTAGATTGGAGATGTTAATAGTGAGTACAATATCACAAAGTTTGCAAATATATATATATATATATTTTTATCTTATGATTCAATTAAATTAAATATTAATTTGAAATAATTTTACAGAAATTTTCTATCTCTAATCAGACCAGAAAATTTTCAGCGACATTTAAACTTTATACACAATGAAATATTCGATAGCTTAAAATATTTTACAATACCGTTTTACATCTCAGATGCTAGGCCTATTAGTTTAGATGAATTTTTTTCACAATTATAAAGGATGAAAATTTCATTTATAGCAGCGTTAATAGAACAACATATGTTTCTATAGATGAATAAATAAATATAGCGCCAAGTGTTACTACTCATTTGGGTTATACACTTATGTACTAATTGCATTAATGTGTTAGGGTTAGGGAAGGTTGAATTTTAAGAAAGTATACCATCATTTTTGTGGTTGGAGAGTGTAAAAATCAGCCTCTCTACACTTAATTAAGATTCGAGCCCCGATCTTTCTGTCATAGGCAGTCTAGTCAATAATGGTAGATAGATAGAGCAATAAATAAATAGATGGATGTATAGATAAATAGATTTGATAGAATATAACTAGTAAAAGCCAAATAAGCAGGTGGTGGTTATTTTAAGATTAATTTTGTTGATGTATTTTTGATCATCTGCGTGGAATCAAACCATTTTACACAAACAAACAGGCCAGTCTATATAGGAACTCCCTGGTGTTCTTGTGGGCAATTCAGCCCCTGAATAATAGTGAATAGGAGATGCAGTGGGACTCGTAAAACGTTCGCACTATTGATAAAGCAATAGAGGAATTGACCCTAGTCACGTGACTATAAACTGCTGCTAGGAAAGAATCGAATCATTTGAACTAGTTCCGTTTTGGGGGAACATTGAATGAACTCGTTAAAATATAAACAAAAAAAACTTAAATAATTACCCCGTCTTACTACCAATTCAGATTATACGCATATTAATAAATACTCTACTGAGTTAGGGACGAGGCAAGTTGAATTTAGAGGAAGTATGCTCGTATTTACGTAGATGAAGAGTTGAAAACCATTTAGAAAAAAAAACAACGGGGATTATAATACCAATCTTCCTGTCACAGGTAATATCAAGAAACATCTTTAATTTACGTATGTAACAGAAGAGTAAAACGTAGGCATACATTGATTTTGGTAGGACGTCCATTTTGAAAAACTACTTTTTCCTACCAAAAATCCTGTTTTTGCCAAATATAACTTTTAAATACAACTTATAAAAATAAAAAAAAGCTCAAAGGTGAAGAAGTACTTGACACTAGCCCTGTTAAATTAAAAATAATGCTTTCTCTAACTTCTAAAAGAAGTAATTATGGAAGTACTTGGTTAAAAACCAGTACATAAGTGATCCTGTACTACCCCCCGTTTTGGAGGGCTAGAGGAAAACATGCCAAAAAACAGTACTGCCCTAAAAAACTTATTATAACAAGTGTGTGTAGTTGTGTAGTTAAAATATGATATATATGGTTAAACGATATTTATATATAAAGAGAACATAACCCTTTCAAGAACAGCTTTTTACCACTTAAGCTCACGGCGAGACCTCTAAAAGGAACGTTGAAAAAGGGGTCGAGAGCATTTATGGTCGATTCTAGTTCTTGGGTGTGAGTTGGGAAAGATTCGGAGGAATTGAAAAAAGGTGGGGGAGGTGGGGGAAAGAGGTGTTTAAGATGGATCCTCGAGACCAATTTTGTTGTAAAAAGGGCCGATGCGTCGGTCTACCTTTAAGATGGAACCAGGAAATGTCACAATATTTAGCTTTCGTGCTCCCTGATAGGTAGCAACCCTAACTTGCTTTGTTCCACTATGCCGTGACTGACAAACAGGTCCTGCATTTTGATATGTTGTTGTTTTTTGTACACCACAGACAATGCTCATGTGTACATTAATTATGCTAATGATTCTATAGTTATAGAAATGTTCTTATAGGTTTTTTTGTCTATAATTTTCATTTTGGAATTTTGGGTCATTTTTTATAAATTTGCTTCCTGTTAGGATCATCTTGAGACTTTTTTAGACGATTTATAATAGTATTTAGTCATTTATGTTAAATAGTATATTTTTAAATTGCATCAATACTCAAACATACATTTTTAAATCAAATAATTGCCATAAAAAGTAAATAAGTATGATTTTAGGCCATGAACTACGCATACTCTTTGCTTGTATGGTTCTAAAATACACATTCCTGGTGATGCACTGCAACTAGGATCGAGAGGGTTGTTTTGGGAGGAGATAACTTTTGGTATGAAGTAGATATTGGTAAATCGATGCTATATTTGGCAGAATTCCAGAGTTTAATTGTTCTATGCATATATTATTTTTAGTTTCCTTTTGTAAAATGTGTGTTTTATTTAGCCGTGAACATTCATATAGAGATTTTGATTAAACCTTTACATCAATTTATAAGTAATTTCTTAGTAATTTATAGGTTGGTAACAGGGAAATATGAACATTTGTGTGAATCTGAGGATAGCCCAAAGCCCCAAAAAGATGGAGAGCCACGGTGTACAATAAAAAGTATACATGTATGTTATGTCGAAGAACTGCAAAGGAATAGTCCTCACTTGTAAGCTAAATATTTAAAAAAAATGAATTTCACTTTCTTCAAACAGATTTATAATAAGTTTTTTACCTGTTGAAAGGAACATATAAATAGAAAAATATTTAATCAATTTTAGTAGTTTTTTGTATGTATAAAAACAAAATTCCACCAAACCCAGTTATACAACTTAACAATCTATTAATTAAGAATCAAATAGCCAGAGCTATTATTTGTGCTTTTAGAGTGGGATTCTCTATCTAGATATCATATTCTGAAAATTGAAAAATCACACCTGCGCACGGGAATCGAACCCATACCAAGCCAAAGGTCCCGGGTTTGATTCCCGTGTCCAGGTGTCATTTTTCAATTTTCAGAGTTTATTAATTGATATAATAAAACTAGCGTATATGTATAAATGGATAAAGGCATCAATCTCACCTTTTTCTGGTTTGCCAGTGAGCGATAGTTCTGGGTTCAAATCCATATTAGGCGTTTCTATGTTTATTTTTTATACATGGTTTCCTAGTCTCCTTCAACCCAAATGTAAGTATAATACTTTTAAATTAAATATCCCTTTTCTCTATTTTATTAGTATAAATACGTGTATAGCTCGGATGGGTAGTAAGACACCAAATAAGGAGGAACAGTTCCAATTTTATTAAATAGAATTAATATTCTGTTCAAAGAGCTATTCTATCTAAAATAATTAAAATTGCAAAAAACCTGTTTCTGAGTAAGCGAGCTATACCGACCGAGCAGCCGCCGTATGTTGGCGAAGATAGTGCCAACACTTGCAGATATATCGTGTCATGTGGTCAGCACAACTCGCCCTCCAGCTATTGCTTTCAGTTTTACAAACTGGACCCGCTACTTATTTTCTAAGATGGCGATATTCCTATAAAAATATTTGAAATTTTAATAAACCTCTAGCTAACCCGTTGATTCTTCATACGTCAATTTTGCATTGACCGTTGTTAACTGTAGCTTCTAGATTTTAAAATGTAAACTAAAAAAAAATTATTCTAGGTAGACTATATATTCCTAATATAATTTTAATCCCCAATTTTAAAAAATAATATCCCTCTTTGAATACTTTTAGGCACTTCATAGCTGTGCTGTCATTTAAAAAAAGAACGATAAAATTAAATACTTTGTAACTTCGGGAATCAGAGTAGGAAGTGATGGTTTCCCGTTTTAAATAAATATATAGATAGATATCTCTTTTTGAATAATTTAGCTACCATTTTTAGCATCGCGTCTTACTAACCGTTTGGGTTACACGCATAAATAATAATAACGCTAATGGGTTAGGAATTGAGAAGGTCGGATACAGAGGAAGTGAACCCACATTTTCGTGGAGGGAGAGTGGAAGACCATTTAGGTAAAACCACCCCCAAGTTTACCCGACCGAGATTCAAACCTTGTTCTCCCCGTGCTCGGCGGTATAGCTCAATACGAAACTAGTGCGTTAGCTGACTACGTCACCAAGGTATCTGTAATTGTAGTATTACATTTTATTATTTACCTCTTCAATACACATTCTCTGCCAATGAATATATCCACTAAGATCTACCTAATCATCCCTCACAGTCTATCACCTACAACACAACGTAGAAATAATATATAATATTAACCATGAATACAAATAATAATAATAATAATACCCCGGTTAAGATTAAACCTGTGCCTGGATCAAAGCTGGCCGCGCTATCTGTGCGCGTAGCCCTTCCCTTCCCCCATAACGCCGTCGTGGAGGACCCCGGGCACCCCCTGGGCTCAGTCAGCCCAGCCACCCCGGGCAACCCTCACCTCTCCAACCCTCCCCCTCCCCCCCATCCATACCCCTCTCCAAACCTTCTGTCCTAACACCTCACCACTTAGAACCACCGCCGTGTGCTTAGAAGGACCGGCCTGGACTTGTTTGATGAGCCGGGAGCCCTCATCGCTAAAGGACCGTCGATAACTTTAAGCACCCGTATAGTTGATCACGTGGGTAAAGGCGTGAGCTCCATTTAATCTGATTTTCCAGATGATTGGAGGGTCAGGATAAAAATATCACCCAGATATAGCTGGGTTATTTCTTTTCTTAAATCTGTTTATCTGGTTTTCCGGATTATTGGGGGGTCAGGATAAAAATATCGCCCAGATATAGCTGAGTTAATTTCTTTTCTTAAATCTGTTTATCTGGTTTTCTGGATTATTGGGGGGTCAGGATAGAAATATCGGCCAGATATAGCTGAGTTATTTCTTTTCTTAAATCTGTTTATCTGGTTTTCCGGATTATTGGGGGGTCAGGATAGAAATATCGGCCAGATATAGCTGAGTTATTTCTTTTCTTAAATCTGTTTATCTGGTTTTCTGGATTATTGGGGGGTCACGATAGAAATATCGGCCAGATATAGCTGAGTTATTTCTTTTCTTAAATCTGTTTATCTGGTTTTCTGGATTATTGGGGGGTCAAGATAGAAATATCGGCCAGATATAGCTGAACTGTTTATTTTCTTACATTTTTTTTTACTACACCCCCTTCCACGCAAGTGCGGATACATTTTACTTATATTAAGTTTGACCCATAAAACATATTGCAGTGCAGTTTCCTGCATTATTAATTTGATATCAGTGAAATTGATATTATTTTAGTATATTTTAAATTATCATAATTTTTCAATTTTGTTGTATTTTTCTTAGATAAGGAAATATTTTTTATCTTGTTTGAATTAAATTGTTCAGTAAATTATAATTTAGAAAACCGTACCTCTTCTAATTTGAGCTGTATTACCAATCTAAGCTAGAATTTAGGAGGTTGGGAAGGAGTGTGGGGGGGTTGTGGCCTCTTAAGTGGGTAGTAAGTAAAATATTTAACTGTAGTTTACTTACGATAAATTATTGAAAATTTGAAACTTTTCCGGATTGGCCTTGAAAATTTGAATTTAATATGGATACCTGGCAATAATTTCCCATGATAAATAAAAATACATTTTTATTTCCACAAACTACACATATTTAAGAGAATTCTACAAATAAATTATTTTTCCAAATTTGTTAAAAAATATTCAAACCATTTGGTTTAAAATATATATATAAAGAGTTTTTATTGTGATTAACAAGATGATGTTTTTATTTCTATCAGGGAACCATACTAGACGGTAGTTCACAGAAAATTTATTTATGAACATGTTTTTTGAAAATATAAATGGCAGAAAAGACTTCAAGTATATAATCACACAGAGAACACAAACTGGGAAGATAATTTAGAGATTACTGTGAAAAACATATCATTTGACAGGGTTGATGATTAAAAATAGTCGGTCAAAAATTTAACTAACAATGACGATAATTACATTGGAAATTTGACAAAAAATAATGTCGGAAAATGTGTGCTATTACTCGTTCAGTAAGTTGTTGACATTGCACCTAAATTCAAGGAATGTAAGATTCATAACATACAAAACAATAATTTTACCGGTTCTTCTGTATGGGTGAAAACGTGGTATTTTAACTTAGTTGACGAAAACAAATTAAGGTGTTCAGAAACCAAATTCTTGGGAAGAAATTTGGTACACAAGCCGATGTGGCTTATGGCGAGGGGAGAAAATTATATAATGATGAATTACATACACTGTAATCATAATAAGACATTGTTAGGACAATCAAGTCTCGTAGTAAACCAGGGCCGGACATGCACCGTGAATGTGAGATTCTAGAACCCTCTTCAGGGTAATTACTGATAAACCCAATGAAAAGAGACCATTGGAAAGACCTATTTCAGATGGTAGTATAACACTAAAATGGACCTGAAAGAGATAGGCTGTAATGAGGTGGACTAGATAGAACTAGATCATGATAGGGATAATGTGTGGTGAGGTGGACTGGATATAAGAAGATCAAGATAAGGTTAACTAAATAGAACTAGCTCAAAAAATAAATAGGCTGTAATGAGGTTGACTGGATAAAACTAGCTCAAGATAGATATAGGTTGTAATAAGATGGACTGTATATAACAAGCTCAAGATAAGATAAACTAAGTAGAACTAGCTCGAAATAAGGATAGGCTGTAATGAGGTGGACTAGGATAGAACTAGCTCAAGATAAGGATAGGCTTTAATGAGGTGGACTAGATAGAACTAGCTCAAGATAGGGATAGGCTGTAATAAGGTGGACTAGATAGAACTAGCTCAAAATAGGGATAGGCTGTAATGAGGTGGACTAGGTAGAACTAGCTCAAGATAGGGATAGTGTGTAGTGAGGTGGACTGGATAAAACTAGCTCAAGATAGATATAGGTTGTAACGAGGTGAAATTGATAGAACTATATCAAGATAAATATAGGGTGTGATGAGGTGGACTGGATAGAACTAGCTCAAGGTAGGGATAGGCTGTAATGAGGTTGACTGGATAAAACTAGCTCAAGATAGATATAGGTTGTAACGAGGTGAAATATGATAGAACTATCTCAAGATAAATATAGGGTGTGATGAGGTGGACTGAATAGAACTAGCTCAAGGTAGGGATAGGCTGTAATGAGGTTGACTGGATAAAACTAGCTCAAATAGGGATAGGTTGTAACGAGGTGAAATTGATAGAACTATCTCAAGATAAATATAGGGTGTAATGAGATGGACTGGATAGAACTAGCTCAAGATAGATATAGGTTGTAATGAGGGGAAATTGATAGAACTATCTCAAGATAAATATAGGATGTAATGAGGTGGACTGGATATAACTAGCTCAAGGTAGGGATAGGCTGTAATGAGGTTGACTGGATAAAACTAGCTCAAGATAGATATAGGTTGTAACGAGGTGAAATTGATAGAACTATCTCAAGATAAATATAGGGTGTAATGAGTTGGACTGCATAGAACTAGTTCAAGACAGGGGTAGGTAGCATACTTTAAGTGCAACAATGAACTTTCGAGTTACGATTGCCATAGATTAAGCATAAGAATTGGCAAGAAAGAGAGTGATATTAAAATTTAGAATACTCTAATTATTGCAGTATTTAAATTAAATATAGTGAAAATTTTCTAATTAATATATTTCTTTTCTGACAAAAATATTTAGAGTTGGTCTTACCATTAAAATAGATTTTTAAAAAACCTATGGAAGATGGTTTCTGACACCTCCCCCTCCCACCTCCAACTAAGAAAATGTAAGAAAACACTGACTCCCCTTCTGCCCCTCGAACTCCTTACGTAATTTAAGGATGGCCCCTTAGGCCTTATTCATGGGGTTACATTGGCTCTTAATAGCTGATTTGGTCGTTTGTTCTCGGAATTGAAACAGGATGTTTGATTGATTGTGGGTGATTGTTATATCTGCCCACATGTCTGTGAAGGGTGGTTAGGGGGAAATTTGACTTCATTTGTTTTGACAGAGGTCGAAGGTGGGAGTGAAGGGAATTCAAGCTAAGGGAAGTGCTTTTTGTTTTTCGGTTTTATAGCAAAACATTATGGTTGACCAAAACAAATAAAATATTGCTCCAGTGGAAACATAGAACTTAATTATCTTTACATGGGGAAATCAACATTTGTTGAATATCTAAAATGAACATAGTGGCGACAAGATGAGAAGTGTTTTAAATAAAGAGAAAAAGATGGCATTGAATTTTAGGACACTCTTGACATATTCAAGAATTTTTGATATCACCATGCAAAGAAAATTAAACTCTATGTCTCTAATAAAGAATTTACTTATTTATTTTGGCAAAAAAAAGTTTTAACATAAAAACTGCGAGAACACTTCCTTTATTTCGCGTTCCCAAAACTCTCACCTTAACGAAGCAGAGTTCCATCCGTCTGTTGAGAGTCGCCGAATTATATGCAGCTCCAATGCACTGCCCTTTTCCCTATGAAATGTGTCTATTTATTGGATATATAATCCTATTTTCAATGTTTTTACATGTTTTTAATTCCCTTCGTGTGTTTTATTATCGATAATATTTTATTCACAATGACTTTAACCAATATGTGGATGATGGGGAATTTGTTTATTCATTCGTTAGTAAAATAAATAACAAAATCTAATATGATTTATTTTTTTAACTATGTTTCTTGAATTTATTATTTTAAATAAATATTTTAACTTATTTCGTAAGGTTCAATCCCACATTATTTAATAAATGTAATGATTTTTTTAAATATATTTTTAAAACATGAATGTCACTTTTTCTTGAAAAAATGTTGAGAAGGTAGGGAGGGATTGAGTGTATGCCGGAAAGTTTTTACCGGCAAAATAAAATCACTACGCCTTACTACTCGTTATGGTTTTACGCATATGTACTGATCACGCTAATGTGTTAGGGATGAGGAAGATTGAAATAGTAGGAGGTGAACCCATATTTTCATGGCGGAAGTGTGTAAACCCATTTAAGAAAAACCTAAGTACCCGGATATCCCCATAATTGGCTGTACATTTATTGAGATAATGATACATCGAAATTCGCGGCCACCGAAGTGTGTTTTAAATAATAAATTTTAGAAATAATGTATTTCATAGCAACGATATTTGTGACCAGAGCAGAAAAATTTCAAGTGCACTTTACTGGATTAAACTATTCCATCAACGTATCTCGTGGTGCTATTCGCGTGCCCTGGAACCCCTCTCTCAACCCCTTATATCCCACCACATCACCACCTCGTCTTCCCAACAACTATTTACAAGTTTTCAGATTCAAAAGGAACCATTTTGGTGTATAATCGATACCAAAGAGTGAAAGGATACATCCTGTTGAGTCCAACTGAAACAGGTTTAAAAAGGATTTGTAGGTTATTTATTCCTTGTAGACGGGTGAATTGAGATGTGACATACTTGCTACAATCAATATAATATATTATTGCTATTAGTAGTAGTAGTAGTAGTAGTAGTAGTAGTAGTAGTAGTAGTAGTAGTAGTAGAAGTAGTATTATATGTTATACCTAGTCACTATATGACATTAGGAACTCGAAAGTACATTGTTTCACTTACCAAAGCACGCCACCTATCCTTATCTTAAGCTAGTTCTATCAGGTTCCTATCATTAAAGCCTATCCCTAGCTTTAGCTAGTTACATACAGTCCATCCCATTACAACGTATCCCTATCTTGAGCTAGTACTATCCGGTCCCCCTAGTTACACCATCTCCCTATCTTGAGCTAGTTCTATCCGGTCCCCCTCATTACACCATCTCCCTATCTTTATCTAGTTCTATCCAGTCACCTCAATTAGCCCTATCCCTATCTTGAGATAGTTCTAGTCTACCTCATTACACCCTATCCTTATCTTGGGCTAGCTCTATCCAGTCCCCCACATTACACCCTATCCCTAACTTGAGCTAAATATATCCAGTCCACCTCATTACACACTATCCCTAACTTGAGTTAAATATATCCAGTCCACCTGATTACACATTATCCCTATATTTATCTAGTTCTATACAATCCCCTCACTACGTCCTATCCCTATCGCAATATAGTTATATCCAGTCCCCCTCATTACACCCTATCTTTATCTTGAACTAATTATACCCAGTCCACCTCATTACACCCTATCCTTATCTTGATCTAGCTCTATTCACTCCCCTCACTACACCCTATCCCTATCTTGAGATAGTTCTACTCAGTCCACCTCATTACATCCTATCCCTATCGTGAGCTAGTTCTATCCAGTCCACCTCATCACACCTTATTGCTTTCAAGTACGTTCTATTTTAAACAACTAGAATTCTACATTTGCAAGTAAAAAACCCTGAAATATATATATAGTACCAATAATGCTAGCAACCAAAAGTTTAACATAAAATTTTGCTTCTTAATCAACTACAGTAGCCTCGTGGCTTCTTTGGTGCTGACCGACAGCTCACAGCTGACTTCTAACAGTCAACATTTAGGTATATACCTAAATTTTTAATTCAGAAGTGACAGCTGTAAATACATGTTTTTGCAGATCATGTGGTTTGACGTAGGAATACATAATTTGCTCTATTAATTTTTCAAAGCCGTCAGTTGTCAGCTGTGAGCTGTCAGTCAGCACCAAAGAAGCCATGGGGCTACTGTATATGAGTACAGCCTCACTATAGTGTAAATGCAACAAGTAAACAATAATTCCCATAATACCCACTCAATAGCTAACAAGAAGTTTACACAATCGGCAAATACTCAAATCATTATGGTATACATAACCTTCCCCAAATTATTTATTCTACTACCACCAACACCCCCGAGCTATTCTTCAAATAATTGAAGAGGAAATTTAAATTAAAGACCGAATATTTCAAGGAATGTTTTAAGCAAATGTAAATAATTTTAGGAGGAAAAGTAATAATATGTTTATTAAGCTTTCATTTCGATTTTATTTTTAAATATTTAATTGCAAGACTTGAAAATGTACGTACCTTTAGGTAATTTGGGATTGTTATATGAAATCAATTATGTAATTTTCTTCTAAATCCTAAATAAACATTAATTGAAAAAAAATCATTAAAAGTATAATATTAATTTTATCCCGTCCGTCCTTTATATCCACATACTTCTACCCCTGGTGTTGGAAGGACACGCGTATAGTATATACGAAGTATATTCATATTTGCCTGGAGGTACAGTTGTTAAACCATTCCTTTTCAGATCATTTTGAACATTTAGCCTAAAAAGTGTATTCTGAAAATTAACACCTGGGCACGGGAATCAAACGCGGGACCTTTGGCTTGGCATACCAATGTTATGACCACTACGCTATCCAGGAAACTTTACATGCCCAGGGTCATTCTTCACTCATATTTTAAGGCAGAATCTAAAAACAAAAATAATAACTTTGGTTATTTGGTTATACGGAATTAATTTGTAAAAAAAGTTAAACAAATTCAAATAAATCTAAGAGTTGGCTCAACTGCAATACTTTTGTTTTTTATTTTGGAGATCGGAATTTTAACACACAGTAGTGGTTTTATTTTCTAAGATTCCTTTAAGGTGAGATGGTAGGTATTGAGAGAGTTAAGGACAATATTTTTGGCAGTTTTGAAAGCAAAAAAAAAAATCATATTTTACATTCAAGAGTTAAATTTCCTTCACGCAGTAATTTCAACAATACTTGAATATTTTGTGAGGGTGTCATAGGATTTGATGATAGTTTTCTCTGTTTCTTTAAAAAGTTTATCATCCAATGTTAATATGTTCATTACAAGGGCCACGATTTTTATAACCTCTAAATCATCACAAAATTACCTATATAAATGACATGAAAATTCTAAAAAATACTTAGAATTTGTGTTTAAAAAAGACCTAAAATGTAAACAAAAATTCGTAATCAATGAAGAAGGCTAAATAAAACACTCACTTTACAAGCGGAAATTAGAAATTATCCATGCAATGTCTTTAAAAACTAGACGCTTTAAATTCTGCTAGATATACTATTAATTTACAAATAAGTGTTTCAGAAGTAATAGCTACCCCTTTCCAACGCAACCCTTTCCAGGTTAATTGCAGTGTCTCGCCGGGAATGTGTATTTTACAAACAGTTATCCTAAGAGGATACAAAGTTCATTACCTGCCTGCATTATCTTTTCATTCAAACAACTGGGAATTGAAAAAAATATTGAGTATTCATGCACTTATAAAATATCGATACTTAAAAATACACCTAATCAACATTAATGCCTAAAACATATTAAAAATCCCCCCAAAAAATAGTATTCAAATATGCCTAAATTGATACAAAAATTCTTAAAAGTGACCCAAAAAGAACCAAAACCGAGGCAATATGCATGAAATGTCTACTGGTCATAGAAAATTAAACTTTCCTGTGTTTCTTCTACTGGAGCAGTATTTGATTTATTTTGCCTAAACAATTTTTAATTTAGCACTACGTCTTATTACCCGTTCGGTTTATACGCCTAAGTACTAATTACGCTAATGGATTGGGAATTGGGGAGCTTGAATTTTAGAGGAAGTTAACCCGCATTTGCGTGGAGGGAGAGTGGAAAACAATTTAGGAACACTCTCCTCCCCCTCCCAGTTCCCCCGACCGAGATTCTAACCTCGATCTCCCCGTCCTTGGCAGTTGAGCTCAACCCGACTAGCGCGTTAGCTAACTACGCCACAGAGGCGGTTCCTAAAAAATTCTTTGCTATAAAAAAAACTGCTAAAACACTTACCTATTATCGCGTGTCTTTTAATCCTACCTTACGGTAATTTTTTTCTGCTAATTTCCTTAATCTTGTGGTCTCCCAAAACGAGCATTACAATGCCTAGCCTTTATTAGAAGAAATTATTATTTCATTTCGTTAACTAGCTCAATTAGTCACAACATAATAATTATTTCGTAAATCAAAGAGATCAAAATGATTAATCAAATCCATAAACTCTCGCTCAACTGATTTACCAATTCGAGTTTGAAATCACGTTATAATGTGTACCAAGGGATGAATTATTAGAGCATGAATATCATAAATCCATATCGCCAATAGCTTTATTAATGTCACAACCAGATTTAACTACAATATCATATTCACTATAATGATTTTGCTTTGACCTAGAGAGAGAGGGAGAGAGAGAGAGAGTGATGGACAACATTATACAGGTTTTACGTTGTACGGAGTGACAAGACAAGTATATCCACGCAATTAACTTGGGGTTGGCGACGCCAAATGTCGGCGCTACGAGACGTCAAAGTTGGCACTGGATGCACCTGAGGGATAGCCAACACATCCCTTCAGCACATAAAAAAAGGGGAGTGTGAAATTATTATTATTAGTAACAGGCATTGAATTACCTGACAACAGGTACCGATAAGGAATCGCTGATTATTTCAAATATATGGTTGTTGGCAGATATTTAGAGAGCGGAGGCTTCTCGACTGAGGAAGTGGAAGTGCTTCGCCTGGCACCATCATGTGTGTCATGAGAGGGAGTGGTGGGTTGGTTTTCGTGGCATGCTGCATGTGTTGCCTACCTCCAGGTGCCAACCCCAAGGACGTTACGGGGAGGTACTGGTCCTGTCCATGGAGTTCTGGATACTCCTATAATATACGCAAATACTCACTCTATTGCATTTATTTATTAGCTGAATGTTGACCTGTAAGGCCAACGGACAAATGCACGACTCACACGTTATTTTTTTTAAATAAAGATTAATTGAATCAAAGTTTTGTAATCATATATATTTATTGTATTTTGCAGCCCACATACAAATTGATATTTTCTAAAAGATCAGACTTGAGTCGAGCTCTATGTGTCTATGAAATGTTGATTCATTTGAACTTCGTCTTTATGATGAAAAATGTAAGTGAAGTTTGGCATGCCTGATCAAGATTCAGTTAGTATATACATTAAGTAGAAGGTGTATTTGTGTCTATGTCTGAAAATGCTAGAATTTGAAGACCAAGAAACCTAGAGACCTGAAACTTGTCATATGTATTTCAAATAACCTGATAGTGTACAATTTGGGCTTATTTTTTTAAATGCTAATATCTATTGTGAGACTGACTCCTTAAACCATGCCAACAACCTTAAATGTTTTACATATTATTAATTTGTTTTCTCTCTAACTTGGATTACCAAGGAAAATTATCACCTTCAAATCCAAAGAGAACTTACGTAAGAAAATGAAAGTCAATCATAAATCAGAATAGAAATTAGAGTTACATTTCGTTTGTTAATTCCTATTCACAACGGTGGATAGTGCTTGATTTGATTTTATCTTACATTTGAATTAATAATTTTGTATTTAAACAAAGAGATATGACTTTTTACATTAAAAGGCAGCTTTTTCAGAACTTAAAACACCAGACACCTTAATGTTGATAGCTGCAAAACCAAAAACATTTAAATATGAAACTCTTCACACTTATTTTGGCAAATCTGAACGTGGGAATTTTTTAATCAAGGCCATATTTTGAGCTGTGGGGGTACCGGGACTGTAAACAATTTGTAGGACACAACAACAACAAAATCTCTTTCTTTTCAACGTTCCAACATTTTAATTTTTCTTTAACAAAATTAACTGTTAAATTTTCAATGTTAAACATATTATTTAAACAAGAAACTATGGTCACCATAATAAATTTCTCAAAACAAACACATTATTATGTATATCGTTTGTTTTAGTTAATCTTGTTAAGGATCTAAAAAAACTACGAAAAAAATTATTTTATGGATAAATATTCATAAATAAGTTTGTGGTACTATGATTTGTGAAGGCCTTGGGGTGTTAATCACTGTCAACAACCCACCCCCTCAAATCCGGGTCTGCTTGCAATAGTAAGTTCTTGCAGTCTACAGTTTGAATCTTGTAGGTTTTAGACAAACCATAATATTTACATTAAATCTCAAGCAAAGCTTCAAGCGTAGGATATAGCTTACGGTTATGTATTAGTATGAAGAAGTTTCAAGCGTGGGTTCCTATAGCTGCCGTCATGATGAGAAATTGAAAATTGCTAATTTCATCCCTTTAAATTGTCATTTTATTTTGTACAGTACATGCATCGAATTACAAATAGTCGGATAAAGAGGATATTTTTATATATAGCTATGAATGCTGTTAATACTATTTTTAAAAAAACAAGGAAACTAGCTATAAATGTGCTCTATTTTAATGGGCCTTATCAAATTATTCTGTGTATTTTAATTCAAAGGCTGAACCTACTTCGTAATAGTAAACCTACTTTAAATCATATCCGCATGTAGCATTTTGATTATTTAATTCTATAGTCAAAAAATTTCTTTATTGATACAAAATGTTTGTTATTTAACAAAATTTATTTTACCTTTTTCACAAAAATTTTATGGAAAACGAAATTAGATACCCTTTTATAGGATGTAATGTTATGAGTATTAGTGATTTAATTCTGAATTTTTACATTGATCTAAATTTTGATGGTAATGATATTTGAGGGAATCGTATGTTGAATTTTAGGTTAACATAAAATTGTAAAAGCCCCACGGTCGTTTAAATATGACCAGGTGACAAAATGTCTATAATATTTACTAAGTAAAGTTTGAAGAGTTAAAAGTTATTTACATACCCACTTCATTGGTCAAATTGTCGAAGCTAAGGCTGATGACTGGGAAAACGGGGATCAAGTCCCGATCGAGTATATAGCGGGTGTTTTCTCTTAGATGGTTTACAACTCGACTTTAACGCGAGTGCGGGTAGATTACCCCTGAAATGTTTCCTTCATCATCTTTATCCCAGTAAAGTAATTATCACATTATATTTGCACAACCTAAACAGATAGTAAGACGTCATGATCAACTATTTCTAAATATTACTTACTCTGTGTCACTAAGAACTTAAATGTCCTTTGCCACACTTATGTATGCCGTCTATACTTATCTTGAGATAGTTTTATACAGTCCATTTCATTAACCCTATCTCTTTCTTGAGATAGTTCTATCCAGTCTCCCTCCTTAACCCTATCTCTACCTTGAGCTAGTTCTATCCGGTCCACCTCCTTAACCCTATCTCTACCTTGAGCTAGTTATATCCAGTCTCCCTCCTTAACCCTATCTCTACCTTGAGCTATTTCTATCCAGTCCACCTCATTACACCCTATCTTTACCTTGAGCTAGTTCTATCCAGTCCACCTCATTACACCCTATCTTTACCTTGAGCTAGTTCTATCCAGTCGCCTTCATTAACCCTATCTTTACCTTGAGCTAGTTCTATCCAGTCTCCCTCCTTAACCCTATCTCTACCTTGAGCTATTTCTATCCAGTCCACCTCATTACACCCTATCTTTACCTTGAGCTAGTTCTATCCAGTCCACCTCATTACACCCTATCTTTACCTTGAGCTAGTTCTATCCAGTCCCCCTCATTAACCCTATCTCTACCTTGAGCTAGTTCTATTCAGTCCCCCTCCTTAAGTCTATCTCTACCTTGAGCTAGTTCTATTCAGTCCCCTTCCTTAACCCTATCCCTACCTTGAGCTAGTTCTATTCAGTCCCCCTCCTTAACCCTATATCTACCTTGAGCTAGCTCTATCCAGTACACTTCACTACGCCCTATCTCTATCTTGAGAAAGTTATAGCCAGTCCACCTCATTACACCCTATCTCTATTTTGAGTAAGTTATATTCAGTCCCCCTTATTACCTCTATCTTTACCTTAAGCTAGTGCTAACCAATCCACCTATTTACACCCCACCCCTATCCCGATATAGTTCTAGCCATTCCACTTAATTAACCTATCTCTACCTTGAGCTAGTTCTATTCAGTCCAACTCATTACACCCTATCTCTATCTTGATCTAGTTCTATCCAGTCCATCTCATTACATCCTTTATCTTTCAGGTCCATTCTAAAGCTATCCTCCCATCTCTGCGTCTATGTCCCCCCAAGGTTCTTCCCCTTGGGTTAAGGTTGAACGCTATATTGGCCTATATATTTTTTATGTATTTTAGGTGTTTAACCTTTACTTTCTGAGCTGAATGATTATATCAGCACATGACTTTTAAAATAACTTAGATGTATAACAGACACAAACTCCAGCCTCTGGCCGTTTATTCATCACTGTGAAAGGGGAAACCTACATTTAACCACTGAAAACACTTTCGACCATTCCAGGAATTGAACCCGGCACACCTAATTTAGTAGACAAACACGCTAACGACTGATCAAAGATCTCGGACTTGAACACTAAAGATTCTGTCTTAATTTATTTATATTATATGCTTTAAAAACTATATCTTATTGCATAAAAGATGTGTATTGCATAAAAGGGTATTTAACATACTTTATTAGATTTTCTTTGTTATCTCACACAAAAAATAAAATAAGATTTGATTGGGTTTCATATTTTTGCAAGATGAGTACAATGTTACATTCAATCGGTTTGAATAGACTAAAATTCAAAGTTTTGACCTCCACGTCAATGGTAAACCAGACTATACATGCCTGACATTCAGTCCGCGGGCCCACAAATGCTGGTTAGAAATCTTTGTGGTGACCCCGAAAAGCCACGTACTTGTGGGTTACATCCGGGCAGGGACGGTTAAACTACCGATGATGAGCACGAAATACCTCACTTCACGACATCGGTACCTAGTCCCGAACACCCACTACCCCTTCCCTCTCACTCGTACTTTCTCCTCTAACCCCTTCCCACACGCCCCCGCCTGACGAGATCGATCGAGCTCTATCAAATCCTTTACCCACTCCAACCCTGCGGGACCGGGTTCGACTCTCACAGATGGACGAACAGACACGTAAACCCTCTTCTTTACATCCCCTTTTACCCCTTTCGCCTTTTTTTTTCACGCTTAAATGATTTTTCTCGTGAAAAATAAGGTTTGGGAGGGGGGGGAGATGATTTCATCGTATTAAATTATTTGTTGATATTGTTGAGGTTTTATATATATTGCTGGTTTGCTCTTCGCCTGTGGTGGAAACAACAACATGTGATAAATAGTTCCTACCTTCAATATTTGATCTTGTGTACAGTTGTGGTCTAAAATTTTCCAAAGTTGAGTTTTTATGAAACTTGTAACATTTCTGTGTCGAACAGTGGCTCCCAACCTGAGGGAAGGGAAGTACTTCCAGGGGAGGGACGTGGAACAATTAGGAAATAGCGTTAAAAATCAGCTGTTAATTGAACAGGTTTTTTTTTATTTCAAACCATTTTATGAATTATGTCAGATAATTTTTCCTTTCGGTATTTGGCAACACCCTGACATCCTCGCTATTGCAGAACCTGTTGAGGTTTGCGTTTAGTATGTTTGCCCAACGTTGTGGGTATATTATATATGTATTCATGATTTAATGAGAAAATCGAATGATATTTTTTTTTAATTTTCAATAGATTTTCAATTAATTTTATCAAAATGCAGTATTTATTTTACCTGTTCGGGTTGTAGGCATATAAACCGACTCCATACCATAGTGGTGAACACACATGGCTAAGAGCCTAGTGGTCCCGGGTTCGATTCCCGACTGGTACCACGGGTAATTTTACAGAAAGGGGAATTATAACTAAAGGTCATCAGGGTCTGGTTAACTAGGATTAAGTTAAATTTAAACGTTTCTACTGGTTCCACACATTCACTACCAACCCTCATCTCATCGAGTTATGGAAAGAGCCCCCATGGAAAGGATGTACGATTAGTACATTCAGACGTCCCCTTAGTAACGGTACATTAGTACTGGCTATATTTACACAAACTGGACGAGTGATGTAACCCACACACATATATATATATATATATATATATATATATATA
>CABFVX010000583.1:150529-192089 GCA_902151425.1 Timema shepardi
TGTGTGTGTGTGTGTGTGTGTGTGTGTGTGTGTGTGTGTGGGTGGGTGGGTGTGTGTGTGTGTGTGGGTGTGTGTGTGTGGGTGGGTGGGTGTGTGTGTGGGTGGGTGGGTGGGTGGGTTGGTGTGTGTGTGGGTGGGTGGGTGGGTTGGTGTGTGTGTGGGTGTGTATTATATTACTTTAACAGTCATAAATTAAATTTAAATTCATATTAAGTGTGAAAGTAAAGTTTAGCTGGACCAGCCTCAGTGGCCACATGGCTTAAGGCACTACTCTCGCAGTAGATTAAGTTGCCGATGACAAACAAATCGAGGTTTGAATTTTTATTTGTTATAATGGGGGTGGTTTTTCCAAAATGGCTTTCCACTATTCCTCCACGCAAATACGGGAACACTTATTCTAAATATAATCTTTCCAACTCCTGAAACCATTATCATAATTAGTACATAAGCGTATACACGGAACGGATAGTAATACGCAGTGCTAAAAAAAAAAAGTGTATCTGCTCAAACATACAATTAAGATGAAAATGTAGTGAACGCGCCAATGTCAGTGTTTTTGCAGTTTTTATAACAAATTATTGTTTGTTAAAATAAATAAGGTATTGCTCCTGTGGAAAAATAGAGTTTAATTTTCTTCACATGTTGATATTAACAGTTGTTGAATATCTGTTATGAACATAACGTAATTAGAGAAGAAAATTTTTAAATGAAGAGAAATATTTTCATTACATTCCAGGACAATCTTGGCAGATATTCAAGACCCTTTGATGCCATCATGTGAATAAAGTTAAATTCTATGTTTTTACTGGTGAATTATTGTATTTATTTTGGCAAAAAACAGTATTGATACAAAAATTTTAAAAATGGCCCATAGCGCGTATTCCCATACACTCCTACCTTATATAGGGCTTTTAACAACTCTAATTTATTCTGCAGCGTCTTACTACTCACCCGGTCTTTAAATATGTTATTTACGGTACTGAAATCAGGATGGTAAAGGTATAATTCTTAATAAATATACCCTCAGTTGTGTGAAAGTAGATAGTGGGAAACAATTTAGAATTAAAAAAACGCTTTCATTATACCCAATCTGGATTCTTACCCCAATCTTCCCATCACTGGCAACCCTATATATTACGAGAGAAACTCCAAATATAATACGATCACACGTTTGGGTTTGTATAAGAGTTTTTCACTCGCAGTTTTTAACGCGACTCATTACTCACATTTTGATGTACATTACACGAACAAAAATGAATAGGGACGGTCGTAATAAGCCCGCTTCATATCCAGATGGTTTTGTCACAGGCCTCATTGTGATGCGACGGAACGAGGGTTGGTAGAAGTAGGGGAAGGGGGAATACAAAATGGAAATAAAACCATGAAAATTTTGTCATCAAAGCCACACGTCGTGGGGTGTTGTACAGTCTAAATTTCTTATATAGGGCCTTATCCAAAAGCTATAAAAACCTCTAGATTTATTTTTAATGTATTCATACGTCAGGTTATATTAAGTGCAGCTATCACGTTTGATATATAGTATCAACATGAATAGAATAACTAATAATATATATAAAACCTTATTCGGTGGCCGCATTTTCTAAGGCGTCAATCTCGCAATATAATAGAATGACAATTATGGTTAGGTCAAGGTTTGATCCCGGTCGGGTGTACTGAGGGTGTTTCTTCCTACGTGGTTTTCCACTATCCCCAACGCAAATTCGGGTACACTTATTCTAAATTCAACCTTTCTAATCCCTAGATAATTATAGAAATTAATACATAGGCGTTAAACCCGAACGGGTAGTAAGAAGTGGTGCTAAAATAAAAATATATATAGGAAAGTGTTTTGGCCATCAAACAACGTGTTTGTATTTTGTAGAACGCCCTTTTCTATGAAAATTGGCTTGTATTTCTATCCGTGCCTTGCTCCAACTCCCTTCCCCTTTCTATCCCTCTACATGACACGCTTAATGGAACTGCCATGCGTGTGTCAGCGAGGTGACACTTGTACACAGGCGGCGACGTCATGAACCAACACTAGACGCCCGGCGCCGGGAGAGACAACGTTATGCTAACCTTGCCCGAACTTCCTCCCTTGACCGCGTAGGACTCTGTTGTTTTTTTGTTTGTTTGTTGTTTTTTGTTTTAGTTTCCATATAGGGTGGTTCATTTCCGTGCAACTAATAGCGTGACCAAGAGTCTGCGACTGGCTTGGTGTTAAGGTGGGTGCGCACTATATCGTGTCTCAACAGCTCGTATCAGTGTGCAGAGTTTCGTATCGCTTCGTAGAGGCTCTTATCGATCCGCAGTGACTCGTATCTCTCCGCGCCGCTTTTATCGTCGTGTAGCAACTCGTATATTTCAGTAGTAGCTCGTATGAAAAAAATATAATTCAAAAAAATGATGACAATTAAACATATTTAAAAAAATCAAATAAGGTTTTTATTATAATATTCTGAAAATTGAAAAGTGACACTTGGACACGGGAATTGAACCCGGGACATTTGGCTTAGTAAGCCTATGCTCTAACCAGTTAGCTATCCAGGAATCGTCTCGCTCTCAGTGTCATTCTTCTCCCATATTTTAAGGCAGAGTCTATAATGGACGTGCGGAAATCGTCGGCTACAAATGTGTGATTTTATTAAGATCACGAGCTATCAGATAATGCAGTCACCTACAACATGGTAGTTGACTTTTTGCTGCCAAATTTACAATTATTATAATTGTACGATTATTGGGTAGCCCAGTAAGTAGATAGAGCATTGGCGTACTAAGCCAAAGGTCCCGGGTTCGATTCCCGTGTCCAGGTGTCATTTTTAAATTTTCAGAATATGATATCTAGATGGAATAATCCTCACTAAAAAGCATAAATAATAGCTTTAGCTATTTGATTTTTTTTATTATAATAGTAAAATATTAACAAATCTGGTTTGCCATAGACCCGATTTTAGTGACACATTCAACCACCAAGCGCTGAGTAGTCGATAAATGAGAGTGAGAAAAGGACTGAAATCACGTCCATCAATGTATCGTGTCTCATCTGATGTTTCTGGTTTTAGCGCTCTTAAGGGTAAGCGGGAAATGGCCGCGCCGACGTTCAGCTCTAACGCGATATTTATTTATACAATGGAATATTTCAAAATATGGTTCACGCCAAAATATAATATAAATATTCCAAAAGAGCTCTTTTTCCTTAAAACCGTCTAGTCTAGCCCGCACGGGTAGTAATATGCGTTGCACGATTTGTTTGAATGTTGTTAGACGTTTTGCTCTGTTAATCCTCGTTTACACTTGGATACAAATATGAAGACTTGTGTGAGATGCAAGTAAAATTGACTTGTCGCGATACATCACCTCATACAGAAGCTCATACAATTTGTAAAATATGTCATACCCATTGACTTTTGCTCATACTTTCTGTATGAGGGAAATTTTCAATACACTTGACATGAGTTGACAACCTGTTGGAATTCTAAAAGGAGGTTTATGTTTAAAAGGTTATGTCGCATTTTTTTCCCCGTTTGTGTTTGTTTTAAAAGTTAAATTTGGTAAAAGAAAAATATAGTTATGTTTGTATGGAATAAAACTCTGTTGCTAATTGATAAAATCAGAAGTATCAATGTTTGGGATGTAAAGTCAAAGGAGTACAAATATATTAACAAAAGAAAAGATATTTATGAAGAAATTGATGAAGAATTAAATTTCACTGCAAAAGAAGTCGAGACTAAATGGCAAAATATAAAGATACAGTACAGTCGAGAGCTATCTAAAGTACAGTCAAGTATTAAATTTGAAGCTGCAACTGACACGTTGTACACATCAGGCTGGTGCACATTCAAGACTTTAAATTTCCTGAAGGATCAGCATCGTCTTCACATAAACAAAAGCACTGATGATATACCAACACAAGTAAGAGATTAATTTGTGTTTAAAGTTTCATTTAATGGTTTTAGTTAAAATAAGTCATTTGTTTCATAAAAAAGTATAAGTAAAGCATCATCGGTTGAACTGCCAAGGCAAATACCCTTGAATACAGCAGAAATATTCTGCAAATTCTCTTCAGCAGTCATGTACAGCATTTTGTTTTGCTGCACTTCTATTAAAGGCTGCCATGAATTGTGCTTCTGTTATTTCCACGAATACGGGACTAGGTTTCCATTTGTCTCTTCGGAATCAAATGTTCCAGGTGGTGTATAAAATATAGATTTAGGATTCCTGAGGTAGTGGTGGACAAAAATAGCAGCTAAAGTCACACTCGTAGGCTTTTCAGGGGATAGCATCATATTTGTCCATAAGACCCTGAAGATAAAACTTAGAAGAGTTCTAAATATATTTTCAATAATAAGTCGAGCCCTACAAAGTCTGTAATTAAATATTATTTGCCAGGAATTCTTTGGGTGGTGGCCAGGGAATGACGTTATTATGTTCTCGTCTAATTCAAAGGCATCATCTGCGACAGATACGTATGGAATGTCTATTGTTCGTCCAGGAAGTTGAGTGGGTTGGGGAATTTTCAGAGAGTTATTTAACATTTTTACATAGAGGGAAGTGTGTTTAAACATTCCTTCATCTGATATGCGTCCTTGTATTCCAACGTTTGCATAAAAAATTGTAATTAGTGTCAGCCACTACCATGAGGAAAATACGGAAGTATTCTTTGTAGTTAAAAAAATAAACTTATCGAATTGGAAGGAGCTTGAAGTCTAACTAACATGTTTGCAATCTAAAACTCCCAAGGAGTGTGGAAAATTCCATTTTCTTTCGAAGTCATTCACAAGTGTTAACAATTCTTCATCATTTTGTGGCATCTGAAAAATAATAATAAAATTTTACATTTATAGGCCTATGCCAAATATATAATTTTATTTTATTTATTCTTTTAAGTTATCAGTAATAGTTTATATTGCATTTCATAGTTTGATTTTCGATGTTTCAGATAATCTTTCTTGTGAGCAATACATGAAAATGATAGTACAAACACTCAAGATGAATATGAGGGGATGAATTCAAATGACACTCCAGGGGTATCAGCGCCATTATCCGTTCCGTCAAAGAAGCGTAAATTGGAAAATGACAACAAGAATGAAATGGTGAAGCAAATGAGAGTAGCAAGGGAAAGTATTTCTACGCGAACAATGCAGGAGGAGTATTATGTTTTTGGAGAATATGTTGCTAATTAGCTAAGATGAATCAATGACCGAAAATATGCTATAATATTAGCTGAAGCGAAACAATAAAATAACTTCAGCTCTACACAATGCAGAAATAAATAGAATCCAATGTGATAGTGCTCAAGAAAATGGGCTAGAATCTGCTTTCAGCAACCATTCAAGCTCATCAACTTCACATAATAATACCTCAACTTCTACACCCTTGACCTTCAAAAGTGTCGATTAATCAAGCGCAACACAAACTTGTGATTTCTTTGTGCAGCAATCTATAATGCTCCTTAATATTTAACTGAGTTTATTACCATTTTTACAGATACAAATTGATTAGACATCATAATTTATTTTTTATGATATGTTAACTTTTACTGTAAGATGATTAATTTTTTCTTCTTGATTAATTGAAATGAATATTATTCATTTTTTTACTGGCCTTCATTTCATCCTATAAAGAGGTCACCTGGGTTTCACATAGAGTTTTAATGATATTGCAAAGAGAGCTTTTCGATATCCTATGTGCGTACGTCATTGTTGCAACTGAATCTCCAGTTGTTAAAGAGCGCAATGTTACAGACAGTTCATCGACAGGTAATATAACTTCTCTAAATCTCGTATCAATTTAAATAATAAATGGAGCCGTCAGCGTAAGTATTCTTTCAAAATCCTCAACAACCAACCTAACATAATTTCTGAAACATGCGCAATCTTCTAAAGTGATTTCATTTATCAACATTGGGTAGGCGCCATGGGTTTCCCTTCTATATAAAGAATATCGCAGCCACCATCTACGTTTACTTTTCCTTGATTTCAACAAAAATAATGCACATGCACTTAAGTACGAGAAACTCTCCCATCTTCGCTACTAGACATATTGTACAGATGTATGCGTGTATGCTTGTATTCAAATGTAAACGAAACACAAAAACGACATAATTTTTTACTTTTAGATATTGACATGAGTGCCATGACTAGTACAATCATACTTATATGAGCTCATACTCATTCTCGTATCTAAGTGTAAACGAGGCTTGGTAAAAAAAATTGATTAATATTTGCAAGTTGATACATTCAGGAATGTTTAATGATGGTATGGTAGAATTATAAGAAGAATATTATCTGACATAAAGGTTTGCAAGATCTTATGTCCTGTATTCATACTTCAAGTCATGTTATCTGCAGCTGTCAGTCTTGATAGATACTATCAATACCTATAAAATAACACTAAAAGTATTGTGAAATTTTATGAATGGCAGGAGCAAATATATGTTTTTACATTCTAAAAGGGTTTTTTCCTACCAAAATTCAAATCTAGCAAAACGTTGTTAATCATAAGCCACGCCGAACTTTGATATGTGGCTAACTCGGTAGTTGGATCAGGTTGGAATACATCAGTTAGTACTTATGCTCTCAGTCAGATCAGTTCTTCAAGTCAGGGAATACGGGATTGCGGGTAAAATATGATGATTCACCCCTATATTTTTTATAGAGAGGACTTCATCCAAAATAAATTAAACTAGTCATAAATTCAAAATCAGCCAACAATAATTTTAATTAGCTCGCTAAGTGTTAGTTCCTAATGTATTACATTTTTAGTCTTAATTGTTTAGTGGGATTCAGATAGAAAGAAAAATGTATATAGTACAATTATTTTTATGTGATCATTTTAATAATTGTGTATTATATTATTAGTATTGTTTAATAGATATTGATAGTATGTATCAAAATTGACAGCTGCTAGTCAAATAAACTGACGTGTGATTATATAAACATAGGTTTCGTAACCATTGTAAACTGAAATACCTTTCCATATAATACCATAATCATAGTAAAGTTTAAATTCGCTCTGTGAGATGAAATTAAATCTTTTTTTCATCAGTATAAGTATATATTAAGATAATTCTATTTCTTAGACCCCCCTACTCCACTTTTATGTCTCGTACATTTTTTTTAGCATCGCACCTTGCTATCAGTTTTGGTTATAGGCTTATGTAATAATTACGCTAATGGTTTTAAAGATTAGGAAGAATATATATAGAGGACGTGTACCATCATTTGCTTGCAGGAAGAGTAGAAAATAATTTTGAAAAAACCTTAGATTACACCCGAACAAGATTCGAAGCTCAATCTCCACGTGATCGGCAGTATAGTACACTGCGATAGTAGCGTTTTAGACCATGCGGCCACCGAAGTGGGTTACAATTCGTTATAAACCTGAAATGCCTTTATATTTTCTTCTTTCCTTTACAGATTTAAATTTAATTTAGTTTCCCGAAACATTATGAGCTCTATGTGTTGGACGATTAAGAACACATGACCATGATGTTTTTATATAGCGATCCCAAATCCACTTTTCAATTAGGACAAAACTATCCGTATTAAATTGAGTTTGGTTTTCGCCTGTTAGTGGTAATATAATGCTGCAGTAAATGTCTGTTTTGGTCGTTGTTGAATAAGATCATGGTAGGTCGTTAATGAAATTAATATCCTGTAGAGACATTAAACGGATATAATATTTGTGTGTGAATTAAATTAAGATGTAAACTACCGAGTTGAGATAAACATTAAACTGCGCCTAATTAATGTTTAATCTGGTCTCCCGAGTCAAGTGTATGTACCACTATCCGTGGTTATTGTTAAGGTGGTAGCGTGTGGGACGTAAGAAAATGTTAGTGCGTTTGTTTAAATAAATAAAAAATTTACCAAAATAAATAAAGTATTGCTCCAATAGAAACATAGAATTTAGTTTACTTCACGTGGTGATATCAACAGTTATTGAATATTTGTCATGAGCCTAGTGGTTTTAGGTTAAAAAAAATTGAAGTAAGAGAAATTTCAATAAATGGTAATATCTCTATGAGAAAAAAACTTTAAATTCTATGTTTCTACTGTGAATTATTAGATTTATTTTGACCAAAAATAAAAGTTGTGTTATAAAAACTGCAAAAACCCTTGTCTTTTTCACGCGTCCCCTTTCCACTCCATCTTAAAGCATCATTCAGAGAGAGAGAGAGAGGAATATTTCGTACTGTTATGAAAGTATCAGTTTAACTTTCGTATAGCGAGCCTTATCTGACAGCTAGTGAAGTTAATAGACCTACTTTCACGTATTCAAACATCTAGACATGTGATATTAAGCTGTCACTTTTGATAGATACCATCAATATTTATGAAATAATATTTATAGAATACTAAAATGTTATCAATGTTGACCTCATAAAAATAAATGGGTATTTTATATGTTTCTTCCTGCCAGAATTCTACTAAAGTAGACGAGGAAATTCATAAACACCTAAATACCTAGAGAGCTACTTACTTTTTACAGGTAGTTTTTTTAACTGTCTTTTTAACCCCACGTCTTACATACTACAGTATTCGTTTGGGCTATAAGCTTATTTATTTATTTTATTTAGCCCCGCGTCTTACTACCCGTTCGGGTTATACGCTCTAAGTACTTATTACACTAATGGATTAGAAATTGGGAAGGTTGAATTAGAGGAAGTGAGCCCGCATTTGCGTGGAAGGAGAGTGGAAAACCATTTAGGAAAACCCCACTCCCAGTTCACCCTACCGATATTCGAACCTCCTCCTCGTCCTCAGCAGTCGAGCTCAACACGACTAGCGCGTTAGCCAACTACGCCACTGAGGTGGGTGCTTATTTTTTAATTAAGTTAATGCGATAAGAATGAGTAAGATTGAATTTAGAGAAAGTGTAACTCGAGCTGCGTGGAGAGATATTGGGGAAACTATTTTGTGAAAACCGCCTTTAGTACACCCAACCGGTATCGAACCACGATCTCCTCGACAAAGGTAATCTTGATTATTACGAGAGTGACACCTTAGACCATCCGGTCACATAAGTGGGTTTTAAATGTTCACACTTTTTTTTAACCGCGTCTTACTACCCGTTCAGGCTATACACCTATGTGCTAATTACACTAATGGGTTAGGGATTATGAAGGTTTAATTTAGATTAATTTCACTCGCATTTGCGTGGAAGAAAAGTGGAAAACTATTTATTAAAAACTACCTTCAGTGCACCCAACCGGGATATAACACTAATCTCCCCGTTCTCGGAAGTCTAGTACAACATGAAAGTAGCGCGTTAGACTATGTGGCCACCGAAACTGGTTTTACACTTATTAATGTTCGTCATGTTTTGTACATTAGTTGATTTCATTGTACATTAGTTGATTTCAAGTTTCACGGGTGTCGCTTGGTTACCATGAAATATGGATGAGTCATTCATTCCCCTTGAGAATCCGATGATATATCGTCTGGAATGATCTTTGGATTGTATATTCAAATAGCCTCAACCCAATAAAACGCCATTGAATTGTAAAATACGGAGAGAGAAGCAAGCAGCACTATATTACACCAATTCATCGGGGAGGCAACTTTATTAGGCCTAGTCACACCTACAAGATCTATTTTGGTCTGAAAAATATATAGAATTATTTCAGGTTTGATCGTGAAAAATTACTAACTAATTTGGTAAACATACCCAATTGCAGTATATGCCATTTTTATTTTATTTTTGTCACCGCGTCTCACTTCACGTCTGAATTTGGAGGAAGTTTACACTCATTTGCGTGGAAGGGGAGTGAAAAACTATATTATAAAATAATACCTTAGTACACCCGGCCAGAAATCGAACCCGGATCTTCCTGTCATAGGAAGTCTAGCGTGAGTTCTTAGACCTTGCAGCCACCAAAGCAGGTAATCCCTTATGTGACTTGAGAAAAAGAAATTTAGGGTGTTAGAAAAAAAAGTCCTTAGGACGATATCTGGCCCAAAAAGGATTAATATACTGGGGCATAGAGGAGGTTACATAATGAAGACTTACATTTTCTGAACTCCACAAGATATTGTTAGGATAGTAAAATCCCTTATATTACGGTGGAATAGACAGGCGGCTCAAATGGGAGATTCTAGAATTTTGTTCAGGGTATTGACTAACCCAATTAGGAGAGACCATTGGGAAGACCTAAACGCAGATGGGAGGATAACATTAGAATGGACCTGATAGAGATAAGGATGGCTGGATATAACTAGCTCGAGATAGGGATATGGTATAATGAGGTGGACTGGATATAAATATCTCAAGATATAAATATGTGGCATATTTTTGTAAGTGTGGCAATGAACTTTAAGCTTACTAATGACATATATTAAATAAGTACCCGTAATTTATTGGAGGAATGGTTGAAAACCGTTTAGGAAAAAAACACCCTCAGTACACCTTACTGATATTTTAGTCCCGATCCCCCAATGGTCAAGAGTCCAGTTTGTTGCGAGAGTGATTCTTTGGATCATTCGACAAGAGTAGTGAGCTACGTATATGTAAATAAAAATATTATAATAAAACATCAGCTTGGAAATAAATTGGATCGTGGATCTGGATAACTTTTTCCCTGATTCACGCAGGGGAAAATTTTCATGGTAAATAAGAATACGTTTTAATTTTTACAAATAAAATATAATTTTAGGCTAGCTTACAGATACATTTTTTTGAAAATAGGAGTTTTGTTAAAAAATATATGAACAAGTTGGTTTAAAAATTATGTATAAAAAGTGGTCTAATTATTGTGGTCAACAAGATTATGGGATAGTTTTTTATGAGTAAAATGTGCTTAAGTTTAGTTTACTCAAAACCTATTTTTGACAATTATCTTCGGAGCCATAATACATAAAATGAGAAAATTTTTGAGAATGTGTCGTAATTTTTATCTTTTTATTTTGTTTTTTCAATCGCGTGAGATCGAGGTAACTGAGATGGTTTCCCTAAAAATTATTTCGCGATCTCTCTCCAATCAAATAAGGACATACTTCATTTGTCTTCTTCATTATTGTAAGTACTACGCATAATACAGATAGAAAGTAAGACGTGTTAAAAATATAAAAGAAATTTTAATCAATTCTTATGTTTTAATAAAAGCGCTTCCAAAGTGCGCGAGGTCTGTATCATGGGCGTTTGAAAACGGTGTGGACAAAAATGAAGAAATTTAACAATAATAAAGATACAGTAAATAATGTATTTACAATCTTCCGTGGTACGAGATTTAATGACTATAATCTAATCTACCTCGCCTCAATTTAGTTTTAATGAAAGTTAAACGTGAAAGCATCTAACTATATTACAAATTTATGTTGGTAATTTAAACTACTTTGTTGTTTTTCTTGTAAGTCGTTATTAAATATCAGTGCAAGCAAGCATCCCTTCTACCTCTGAGCTTCTCTTATAGGTATGAGTGCTATGATTTTAGTTGGAAGGAACTTTTAGAAAGTAAATACATTATTTTCTGTCGACATTAGTTCCTAGTGTTAATTCAGTAGGTACGTTAAAACTCTCATACTCTTAATATTACGTTTATATTAGATGTATTTCTAATTCTATTTTTCAAATATTAATATTAATCCTAAAAATAATCAAATTAAGTTGAATGAATACCTCTATCATACCAGAGTAAATGGTATGCTTATAATCAAGTTTTACTTTGTTATTAACTTTTAAGATACACTTTCCAAGTACACTTAATTTGTCACAAACTATATCACATTTATTTAATGAGCGAGATAGACAATATTAATTAAATTTAATACTAAATCCACTTTCAAAATCTAATGATTAAAATCCATATATATATTGTACGGAACTCCAAGCAGACTATCTCGCTCTATTGTTTAAAAATTTAAATATTTAATAAAAATTCATAACGTAATATACGGTTGCGAACCTTAGAAAAAAATGAGGTATACATACGTAAAAAAATGTTTGGCTCACATTTGTAAATATTATAATTTTATTTTTAAAGTATTAACGTCTTTATTTGTATATTTGGACCAATAAAAAATATCGATATTAGGTCCCCATGGGTCAACACTTCCTATTACAATTTTTATGTGTGGTTAAAATTTTCGACATTTTCGACATTTATGGTTATCGCATTGTTATTAAATGCTTCATTTTTAAATGTTGACCAATAAAATATGCAAATATTGAATATTAAATCTAATATGATAAATATAGACCATTGCTGTACAAATAGTTTCCCTAAGAGGTCGAAAGAAAGAGAACTAACATTTTTTGAGAGACTTACTTATTTCTTACTCTATGGCATTAAAGAATTATTGCGTTAAAACTTAAGTAGTATTTCTTTACAACTAAAGCTCAAAAAATTGTATTAATATATTTGCAGATATCTCAGAAATTACTGATTTTATAAAATATATTTCATATTTAAGTTTTTAATTTTTAATAGTACTACAATTTTGCAATGATAAGTTATTTAATATCTCAAATAGTTGCGTAGATATGGAAATTTCTACTTCTGTAAAGTACTCTAAATTCATTTTTATGGAAAGATTAAACTAGCCAGTTTATTTATAATCTTTATCAACGCCTATATGCGAATTTTAATCAAAATTGTTAAAGCCGAGTTTGAGAAAATAAATTTTTTTTTCTCCTCTCACTTTGTATTAAAATACTCTTAATTTTAGGGTTAAACAGACACACAGACAGATGGCATTGAAAAACTACTTTTTAGGGTTTAGGATGCATGAGACGTCGATATCCATCAATATTTTGGGTTAGATTTTTTTTATGGTCGCAATACTACCTTTAGTGTTCATACAGTTATATATATATTTATTTGCGTATAGCTTGAAAGTTATTGGTTTTATAAATATATGTTTCAAGTAAAGGATGTGTATTTTAAATAGATCTAAAATTTGCAATGAGATGAAATTTCATACTTCAAATAGTTTCGGGGATATGATAAGAAAAATGATGGTTTAACTACTAGACAGAAACTCTTAAAGCCATTTTGCTGACATATTGAGAGTAGCTATTTTGTGTAGAATATTTATAAATGTTTTTAAATTAAATTTAATTAAAATCATTTGAGCCGATTTTGATAAAATCGTTTTTTTCTCTTTTTGACCTTCATTAAACTACCCTTAATTTTAGGGTTGGATATCCAATTCCAAAAATCCCTCGGGGCAACCCTATGAAAATCATAGATACCAGGTTTTAACCCGATCGGTAAAATAGTTTAGGCTCTAGTTGGAGGTAAAAACAGATAGACATGCAGACAGACGGAAATTCAAACACCAATTTTTCTTATTCGGGTGGTCATGAAACATCGAAATCCATCAAAATTTCTAGTTCGTGTTTTTTTACGCTCACAATACTTTCTCTACCTTTAAGATAGTGAGAAAGTAAAAATATATTGTAATCCAACTTTTCTTAAATATCAGCTGCACCTTCACATGAAATAAATTTTAATTAAACTAATGTATATTAAACTTCTATCAAAACATTCTTTTGGAGGTGATGTATAAACTGATTTTACAAATATATGAATGATATTATCGATGAAAATTGATATTTGTAGATGACATTACCTACTCTAGGAAGTTATAAGTTCTAAGTTCATTGCCACACTTATAAAAGTACACCGCCCATCCCAATCTTGAGCTAGATCCATCCAGTCCACCTCTTCACACCCTATTTCTATCCTGAGCTAGTTGTATCCTGAACTAGCTCAACCCAGCCCACCTCATTACATCCTATTTCTATCCTGAGCTAGTTGTATCCTGAACTAGTTCAATCCAGTCCACCTCATCACACCCTATTTCTATCCTGAGCTAGTTGTATCCTGAACTAGTTCAATCCAGTCCACCTCGATACAACCTATTTCTATTCTGAGCTAGTTGTATCCTGAACTAGTTCAATCCAGTCCACCTCATTACAACCTATTTCTATCCTGAGCTAGTTCTATCCTGAATTAGTTCTATCCAGTCCACCTCATTATAACCTATTTCTATCCTGAGATAGTTCTATCCCCTGAATTAGTTCTATCCAGTCCACCTCATTACAACCTATTTCTATCCCCTGAATTAGTTCTATCCAGTCCACCTCATTACAACCTCTTTCTCTCCTGAGCTAGTTCTATCCCCTGAACTAGTTCAATCCAGTCCACCTCATTACAACCTATTTCTATCCTGAGCTAGTTCTATCCTGAATTAGTTCCATCCAGTCCACCTCATTACAACCTATTTCTATCCTGAGCTAGTTCTATCCCCTGAATTAGTTCTATCCAGTCCACCTCATTACAACCTATTTCTATCCTGAGCTAGTTCTATCCCCTGAAGTAGTTCAATCCAGTCCACCTCATTACAACCTATTTCTATCCTGAGCTAGTTCTATCCCCGGAATTAGTTCCATCCAGTCCACCTCATTACAACCTATTTCTATCCTGAGCTAGTTCTATCCCCTGAATTAGTTATATCCAGTCCACTTCATTACAACCTATCTCTATCCTGAGCTAGTTCTATCCCCTGAACTAGTTCAATCCAGTCCACCTCATTACAACCTATTTCTATCCACCTGAGCTAGTTGTATCCTGAACTAGTTCAATCCAGTCCACCTCATTACAACCTATTTCTATCCTGAGCTAGTTCTATCCCCTGAACTAGTTCAATCCAGTCCACCTCATTACAACCTATCTCTATCCTGAGCTAGTTATATCCCCTGAATTAGTTCTATCCAGCCCTCCTCATAACACCCTATCTCTTTCATCTCCGTTCTAATGTTACCCGCCCAGCTGCGGCTAGGTCTTCCCAATGGACTCATTCCATTGGGTTTGCCAGTCAATACCCTTAACAAGGTTCTAGAATCTCCCATTCGCGCTGTATGTCCTGCACACAGAGATTGGATATACTAACAATGCCTCGTGATGAGTACACAGTATGTAACTCATCATTATGTAACTTCATCCACTCCCCAGTAGCCTCATCCCTTTTTTGACCCAATATTTTCCCAAGCACTTTGTTTTCATGTAAAATAAGAGACCGTGTTTTACACCCATAGAGAACAATAATTAGTTTGTATATTCTGAGCTTTACATTCCTTAAGAGCAGATGAGATGTCAACAAATCACTGACCGAGTAATATCATGCATTTCCCGAATTTCTTCTTTTCCTAATATCAAATCTAATATCGTTATTCCTGGTTAAATTTATTCCTAAAGGTTTAAACTCACCCACCCTGTTAAATGGTACGTTGTTCTTAGTAATCACTTAATTATCGTCCTCAATATGTGTTCTCTGTTTGATCATATACTTAGTCTTTTAAGCGCTCACTTCTAAAACCTATTTCCTTACTACCCTCTATACTTATATTAAAATTGTTTTAGTTCCTTTTTTTATGTTTAAAAAGTGTCTTCTTAGTTGAATTGAACTGTACAAATCTCGTGCGTATTTGGGTATTTGGGATATGACCCCCTCGTGTTTTTATGACGTTGTGTTGTTCTTTGAGTGGCAATTTGGAGCAAATAATTAATTTTCTACTTGCTCTCTTCCCTGCTGGGAGGGTTTATTAAACCGCCTTGTTCTCAGCAATGCTATAACGTCGTGTTACAACAATAGTAATAAATTAATAAATTATTTTCTCACTCAAGCTTCTATCTCTCTCCACCTAACTTTATTCAGGTTTGTTTTTACCGTAGGAATTTAACATGCACTATTTTGAACTAACTGATGATATCAGCACTAGGAAGGGGTAGAATAATATATTTCTCAAACCTAAATACGAATCTTAAACCTTCTCTTAAATCTCGAATCTAAATTCAAATACTCAAATCTATTTTTTTAAATACAATTACGGTTAAAATTAAAATATTTAAAATTTAATTTTAAATAGTGGTTTAGTAAGGCTTGGTGCCACCGATAAATGGTATTTTATTTTTCACGTTTATCACGGCATAAATTACAAAATGAACCCTTCTCATGTAAATTAATTATATTAATAAAATTTTGTCCTTATTGTGATGTGGGGTTCTTTCCCGATTTCACTAGTTCAAACAATTCATTTTAGCAAATTCTTAAGATTGTTATTTTAAGTTAGTATCTTTATAATTGAAGATTTCGGTGCAACATAGTGACAAGCCATACTTTTGTCAAAAATTAGATTTTTGCGTCACATATTACGTTAGTAGTGTATCTATCTATTTGATTATCTCGTTCCAAAAAAACTTATAGATAGCAGCGTCATATACAATCATGTTATTGCTCAGATAGCTTTTCAGCTTTTTATGCCGAAAACTATGACAAGTCACACCAAAATGGCAGAAATCAGGGAACGCGTGTGTAGAACTCGTAGAAAATGATTTGATTTAAATAGTGTTAGTGACCATTCTAGTGAAAGTTCTACAGTTGATGATACTCATAAAGCCAGTGACTAACCAATGAATCAGATGATGAAACACAATCCTCTAAAAATGTTAGTACATATTTACATAAGTTGTGGTTTATCATAGTCTTGCTGCAGCCAATAACAGATTTATATAGGTGTACAAATATTTACATTAAATTGCTTATTTCAAGATTCTAGATCATTATAAAGCTATATATTGAATTTTTGTTATTTTCAATAGCAAAAGAGTTGGTAAAAGTATAACGCCCAGTTTAATATTTATAATGAGTTAGATTATAAACTAGTTTATTATGTCATGTGGCTTATCACATTCTTGCCTTTTTAGTAAGCCAAACAAACTTAGGTACAAGCCTATAAAAACCGAAGTCATTGTCTGGATATAACAGGTAATAACTGTTTTGTCCGTGAACATTTAATAAAAAGTATCAATTAAGTATATGGTTTTCAAAACAAGACAAAATATTACTTTGTGCCATGCTTAGTTATAATCAGTATGCATTTCTTGCTTTCAGGAGGGAAAAATATCAACAAATTCATGCTCCCAGTATGTGGTTGGACGTTATTAGTAAAGCTAAGAAGAAAAATCAATTTTATGTAAGGTGTGTAACGGATAGCTGTAGTGACTATTTTGCGAGTGCAGTGAGCGTACCAATCTCTGTAACTGGAATGTGGAAAGATGGGGTGGGGGCGACCGTTGCAAATAGCCAGGTAGCAGGGTAGTCTTCCTGAGAATGCATTTGGGACTGGTCGTGTTATACTAGAGACGTGGACACGGTGACTGAGTATTGTACGTGTTATATTGATGTATGATAGTTGTACCAATGTTTGTACCCTTAAGTGTAAATATATATAATTTGTAAATATTAAAACACGCTACAGGTGTATAACTAAGGCAGACATTTTAAATGTCAATATCTTACTGCAAAATGTGGCCAAGACTAAAAAATACAAAGTGGGGAGCTTCAATTGACTTTGCATCTGCTGTTTCATTAAAATTTACTAATTCATCAAGCACACAGTCAATGGATACTTCAAAGAAGTACAACTATGTAGAGTTGGCCGACCAGCTGATGCCACACTGGAAAAACTAAAACCAAGGTACCTGAATCTATTAAAGATCAACAAGAAGAGACTTCAAGATGTGAGTGAAGAGCTTTTTGCCTTTCATTGCGCCAAGCCATTATGATTATTTCAATGGGATAATTCCCATTGATGAAGTTGATGATGAATATGATACTGAGATAATATTATGATAGATAATAATTAGTAATATATACTAATTTAGTAGTCTATTTGAACATAAAAATAAAGTTAATCTTGTTTCTTATGGCACTTAAATAAATTTAATAAGAGAAATGTTTGAGTACCATTAAGCAAAATAATTGGTTCATATATTAACAACAATAAATATATATTTTTCATGAAACACTGTGTTTATATTAATTTTAAAAATGTTCTTAATTATTTTGGGGCAACACTGTGACAAGCCACAAAAATATGTGTGTAGAGCCTTCAAAGTACCAAATTTATCAATTTAGCAAAACATTTTAAGTAATTTCATTGGTAGAGTAGGGAGATAAGATATTTAATTGTATTATAACTTAATATGAATACTATTAAATCATCAATAATAATCATAGAATTTTTCAAATGTTAAAAATCCCTCTAGTGGAAAATTTGAGTAATGTGGTGTGCACTTTGTTGCTCCGAGCTCTTCAATTGTATTCGATACTTTTTTGAGACTTTTTTTATGAATCTTAAATATCTTGAATACCATAGAATTCGAACGTCCCATCTATAATCGGCACGTGAATTATAAACTAACTTAAATCTATAACATACACAACACCCAGCCCTGTAACCTTGATTAAACGCTGTGAACAGATAATTTTCAAATATACTAATGATCATTTTTTCGGCCATGCTGAGAATCAAACCCGGAACGCTTAACGACGTTGCCTACTTGGGGATTTCAAAGTTATTCTGCGATGAGAATTGCACTTATATATCAGCACATGTATCATTTAAAAATTATCATTTCAATACATCATTTTGAAGGTAATTTATTTTCGATTTAGATTATAGAATGTGTGTAACTTGCATATGCACAAACAACTTTGGGAGTACAAAGTGGAAGATACAGTATAATTGGGGTTACGCGAACTAAGAAGGTTGACTACCATTGATGGGGACTATTAATTAAGGATGAGACCTTGAACTCTCGAATTCTTAAGGATATTCAAGATTCGAGAAAATTTCGAATTCAAGCATCAAAATATTTTACTTTAAAGCCTTTATACTGCTTATTGGTGGCTCAAAGCCAACTATAATAGTTATAGTACTAACTCAACAACCATACCCCAGACCCATAATTTAACACTTATGAATGTTATAATGAATGGATTTATTATAAGAAATAATATTAGCATTTAATTACTATTTGTAATTTCATTTATTCTATTATCTTTACATTTTATTTTATGTTAATAATTTCTTCCAAGATTCGGAATTCTGACTCGATATTTTGGATTTAAAGATAAATTGGAGATTCTGATTGGTAAAATAGTCGATTCACCCATTATACTATTGATGGCTACCAATGCAATTATTTGGCTGTTCTATTAACATGCTTAACCCTTTTACTCCTATCAAATACTTTTGTCAATCATTTTAGTATTGAACTCCATAAAGCCTTTACAATTAATTAAATATAAAATAATCACATGGTTTTCATATTTCCCTGAATTTATTTAGTTTAACCATCTATTTTGGATCTATGATTTAAAATAAACGCAGCTATTGTGCGGGTCCGGTGCGCCAGACTTTTGACCCACTACCTACCTCTTTTCTTTGTTACTTTGACGCGTTTCTAATAAGATGGTGGAAAGTGCTTTGTTGTTTTTATTTTAGTGTTGACGCGTTTTACTGCCAGTTCTAATCACCGGAAAGAGACGTGGTGAAAATGGTCTAAATAATAACGTAGCCATAACTTTGCTTACAGTCTTTACGTGAGATATTTATAGTAAAATGGCTAAAACTAAACAAATGTGTTTACAATCCATTACTTCTCTTTATTCTTACCTAATTCTAATTTGAAAAATTCTCAAACCTTTGGCACGTTTTTATGTTTTATGCGCAAGGGATTTTCCTGATGATACAGAAATTTCAACAGTTGAAAGCACAAAAGAGGTGGTTTGTATCCTCGAGCACGTATTTTAATTTTTCGCGATCCCTAAGAGAAAGGAAGTATTGTGACTGTCAAAATTCGGAATTCGAGATTTTGATTGATGTCCAACGTAAAAAGTGGTTTTATCGATGCTGTCTGTCTGTCTGTACCTCGGGCTAGAGCCGAAACTATTTTACCGATTGGGCTAATACTTGGTATCTAGGGTTTAATCAGGTTCTCAAGAGGTATTTTTATAGTTATCTATTCAAGCCTAAGATTAAGGGTTAAGGGTTAAGAACAAATTGATTTTATCTAAATCATATCTAACAATTTTGATTAAAACTCGTATCTGGGCACTGTTTGACATTACAAAACAAATGTTCATCTCATTTTCCCGGAGAAAGTAACATACATCAGTGGATGTATCCAATTTTGATCGTACCTCCAAAGCTCTTTGAGCTACGAAATAATTTATCGTCACAAAATTGTATAACTATTAAGAATAAAAATATTGTATTTGAAATGTTTTTATAAAACCAATAGTTTCCGATATATAAACAAATGTTTTGTATGAGAAATAAGGCAGTTGATTGCTATGCTCTTTGGTGAATATATATGTTTCCTTTTTCTCGATATGTTTCTGTAACAGTGTGTATTATTTGCTCTTTGGTAGAGTATAAAGCTCTTTTTCCCATATGTTAATTAAAGAATATATATATTTCACATATAATTACGAGTTTTAAGTAAATGCCTTCTTTTTTTATGTAAAGGAAATAGAAAGTATGTGCGGTGGGCCGTATAATCTATTTACTTATTTATAGCACGCCATATCTCTTCTTAAGGAACTGCACATGGTGTTGATATTTTCACTGCAATATTCTTTGTTACAGATGAGTCCATCCCGTGGATTTCTCGACAAGTAGAGAATGCACTACAAAGTTTTGTCGACTGTTTGTTGAAAACTGTTTAAGATGTAAAGTCATTCAGACAACTCAACTCATTCACACCCGCTTCAGTGACCGAATGGTCTAAAGCGTCACTCTTGTGTTAGACTGTTCCGTTGATAACGAGGGGGTTAGGGCTCAATTCCCGGCTGGGTCTACCGAGGGTGGTTTTACCTAAATGGTTTCCTCATATTCCTTCCACGTAAAAGTGAGCATACTTCTTTAAAATATAACTTCCTAATCCCTAAAAATCACTAGCGTAATTAGTATATAAGCGTATAGCCAGAACGGGTAGTAAGACGCGTTGCTAAAAAAAACTGTATGTTGTTTTCTTTCTGTAAACATCAATAGATAAATATAAGTATATGTCCTAAAGTTATTCTTTACTTTTACTTTTACTAGCTACCCAACACACCCGCTTCAGAGGTTGCGAGGTCTAACACAACGCTCTTGCAGTAGACTGGACTGCCGATGACGGGGAGATCAAGGTTTTGATTAAATAATTGATATGGATAAGGATTCATATCATGATACGGATATAATCACTTTTTGTTCACATCCGTGATTTAGTTGACTAATTTCAACAAAAAACGTGTATTGTAACATAACTATAATAATTACATATATTGTCTCGCGGACTTTTTTGTTCACATTAGTGAGAACGTTCAATATGTATAGTATTTTTTAAGTAATACCAATAGTTCTTGCAGCACACGCGGAGAAAGCATATTTTTTAGGCAATTTTCAATACTTTGTGTAAAACTATCGACATTTTTATGAGGAATAAATTAAATTTTCAAAATAAAATATAGCCTAGCTGATAATGTATCTTTATATTGGTGAAAGATTTTTTTAATTGGTCCAGTAGTTTTTGAGTTTATCCATTACAAACAAAAAATCTAATCTTTCCTCTTTATAATATTAGTGTAGATTTTCACATATTCTTACAATAGTAATGAAAGGTAAAATAATCATGGTAAATATTTTATAAATTTATATTCACAGATTTCAATATTTACATTTAGGTAACATTGCTTAGTATAATAGGGGAAAAATTTGATAGACTAAGTCAAAACAAATAAAATGTGTAACTGACAAAACTGACAGCTTCAGAACTATTTCATTTTATGCATAGCAAACAAACCTTTATTATACAACCATATTTATTTATTGAGAGCACCATCAATTAGTTTCATTAGGTAGTAAATTAGTTTTAAACTATATTTAGGCTAAAAATTAATATAACATGTGCTAAAAAAATCTACTAACATTGCGTGATTTTAGGAACAAATTAAACAGTCTTCGTAGTCATGACATTTTTAGAATGAAAATACTAATCAACAAGGTTGTGGGGTTTGTTAAAAACAAATGTTGACTTTTATAAAAATAAAAATAATATTTCATGTAATTTTAAATATTCAATTTGCCAATGCAAAACCATTTGATTTTTTTTAAAGTCAAATTGACTTTAAAATATTAATTAAGATGTCATGTTTTTAATTAAATATATTCCAGAAATTAATTACAAACATATTCATTTTAATTATTAATTTATATATTTCTACACTTTATCCAACTATGGAAATTATTATAATTTGCTCATAACAATAACAGCTATTTCAATAGTTTTATGGCTGTTTTAAAAATGTTTCTAGGCTTTATAAAACTTTCCTTCAAAGATAAATAAATTTAAATTTTATCAAAGTAGCGATGAAATATCTATAATATTTTGTATGAATAATGACTTTTTTTCAAAACACACTGAATCAGTATTTAAAAAATCAGTAATTTTGATAGTTGAAATATTTTTTTAAATCATAAAAGTTTTGACTGTCAAGACTGTAAAATAAATATTAATCACACTTAAAGCGACTTAAATTATAATCACAAAAATCATACACACAATTTATAATAATTAATTTATTTGGGATGTTTTACCGTGGACATTCTAAACCTGCTCATATAAGCACAAAAATTACAGGATAGCTTAACCTAGAGCACATACTACTAAACACTCAAATCAATGTTCATAAATTTAGTACACACGTGAATCATAGTACGAAATTATGGACTCCTGAAATACTAAATTTATTTAGGTTCTAAATGATAGCAAACCGAATCCAACTAGAAATATTTACAATCGATATTTGAACAATTATATTACTTTAAAAAATTGACTCCATCCTTCATGTGGTGCACTGTTTTGTCTGTCCTAATATACACATTTTTAAATCCAGACAGTAATGACTATTATCAAAATATAACATTATTACGTATAAAAAATACTTTCAATATCCAAAATATTTTAAAAGTGTGCAGTTTTAGGTAACATAAATGGAATAAAATGGTTAACTATTTCAATCAATGTCGGATTCACATGGGGTTTTAAGAGGAGCCAAGCCCGCCTAATTTCTCATCAGACCTTCAAGTCCAATCGCAAGGGAAGGGAGTTCCAGAATAATTAAGAATGTCTGGGAAGATACTGAGGGTAAGTTAATTCCTGGATATAAGTACTGGAATTTTAAGTATACCACCTTCAGGTTCTTATAATAAACAATGTAGACGAAATGAAATTGTTCCCATAGTTGATGAAAATCGCAACCGTGTTAAGGGGGCTGCCTTGGTAAGCGATAATTTGACACGCAGACGTTCAGATCTAACTCAATATTACATTCTACGATGCTATTATTTCCAAATGTGGTTCACACCAAAATAACCCTATATATTGAGTTTTATTAGTATAATATTGTGTGTGAAAGTGTACATATTATCTCATTTTAAACGACTTTTTAATCATATTTTCGGAGCTATGAAACTAGGCTTTATGAAAAAGGGCTTTAGGCTTTGGACTTTTGCCAACAAATACAGTAATATTTTGATAGGCTCACAACATAAAATTTTAAGATAATTGAGAACTAGCAACGAGTGTCCCTGTTTACCTTGAGATAATAAGTTTCGTAGTTTTCTTCCCTCTCTTTCTTAATAACATGACAAAGGGTGGGTGTAGGTGACGGGCGAAAGGGAGTTTAAGCTTACACTGAATAGATAACTATATTAAGAAAAATACAAAGACCATTTATTTTAAGCCGTGTGGCCCTATAACGATTGATACTTTCCTGCTGACTGAGGCGTCCGCCCTAGGTCAGTATTTGTATTAGAGGGCGGAGGCAGAGCAAGGTAGCTCTAGTGAAACACTTAATTCCCAAACAACTTAAATTATCTAATATAGGAAAACAGAAGGATGAGGAGGAATTTGAGGTAATCCTTCTAATTCTTTTAAGGAGGTTAGACATAACACTCGGCCCCTTTCATCCATGATTGAACTTGACACATTACATAGCTATAACTTGACAAAAGCATGCCAAGCCCCAAAAACAAACTGAATCAGATTAGAATGTACGAGTATTAAAATATTAAATATAAAAAAATTGTTTTATTTTATTTTGCTGTGTCAGTCCAGATGTGCAGATCTATATTATATTTTGAGGAACTTTCACGCCAAAATGAGATTTTTGAGGAGTGGGCTTGCTTGCCCTTCCCAATTGTACCAGTGTGTGCATTCCTAATATGAGATGCAAAATATGGTTGAATGCATGTATGTAGGTTCTGGCTGCTAATAACTTTAGTTGTTTATAAAACATGAGAAATACATTTTGAATTTACAACTTAATGACATTTTTTTTCCATTTTTTTTTTTTTTTACCTCAAGGTTGATGAAACCAAACCAATGTGTACCTACTCACCAAAGTCTACACTATAGTTCCAAGATTTGATCTTATAATAATTTAAAAAATTATACCGTCAAGCGTAGCTTTATTTAAACGTTATGACTTGCTCACTTAAAAGGTTTTTTTAGCACCACGTCTTACTACCCGTTCAGGTTAAACACCCAATGATGCGCTTCTGTGGTCACGTGGTGTAACTCGTTACTCTTGCAGTGTACCAAACTGCAGATTACGGAGAGATCGAGGTTCGAATATCGGTCGGGTGTTTTGAGGGTGAACTTCCAAGATGATTTTCCACTCTACCTCCACGCAATCATCGTTACAGTTCTTCTAAATAAAAACTTCATAATCCCTCAAATAATTAGCGTAATTAGTACATAAGTAGATAACCCAAACGGGTAATAAAGATAAAATATATACTCTTATTTATTAATTAAATTAAGGTGTTAAGAGATTAAGAATGTTTTTAATTTAAAGGAAGTGCACCCACATTAGCGTGTAGAGCATATAAAACCCTTTAGGAAAACCACCCTTAGTGCATCCTACCGGGAATTCAACCCAGACCACTCTATCCTCACCAGACTAGTATATTTCAAGAATGGCGCCTTAGACCATTCAGCCACCGAAACGGGTACCTAAAAGTGGCATAGGTTGTATGTTCCACGGGAGAGGCATCTTTCCAATTTTAAACTCAAATTTTATTCAAATTAAGAAGAAGAGAGGAACGTTATTGTTAAATATAGAGCTGTACAAACTTTACGTGACTATGATTATAGTTTGAAAAAAGTATCACACAAATAGGGTAAAACTTTTCCTGTAAAGTTATGACGTGAACTTTCGTGAAGTCTCTTACAAAATGAGGATTATTTTTCAGGGCATGGATGAATTTATTTAATAAGACCATTAATTTAATTTAATTTTATAGCATATTGTCCAAAAATTCCTTCTTGTTCCTCACCCACCCCTTTCCGCCATTACTAATCTTACCACCAGTCTGGTCTTAACGCATTTTTAACTATTCCAATAGAGTAAGGACAACGAATCTGAAATTTTAGAGGAAAACCCGTAATTACGTGGAGGGCGAGTGAGAAAGCCTTGAATAAAAATCTCCATCGAGATCCCCGGCTTGTATTTGAACCCTGACCTCCCCAATCACCAGCCGTGTTGACCAGATGGGTTTGACATTTAGCCCACATGCCCACCGATGCAAGTTAAAATCCTTATTCATGTTGATAAAACTAATTAATAACGATACATGTAATTATATATTTAGTTTTAAGTTTCTCATTGCACTGTTTATTTAATTACTTAACACCACGTCTTACTGATCGTTCGGGCTATATGCTAAGTGCACTATTACACTAAATACAAAAACATTAAACGTTCTTAACCTAAGACATCATAGCCAGCTATACACCGGACTCAAACAACAGTAATTATACTATTAGATACCAGGATTATACACACTCACACACCAACATTAAATTATTTTAGATACCTGTATTTGGAATCAAACTGTGACTATCATTTAAGGTATTTAAGGGAAAGTAACAGAGGATAGCACCCAGGCCTCCACAAGTTGGTGCAGTAAAAATATATATTTCTGCTTTGGTTCTATAGATATTAAAGTAATATATAGCTTATTATATCAATTTTAATTTATTTATTACAAAATATGATGTAAACTGGAGTGCTGACCACTTGATAAATTTTTTTGGGCAGTACGTTAGGTCTATCACCTCAGAGAAGAAGATGGTGTCACCGGAGTCGTTAGGAGGGGGATAGGGGAAAGAGGGTGTGTTATTCTTCAGGGGAAGAGGGGCACCATTGGGTCAGTTACACCACTAATTTTATGTTTATAATAAATCCAATTTATTTTGATGATCTTTAGTTAAATAATATATATTATTTATTATTATTATTTAGCACCGCGTCTTACTACCCGTTCGGCTTATACGCTTTAAGTACTAATTACGCTAATGGATTAGGAATTGGTAAGGTGAAATTGGAGGAAGTGAACCCGCATTTGCGTGGAGGGAGAGTGGAAAACCATTTAGGAAAAACCACCCCAGTTCACCCGACCGAGATTCGAACCTCGATCTCCCCATCCTCGACAGTCGAGTTTAACATGACAATCGCGTTAGCCAACTACGCCACCGAGGCGGGTATATTATTTATCATTGAAATATTTATAGTTACTTTTTGTAAATAAAAAATATATAAAATGTTCGAAATGTTAAAAAGAGAAATACTTGTTTAATGTTGTTGCGTCCTCAGTTCTAAATCCGGCCCTAATCTCATACTTATGCTCTACCTCTATGTACTATGCCATCATAGACCAATACAAGCTTGCATGACGTACTATTTAAAAAGTATTTAATATTTATACAGAAGGGTTTTCAGACCCAAGGAGTCTGAAGAGTCTTGAGCACTCCCATATTTTCATTTTGGAGGGGCTAAAACTATGTATTTAAAGTAATAATTTTAAGAATATGTGCACTTTTTTTTAACATAATCTTACAATATCTCCATTAATTACGCTTAATCTAGACTAAAATTAAACAATAGTTAAACTACCCGCTTCGGTGGCCGCATAGTCTAACGCACTACACTCGCGGTAGACTATACTGCTGATGATGGGGAGATCTAGATTCAAATCTCGATCAGGTGTACTGAAGGTGGTTTTTAAGAATGATTTTCCACTCTCCCTTCACGCAAATGCAGGTTCACTTCCTATAAATATAGCCTTCCTAATCCCTAAAAACCCATTAGTGTGATTAGTACATAAACGTATAACCCAAACTGGTAGTAAGACAGGATGCTAAAATACAAAAGTAGTTAAATTAATGGTAGACTCAGCTCATGCTCGTACACAAATGAAACTCCATGACGTCAGCCCACAATCAAACCATACCGACCAAGTGGCTACCGTTCATTGGCAAAGATAGTGTCAACTTCTGCGAATAGAAGGTATCATGTGAACAGCACAATGAACCCTTGAGGTGCTAATCTCGGTTTTCTAGACCAAAGTCCCTTCTTTTTCATTCTAGACCCACTTCTACGCAGAAAATGGGTGAAGCACTGGGTACCGAATCCGGGACCCCCAGATTTGTAGTCAAGAGCTCTGGCCACTAGACCCTAGTAGTGGTCGTATACTTAATACATTCACTTAAGCACGTCCCTGAATTGAAACCTAAATTCCTATATTTTGTAAACAACTGAGCCACAAAGGTGAGTAATAAAATGATCTTGCATTAAATTGAAGCAATGAAGAGAAAAAAGTTTGTACTTGTGTAACTTAAGATGACCCGCCTCGGTGGCGTAGTTGGATAACGCACTAGTCGTGTTGAGCTCGACCACCGAGGACGGGGAGATCGAGGTTCGAAACTCGGTCGGGTGAACTGAGGGTGGTTTTTCCTAAATGGTTTTCCACTCTCTCTCCACGCAAATGTGGGTTCACTTTCTCTAATTCAACCTTCCCAATTTTCAATCAATTAGCGTAATTAGTACTTAAAGCGTGTAACCCGAATGGGTAGTAAGACGCGGTGCTAAATAATAATAACTCAAGGTGGGACTGTAGAGAACGCGAGAAAATATCCGCGTTACTGCAATTTTTATATATAAATAATTTTTTGACTTAAATAAATAAGATACTGCTCCAATACAAACATATAACTTAATTTTCTTCACATGGTGATCTCAAAATTTCATGAATATCTGTCAAGTGAGTTTTAGAATTTAATGAACTTTTTATCTTCATTTATAAAGTTTGTTAGATAATGTCACCATGCTTTTGACAGATATTGAGGAACTTTTGATATCACCATGAGAAGAAAATTAAACTCATGTTTGTACTGAAGCAATATTTTACTTATTTTGGCCAAAAAAATCGTTTTTCAAACAAAAAAACTGTAAAATCATTTGCCTTTTCTCGAGTATTCTTCTATCCAACCTTAAACGAGAGCATATTCTCACATAAAAATATATGAAAACATAAAATGCATATTACCAATTCCTAAAAAATAAATATTTTACTATGATATTCATAAAAACTATAATATTTTCTGTTGATATTAATTTGACAAGTTTAAAACGAAACAACATGTTTTTTGATCTGATAAACTTGTTGGTTGACGACAACAATTTGTAGGTGCTATAATTTCACTTTGTATACCTTCCTTTTTGTGTGAAATTGGTCAGCGTTAATGTGTAATGTCGCCAAGTTACACGTCATGATACAATTGCACGTATTGTGAAACAGGTTTAAACTACCCCATCTCACCTGATTATAAGACACGCTACAAAACTGCGGTTGTTAGAAACGAAGCCTTTCACCCTCAATTTAACCGGAACGCTTCTCAGAAAAGCAGTACCAACAAAAGGTAATTGGTGTACTTAATTGTACAAAAGGGGTATCATTTTAGCATGTATAATGAAGGTGTTTCAACGAGTCAACTTCGTCTGGCAACAGAACGCATAGCGAACAATATCTTAAGTCTTATGTCTTCTGTAGCACAGCCCGCCTTGGTGGCGTAGTTGGCTAACGCGCTTGTCATGTTGAGCTCTACTGCTGAGGACGGGGAGATCGAGGTTCGAATCTCGGTCGGGTGAACTGGGGATGGTTTTTCCTAAATGGTTTTCCACTCTCCCTCCACGCAAATGCGGGTTCACTTCCTCTAATTCAACATTCCCAATTACTAATCCATTAGAGTAATTAGTACTTAAAGCGTACAACCCGAACGGTTAGTTAGACGCGATGCTAAAATATTATTATATTATCCTGTAGCACAAAAATATAAATTATATTATTATTACTAAAATAAATTTAATTTGATTGTATATCAAAGTTAATACAGAGCGTATTGTATGGTACAGTAGGATTTAGATGTTTAAAAAACACTTCAGTGGCTGCATAGTCAAAGGCGTCACTCTCACAGTAGACTATATGCATACTGTCAATGATGGGTAGATGGAGCATCGAATCTCGGTCAGGTGTACTGAGTTTGTTTTTTTCCCAGCATGGTTTTACACTCTCCCTCCACGCAAATGAGCGTACATTTCCTCCAAATAAAACTGTCCTCACCCTTAAAACCATTAGTGTAGTTAGTATATAAATGTATAACCCGAAAGGTTAGTAGAACTGCTAATAAAAGGAAACTTTTTTTACAGCAAATATTATAAAAGCTACTAAAACCCGTTTAATGTCATTTCAAGCAAAGTCAATTGATCTGCACTTTTTATAATGAAATAATAGTTTTAGTTAAATTAAAATGTTATAACTTTTGAACTCAAATAAACATGTTTCTTTTCGCTAAAAACTATTTCCTACGAGTTTCCTATATTTCGTGTTTTCTAAATCATTATTACAAGTCTAATGAAAGAGGTTTTATATAACTTTGCTGGTGATAACATGATATATCTCCACTAGAGTAGACTTTACAAATATTAGTATTGGCTTTGCATTTTGGCAAAACATGACACGTCATAGTTTATTTGTTAAAACAGCATGTTCATTATTATTATTATTAATAACACCGCATCTTACTATCTGTTCGGGTTGTACGCACTTAGGCTAATGTGTAATGGTAGGGTGATTGTGAGATGAAATGGAGGACCTACAGTTTAACGTGGAATCCGAACCACGGTGGAGGCCTGGCATTCCCCACATTCACAAGATGTCTTGTCAAAGGGGAAGGAAGGGTTTGGTAATCATATAACTCTTTGCCGTGACCGAGGATTGAACCCCAGCCACCAGTACAGAAGTCTGACACCTTACTCCTAGACCACCGGGTCACCAGCATGTTCATCAAAGAAGTAATTGTAAAGGATACGTGTAACTTTCGAAATAGTCCGGTTGAATATAACACTCACTCAAACAGGTGAGTTAAGGTTGTTTGGTTTTTTGTAAAGAGTTATTGTATTAGTCCTGGTCTAAGTCGTCTGGAAGGCTATGAAAGATCACCCTCATAGGAAATTAATCAAGAAGAGGGTGATATGTTTTTTAATAAAGGATGCATGTAGCAGTTTTTGTTCTTATCTTGTAAAGGATTTATTTTACCCCCCCTTTTCGTAGTAATTTCAGGAAGGATAAAACTATGAAATTTGGGTTTATTTAACTATTTTTACATAGTTAAGGTATGATTTAAGTACTACTTGTCTGGTAGATTAACAGGGTGAAAGTGGGTTCAATGAAGGATTCGTGTTTTATAAGGGATGCTTGAAGTTCCACTTGTCTTGATAGATAAACAGCGTTGGGTAAAATGGATTCGATGAAGGATTCATGTATTATAAAGGATGCTTGAAGTACCGCTTGTCCTAGTAGATTAACAGGGTGAAAATTAGTACAATTATGGATTCATGTGCTATAAAGGATTATTGAGGTACCACTTGTTTTGGTAGATTAATGGCGTTGGGGAAAATGGGTTCAATGAAGGATTCGTGTATTATAAAGTATGCTTGAAGTACCGCTTGTCCTGGTAGATTAACAGGGTGAAAATTATTACAATGGTGGATTTATGTATTATAAAGGATGCTTGAAGTACCGCTTGTTTTGGTAGATTAATGGCGTTGGAGAAAATGGGTTCAATGAGGGATTCGAGTATTATAAAGGATGCTTAGCGTACCACTTGCTCCGATGCTTGAAGTACTACTTATCACGGCAGCTTGATGATAAATATCGTCAAGTAAAACTGGTCCAGTAGAGGATTCGTCTACTATAAATGATGCTTAAAGTACTCCGTATCTACGTAACCAGGTGGTAGAACGAGTTCTGTGTAGCTGGTTGTTTGACGGAATCCTTGAGGCGGAGCACTACCCCTCACTATTGTCACGGGCTGCATTGCCGGATATGGGGGGTCCAGTGGACTCGCGTAATCCTCCACCAGAATATCAGAGCTGAAACGAAACAAGTGTCAGCAATGATACTGTATTTATCTACATTTTATACCAAAAAAATTCTGAATCTATATCATGAAGTAATATTACCTATCAATGTTTATTTTTCTAATATGGTTTTTGAGTTGATGATGCTGCTCTAGATAAGTTCAAAAATAGCGCTGGCTAAAGCTACTTTCAACAATATTAGGATGTTACCGACAATCAAACTGGACCTAGGGTTGAGGATTAAACTGTGAAGTGTTGGGGCATTTCTTTGTATGACGTGGACGTTAAGGATAAAGGAGAAAAAGTATTTTGAAAGCTTTGAAGTGTAGAGCTGGAGGAGAATAAAGAGTGTAAAGTGGACAGATTGGCTTACTAATGAAGAGGTTCTAAGAAGATTCAATGAAAATAGAACCATTCTGCAATTCAATCTACGAGGAAAGGCCAAACGGATGGATGACGTTATGCGAACAAACGGTTTGTTGATTGGTCTCAATAAACATTTTTTTTAAGCACTGTGCCTTACTGCCCGTCGTTGGGTTTATACGCTTATGTACTAACTACGCTAATAATTTTATGGATTAGGAAGGTTATATTTAGAGTAAACGTACCTACATTTGTCTGTAGGGAGAGTAGAAAACTATTTTTGAAAAAATTATGTACACCCGACCAAGATTAAAACATAAATCTACCCACTTTGGTGGCCACATGGTCTAAATCTTTATTCTCAAAGTAGACTAGACTACCAATGAAAGTAAAGTTTGAGGTTCGAATCTCGGTTGGGAGTACTGAGGGTAGTTTTTCTTAAATTGATTTCCTCTCTCTCCACGCAAATGCGGATACATTTCCTGTGAATACAGCCTCCCTAATTCCTAAAACCATTAGCGTATAAACTTAATGGTTAGTAAGACGTGGTGCTAAAAAATGCTATCAATTACATTGTATCATAACTAAGTACACAGACACATGGCATACGGTATTTTTGTTAGATGGCCGACTACTATTGTTGTGTGTGTTAGTGAAAAAAAATTCTATTAAATCAATGATACGGTGCACCGCACAGACTTTCTCTCTCTTTCTATAAACTCGTAAGATTTCTGAACAGAATAATGTACATTGTATCATCACCACTCCAGATAAGAAAACGAATAAAATAATATATACTGATATAGAATCAATTAGAAAAGAGGCGCATCTTTGTCCACAGAGGTTTAAGGAAAAATAACATACCTTTTTTAGATACTTATATTTAATTACTCTATGGCATTGGAGAATTATTGCGTTAAAACTTAAGTAGTATCTTTTTACAACTAAAGCTCACAAAATTGTATTAATATATTTGCAAATATCTCAGAAACTGTTGCTTTTATTAAAAAAAATATGTCAAATAAAAGTTTTTTTTATTTTTAATAGTCCTACAATTTTTCAATGATAAAATGTTTAGTATCTCAAATAGTTGTGGAGATACGGAAATTAACGCTTCTGTAAAGTACCCTAAAAATCATTTTCATGGTAAAATGAAAATAGCCAGTTTATTTATAATCTTAATCAACGCCTAGATAAGAATTTTAATCAAAATCGTTGGAGCAGGTTTAGAGAAACCCTGTTTTTTCTCTTTTCGCCCCTTATAAAACTAATCTTAAGTTTAAGTTTTAATAGCCACACAGACATACGGCATTGCAAAGACTATTTTTTAGAGTTCGGGGGGTCATGAGAAGTCGACATCCATCAACATTTCAGGTTAGATTTTTTTTACGGTCGCAATACTTAAACTTAAATGTCCAAAAAGTTAAAAAATATATATATAAAATCGTATAGATTAAAATTTATTTATTTAATAAAAATATGTTTCTAATAAAATATTTGTATTATAAATATATATACATATTTGTAATGCTAAGTAATTTCATATCTCAAATAGTTTCGGAGATATTATAAAAAAAATGTTAATTTTTACTTCAGACCGGAGCCCTTAAAGCCATTTTACCGAAATATTGAGAGTAGCCATTTTGTTTGGAATATTTATTAATGTTTATAAATGAAATTTAATCAAAATCGTTAGATCCAATTTTGAGAAAATCGACTTTTTCTCTTTTTTCCCTTCAGTAAACTACCCTTAACTTTAGGGCTGGATATCCAATTCCAAAAACCCCTCTGGGCAACCCTATGAAAACCCTAGATATCAAGTTTTAGCTCAATCGGTAAAATTGTTTAGGCTCTAGTTGGAGGTACAGACAGACAGACGGAAATTCAAAAACCACTTTTTCGGACTCAGGGAGTCATGAAACGCCAAGATTCATCAAAATCTCGAGTTAAATTTTTTTGACGATCACCATACTTTCTCTACCTGTAAGATAGAGAGAAAGTAAAAATTTACTGATTAAAAAAATCTGTTTGGATCATCCAGAATTTCTGACTAACGGAGTTCGGATTGGCTGGGCTTATTTAAGTGTATTCTTTTTCAACCAAGACAATATTATGTTGTGGCTGGGAAGCTGATATGGTGCACCGTGCTACAATGTAAAGTAACTCAAATATTTTGAAATGGTGAACACAAATAACATAAAAATAGTATTTATAGATAATTATGTAAGTATTGAGAGTGAATTTTTGTACTAAATTCCTTGAAATTCAAACAAATGAATGTTCATTCTAATAGATTGGATTTTCTATTAAAAAAATGTTTAATGTTAAAACAAAAAGCAATTGTCATAAATGATAATGCATTTATGTTGAGATTTTATTCAGTATATATTAATAGTAAATTTTCAGTTTTTAACCGACAGTTTCATGCAATCCTGTGTTTTGTTAATATTTTTATGTGTGTAGAGTAAGTTATAGGAAGAAAAAATAATACTATTAAAAGCTTTGTAATATCCTTTTAAACAAATCTCTCAAAAACATCTCATTATAATAATACTGAAAATATAGACCCAAATGCTTTATTATGTTTGTTTTTTTATAAACTATATCCTAAACATAAGGAGATTATATAACATAAAATATTCTAATGTAATCTTAAATCCCAACACTCATTATTGCCATTGGACTTATCCAACTGGAATTCAAACCAGAGAATTTAAGCGTAAATTCCTTGTTTTTGGCACCTAATAAAATAGATATAATACTATTATATATATATGCATTAACGCATTCGAGCAGATTTTAAAAACCGTCAGGCTTCAAAGAATTGAAGGATTGTGTCTTTAGTGGGTTTTTAGTTCGGCATGAACCTCACCTTAATCTGTGTTTAGTTTACATATTTTTGATGTTATAAATTCCAAACTACCATGTTGGCTCTTATCTACTGGTAATTAATTCCCAAATTACGTCAGTTAGTGACTAACTAAGTTATTTGATGGTAAATTAGGTCAGTTGGTAGTAATTCAGGCCAGATGATATACTAGGTTAAATGGTAAACTAGGTAATTTGGTGGTAAGCTAGGTCAATTAATGGTAAACTAGTTAATTTGGTGGTGAACCATGTCAGTTGGTGGTAAACTAGTTCATATGGGGGTAAGCCATGACAGTTGGTGGTAAACTAGGTCAGTTGGTGGTAAACTGGTTCATTTGGTGGTAAACCATGTCAGTTGGTGATAAAATAGTTCATTTTGGGGTAATCCATGACAGTTGGTGGTAAACTAGGTCAGTTGGTGGTAAACCATGCCAGTTGGTGGTAAATTAGTTCATTTGGTGGCAAACCATGTCAGTTGGTGGTAAACTAGGTTAGTTGGTGATAAACTAGTTAATTTGGTGGTAAACCATGTCAGTTGGTGGTAAACTAGTTCATATGGGGGTAAGCCATGACAGTTGGTGGTAAACTAGGTCAGTTGGTGGTAAACTGGATTCATTTGGTGGTAAGCCATGTCAGTTGGTGATAAAATATTTCATTTTGGGGTAAGCCATGACAGTTGGTGGTAAACTAGGTCAGTTGGTGGTAAACCATGCCAGTTGGTGGTAAATTAGTTCATCTGGTGGTAAACCATGTCAGTTGGTGGTAAACTAGGTTAGTTGGTGATAAACTAGTTAATTTGGTGGTAAACCATGTCAGTTGGTGGTACACTAGGTCAATTGATGGTAAAATGGGTAAGTTGATGGTAAACTAGGTCAGTTGATGGTAAATCATATCAGTGGGTGGTAAACTAGGTCATTTGGTGATAAACTAGTTAATTTTGTGATAAATTAGGTCAGTTGGTGATAAAATAATTCAGTTGATAATAAACTAGTTTATTTGGTGGTAAACTAGGTCAGTTGGTAGTAAACAAGTTTATTTCGTGGTAAGCTATATGAGTTGGTGGTAGTTTAAACTAGCTCATTTGGTGGTAAACTAGATCATTTTATGGTAAACTAGTTCAGTTGATCCTGAATTAGGCCACTTGATAATAAATTAGGCCTGTTAATAATAAGCTAGACTACTTGGCAGTAACGCGGATCAGGTCGACTTGTGAGTAGCTGTACTCATAAGTAGGCGGTGTGTGAACACAAAGCACTCACTCTTGAATGAAGGCGGTCGCGGTCACCGGAGACTTGTACTGGATGTGAGGCTGGATGATGCCGCCTGGACCACTCACTGTGCTGATGACCGGGAGCCCGGCAGGGGAGGAAATGTTGCGGATACGGATCAAGTTGTGCTGCTTCCGCTTACAAGAAGTCACCACGAACGAGAAGAGGGAGGTCAGCACAAACAAGAAGATTAACACAACACCAAACCTGAAATAGCAGTGAATTAGTTGGATTCTAAACAACTATATTGTATAACCAGGTTCGTGACCTACTGAGTTGCCAGAGAAGGGAGAGTTAGCTTAAACTGGACCTGAGAACTGTTCTCGCCACTCAGTAGAACACTTATTGGCCAGGTATCTACGGAAAAATATTCCCATTCGAGGTGAGAAGAGCAAAGCCAGATGGGGACCAACTGGGCGAGAACATATTCCAGGTACAGTTTTAACCAGCTCTGCTTACTCTGTAGATCCTTCACGCCATGACGCTGTGTGATACAGTATTCTCTTGACTATTCAGTCTAATGAAAGGGGATTGTTGCGATGATATTTGAAATACACAGATAATATAATATGATAGTATATGTAATCTCTGATCACATCCCAAATCAACACTTAATTATGACGGCCCTCTCGGTCAGTGAGAAATTATCAATCGCTTTCAGGCTACACAATTTAAAATAAAACCGTCTGTGTTGTATTCTGGAAAGCCTTCTCTATTATATCTAAGCTGATACTCCCTTTCACCTTTCACCTGCAACCACACTTTGTCATATCAATAAGGAAGAGGGGAAGGGAAACTATGAAATTACTTATCTCAAGGTGAAAAGGAAAGCTCATTGCTAGTTCTCAAACAAATTAGAATTTTCTGTTGTGATCCTATCAAAAAATTACTGTATTTTTTAGAGGAAGGCTCTATATATATATATATATGCCTATAAAGTCGTTAAAAATGAGCTTATATCACATTTTCACATATTTATTTATATTAATAAAACTCAAAACAGGGTTTTTAAGGGGAAATAACCCTTTTGGAAAGTTTTCGACTTTATTTTGGTGGGAGCCATATTTTGATTTAATAAAGCATCGTAGAATTTAGTATTGCATTAGATATGATCGTCTGCGCGGCAATTTCTCGCTTACCGAGGCGATATTTTTTTTTTGTCCGGTTTTTTGAAACCCTAACATTATTGTTTTGCTTCATACAGGGAGCGTAGCTTATTTAGTTTATAAAAACTACAACTGTGGCGTAAATATTAAATCTCGCCTGGGCCACAGAAAAACCCTTGCGCAAGCTCTGACTCATGACTAAAATACTTTGTCAACATGTTAAAGTAAAAAAAGTGTTGTTGAATCTTCAAGACTGATTTACTTACCAAAAATACCAGGTTTCCCAGAGCTCCTTGTGGTTTCTATTGATGAGACAGCAATGCACGTTGCAGCAATACACCAAATCTGGAGGGCAACTAAGAGGTAGTGCTTAAGTTAGTGGCTGTATATTTTAATATATTTTAGTTAGTGTTAGAAGAGATGAACAAAGAAGGTTTACCTTATAGTCACAGAAAAATACAACTGTTATTTGTGAATTTATAAGCTTCACTAACTAAAACTTTGTTCAAAATCTTTGATGGGGGTAGGTTAATTAACATAAATTATGGCGTGTACACAAACTTTGGACAAAGGTGTGAAAGGAAGAGTCTGAAAACAAACAATGACCTAAAATTATGGTCTTTTCAAACACGTGAAATATCAAAAGCACTGGGAAAGAAAGGTATGAATAATATTTAGGTTCTAGCAAGAACGTGAAACAGGACTTAACAAATTAAGTTTGGAAATTATAAACCTGTAAAATTAAAGAGAACCTGACAAAAACATTCTCACCTTTTAGTATTAAAGTGAGATGTAAGAATAACGTGAGCTAAAGTACGTGAGCTAAAGTACGTGGCTTTTAAGAAAGATAATTTTTGGTAAAATATTTTTTCAGTATGTAGTTTACATTAAGTTTAATTTCTACACATGTGATCTCAACAGTTGTTGAATATTTGACATGGGCATTACGGAATTTTATTAGTTTCGTTCAAAATAGTTTATAATCAAATTCCGCAATGATTCTGACAAATATTCAAAAACAATTAATATAAGTATGAAATTAAAATAAATTGTTTTACTTAAGTATTATTTGATTTGTTTTGGGTGAAAAAATATCCATAAAATTCAACCTTTGGTAGCCGCATGGTCTAAGTCAGTTACTCTTGCAATGTCGAAGACGGGGAGATTGAGGTTTGATCCCAGTCGGGTGTACTGAGGTTGAATTTCCTAAATGGTTTCACACTCTCCCTCCACACAAATGCAGGTACACTTCATCTAAGTACAATCGTCATAATCCCTAGCATATTAGTGTAATTAGTAAATATGCGTTTAACACAAACGGTTCGTAAGAAGAAACAATAAAATTAAATTGAATAATTCACAGCCTAATTTTCAAAATATGACGTTTTTACGATCTCATGTCAAAAGAAAGTATTGTAATGAGGTAAATCTAAGACACCAAGATTATGACGTAATCTTTAAGTTTGATGAGTGCCTGAACCTAAATAGGGTTACATTTCTGTTTATTTCTGTGTCTATTAGTCTGTCTATTTATATGGCCCTGGCCACATATCCAAAACGGTTTGATGAATTTTGTTTAAACTTGGTATTTAGAGGATATAGAGAAATACTCCAGAACTTTCTTTTTATTTTCTACTCTAGCCCTCCAATTACGGGTATTTTATTGATGAGTGATTTTTTTTTTAATTCCTAGTTTTACAAAAATGGCTCTAACGATTTTGTTCAAAAGGTCTATCTGGGGAATATTTGACAAATAAAATAAAATCGTTTACTAGATTTTGAGGGAAAATTCATTTATGGTTAGCTTACTGAAGACTTTTTTTTAGTTATAATATTTTAAGAAATTGCTCTATTAAATTGGTTCTAAATTGTTATTATTAAGTTTTTTACATTATAATTACGATTTATATATATTTGATTTTTCTTAAAAAATTATTCTAATAGTAGGTTACTGTTGACTAACTTTTGAAGAAATTGCATTTTTTTAATATCTCCAATAATTTATTTAAAATTAATATTTGGAAAGCATTTTACATGATAATAAATAATGTTAGTTGGTTCTTATAAAATAATTCTAAGTTAGTTTACTACTAACAGATTTTAAACAATTTGAAAGTTTTATAAAATGGCCTCAAAGATTGAGTTCAAAATAGGTATATGAGAATAATTTTTGATGATAAATAATGATATATCTTTACAAATATAAGTCATTTAAGGGCAGTTTACAAATAACTGTTATTATTATTTTGCAAGCCTTAATACATCATTAGTTAAAGTGTATACAATTGTATCGTACAATTTATTTATTTATTTATTATAAGTTATTAGAAGATATTCAAGAAAAGAAAAGGCTTGGTTTATTATCAGATCAAATATCATAGTCGTTTTAGAAAACTCTTGTGCAACCTTGGATGAACTATTCATCGATTGACTCATATACACACGTCGTATATTTAAACAACTCTTCTTTGGTAGGTACGCATGTGCAGTACGTGGTAAATTCACAGGTCATGATAAGAAGATTGTTTTTTATCGATGTTCCCATTGAAATCCTCCCCAAATCCCGAGACACAGCGCAATCATTCAGTTTCACCAATTTCACCTCACAGTGTAAATAAGTATTCAAGTGTATGTATGTACAAGGTATTAATAATCATTCACGAGGTCAGGAGGCACGAAAGTGACTCTATTCTCGAACACAAATATAGCCCTTTCGCAGGCAGGCCTGGTTTGGCATTACGGTCAAGTCAGTACAGTCCTGAGTCGGGCTACAAAATTATACACCTGTAGTATTCTGCAGGCTCATTTCATCTGTTCCATTTCATCAGGNCGAGGTTAAGAGTCATGACAATGACTCGGTACTCAAACAACAAATCAGCCCTGTCGCAGACAACCTGGCTTGGCATAACTGTCAAGCCAGTAGTTCTGAGTTGGGCAACACCCAAACGGGGGATGTTCCCATTGTTATTTGTTAAAAGGAATGTCTCACCTAAGTTAGTTTCTACTCTGCCAACATTTATTTATTTTCAAATGATGCCATATATGTATTATATATGAGTGGGCCCTAAAAATAATATAAACATGTATACATATATGTATAATAAATACATTTATATATAGGCAGGTTACCTGGTAGTATAGGGGTAAGGTGTCACAATTCTGTGCTGGTGGCTGGGGTTCAATCCTCAGTCCCAGAACAGATTTATCTAATTACCAAACCCTTCCTTCACCTCTGACAAGACATCTTGTGAATGTGTAGAATGCCAGGCCTCCACGGTGGTTCGGATTCCACGTTAAACTGTAGGTCCTCCATTTCATCTCACAATCACCCTACCATTACACATATAGCGTAAGTGCGTATAGCCCGAACGGGTAGTAAGACGTGGTGCTAATAATAATATATATAGGCGTATGTATATGAATTATATATGCTTACATATATGTGATGTACATATATCTATTTATTTTCTCGTATATATACTTAGGTAGGCATATATATGTGTGTTATTTTTAGGGCACACTCACATATGAAACATATTTGGCGTTATATGTATTATAATGGGTGTTCTACTTAGTTTTACTTAGGGCGATTTGCTTCAGCCATGTTGCAAATCGTCAAATAGTTTCTTAGATTGTAAATTATTGGCAAAATATGTTTTTACTTTAAAATTATCTTCCATAAATTTAATTTTTAAGGCAGAGAATATTATACATTCTATAAGGTTCCTAACAAGAAAATTAATTGGAATTTTCCCAATCATTTATAATATAGGAACCTAATTGGCGATTTGAAACACGACTAAGGTAAATAGGCCTACGCCGCAAGACTAAGATAAGAAAGAAAGTTGAAATTTTGGGTAATGGTAGAAGAGTCACTTAAAAGTTGCGCAAAAATTTGAAAGTCAATATATTGTAAAACTAATGTAGTCACAGGTGACCTGGTGGTCTAGGGGTAAGGTGTCGGAATTATGTGCTCGTGGCCGGGGTTCAATCCTCGATCCCGGCACAGATTTATCTGATTATCAAACCCTTCCTTCACCTCTGACAAGACATCTTGTGAATAGTGGGGAATGCCGGGCCTCCACCGTGGTTCGGATTCCACGTTTAACTGTAGGTCCTCCATTTAATCACACAATCAACCTACCATTACACATTACCGTAATTGCGTATAACCCTAACGGGTAGTAAGACACGATGCTAATAATAATAATAATAATAATAATAATTTATTCACCTTTATTAATGTATCAAGAGTCCCCATAAAACACATTTATTGTAAGCCTGAAGTGCAGATTTTAGTTTACTACTGCTTGCTCTACTCTTAATTGGTATTATGATAAATGATAGAAAGCCCTTTTTTTCAAACACTAGGGTTAGAATCAACTTAAACCCGGTTCTTTCAATTTCCAAAAGCAACATATTAATATATAAGATACGGGGGGCAACAATTCTCAGTCAGAAACTTAAAATTGGTTAATACTTTTATTACACGTGCTTTATTTTATCATTATAATTCGATTAGGAGCAATTAATTACAACTAAGCCCAACCTTTTAAAATGTATCCTTATATTCGTTTACCAATTGAAGGTTAGGTTTAGTTAGGATGTGCAGTATTTCTAAAGTAAACACGTTAAGTTTGTCTAACCCGATCATTTATGTTACTGGTTGAGCTACAAAGGACAAAAACATAGTTTAATAATAGTTTGAGGGAACTTGTTTATCATTATTGGTGAGTTTAGAGACATTAAATTACTACCCTCGTATAGTATCATTTATATATATATATATATATATGTGTGTGTGTGTGTGTGTGTGTGTGTGTGTGTGTGTGTGTGTGTGTGTGTGTGTGTG
>CABFVX010000583.1:192674-211811 GCA_902151425.1 Timema shepardi
TGTGTGTGTGTGTGTGTGTGTGTGTGTGTGGCACCATTTCTTACTACCTGTTCGTGCTATACGCTTTATGTACTATCTATGTTAATGGTTTTATGGACTAGTAAGGCTATATCTAGAGGAATTTTACCCGCATTTGCGTGTAGGGATAGTGAAAAACTATATTTGGAAAACCACCCTCAGCACACCTGCCCTAGATTCGAATCTTGATATCCCCGTCAATGGCTATCTAGTTATTACGAGAGTGGCGCGTTAGGCCATGTGGCTACCGAAGCAGATCATATAGTAGCTATAGTCTAGTTTACATAGGAAAAATATATCTTGGAAAATACAAACATAATTTTTTGCAGTCAATATTGATAACATGTTACTATATTTTGAATATTATTTTAAAGGTATTGATCATATATATCAAAAGAAACAGTTATATGGCACATAACTCTAACGTATGAATACATTAAAATTGCTTTGGTGGCTTTTGTGACCGTTAATTACTGTACTTCCTGCCAGAATCCCACTATACAGTGTGTTCGGAAACTCGTGACCCAAACTGCACGCATAGATTGTTTGAACCAAAAATAATACAAACTCCCTGTATATTTACATTCGGAAAAGAATGCTAATACCATTCAATTGTGTTCTAAGTATCGGCGTAGAGTGCCTGGAGAGCAAAGCTGTTCAAGCATGCGTGCACAACAAGTTTCATAGAAGTTAGGCGTGCGACACTGGGCATGTAATAATGAAAAGCACTTTATATGGTGTAGGACCTTTAATTATGACCCTCAGAACGTATTCGAATTTCTAGATGGACTAATGTGTTGTTTACTATTAATTGTAGTATGTACTGCTGCCGTGATCCAAGATGTCGAGGTGTATAGTGTCACACGACTAGCGCATATGCAACCTGTTATACGCACATGCTAGAATAACTTTGATATCCCGGCGCTTTACGCTGAACCTTTGGACACAATTTAATGGTGTTAGCATAGCTTTTTTGGATGTAAGTTTATAGAGATTTTGTGTTACTTTTGGTTCAAACAAACTATACGTGAAATTTTGGCTATGAATTTCCGAGCATCGTGTAAATGAGAAGATAGTTTTCTAATATATTATCGGTGACCTGGCGGTCTAGGGGTAAGGTGTCAGACTTCTGTTCTGGCGGCCGGGGTTCAATCCTCGGTCCCGGCACAGATTTACGGCACAGATTTATCTGATTACCAAACCCTTCCTTCACCTCTGACAAGACATCTTGTGAATGTGGGGAATGCCAGGCCTCCAACGTAGTCCGGATTCCACGTTAAACTGTAGGTCCTCCATTTCATCTCACAATATCCCTACCATTACACATTAGCGTAAGTGCGTACAACCCGAATGGGTAGTAAGACGTGGTGCTAATAATAATAATATATTATCCATTCTTAAAAATATAGGTTGTGAATGCTAACGAGAATACATTTTTTAGGATAATATAAAGTGTTATGCATCGGTATCAATGTGTACTTCCTTCTTTCAGATAAATAATCGTGTCGGTAGTAGAACTATTGATACCCTGTTTTACAGTTAAGGATCATCTGCATCGGTGGCCGAATGGTTGAAGGCGTCACTATCGCAATAGACTAGATTGTCGATGACAAGGAGATCAGGGTTCAAATCCCATTTAGGGTGTATTGAAGGTGGTTTATCCTAAATAGTTATTCACTATTCTTACACACAAACGCGTGTACACTTTCTCTAAATTCAACCTTCCTCATCCCTAACTCATTAGCATAATGAATTACTGTATATGCGTCTAGCTTGAACAGTGAGACGCGGGACAAAAACGAAAGTTAAGGATCATAAGTTTGTTGCTAGTGCAAGCCAGGTTTGAAAGGAGTGCACTGCAAACTTTACCCTCTACAACATTTTTAATTTACACAATCACACACGCCAATAAAGTGGTGGGCGAATGTTTGTGAATTGGCTTTGGAGGGCGAGTTTTATACAGAATGGGAGGAGTAGATATGAATGATGAAGTCTCGTCAAGACTGGCCTACACTGGCTACCAACCCGTGACCCTTCAATGACGGGTCAAATGAGAGTGTGTATGAGGTTTCGGTGGGAATATAGGGAACGAGAGAAAATATAAGTGTTTTTCCAGTTTATACAGCTAAACATTTTGTGTCAAAAATAAACTAAATAGTTATTTCTTAAATATAAGTATAGAGTTTAATTTTCTTCACATGGTGATATCAACAGTTGTTGAATGTATACCATGAGCATAGCGGCATTAGATGACAAACTTTTAAATTAAGAGAAAAAGTTGTCATTTTATTCCAGGACACCCTTGACAGATATTCAACAATTGTTGATAACACCATATGAAGAAATTTACGCTCCATGCTTTTACTGAAGAATTATTTTATTTATTGTGGTGATTTTTTATAGATATAAACACTTCAAGAATACTGCCGTTAACTCATGTCCCCAACATTCCTACGTTTAAACACATTATAAAACACTTACTTGATTGGTATTGTGATGTTAAAGTAGTTCTGGTACTGGCTGCATTCATAGATGAGCCGCGCCATCAACCGAGTCCTAGAAAAAAAAAACTTTATTATGTGAGGATGAGCTTGAGACCTTCAGCCGTTAGCCTGTCCGCCTATTGAGCTATAAATACCGGGATCAATTCCCGACGTGGTAAAAATAAAAATATCGGGTAAAATGTGAGTTTCCACGTTTATAATAATTAATTAATCACCCGGATGATGTGTCTGTTCTAGATTTAAGCTAGTTTATAAGTCATGTGCTGACATGATCGGTCTGTTCAGAAAGTGCATATCAAATACCTATAATAAAATAAAAGTAAGGATGTCAAACTGATTATCTCGATATATTTTATTCATATTGGCATCAAAAGAATCGATTTTAGATGTATATCACATTTTATTTGTGTTTCAATGATTAGTTCTTAAATCCCTTTAAATAAAGGTTTGGACACTCAAACTAAACGGTGATGTTCAGAATTTCGCAACTTTTCATTACGACCTTTATTTTTATTTTTTACCGTGATCTTGCACAAATCAAACATGGACGTTTTTAAGTGTTTTTAATTACTTTACATGCCTATTCAGATATCCAATTAAAATATTATACAGGTTGTAGGGGGGTGACCAGATACGTATTTTCCACGTAATGAAATTGTGGTCGGCAACAACAAATGGCACCACTGTGAGACGTCAAAAGTTGGCACTGAATTCACCTGAGGTAAAACATGCAGCACTTATATGATCAAGAGGCCTGTGCGCTCTCAATTTCAGCCTTTTTTAGGACTAAAAACCATATCTTTGGAAAAATCAGCGATTCCTTATCAATATCTGTTATCAGGCAATTCAATGTCTAATACTATGTAGTCATAGGTTACACCACACTCCACTGGTAAATGTCCTTAAGATCGATGTGTTTCCCACCGCCAAGTTTCATGAATGCTAAATTTGACGTCTTGTAGCACCGCCATTTGGCGTCGCCAACCCTAAGTTAAATGTGAGGAAATAATTGTTTGTTCATTCCCTACAACTTGTATGATATCTTACATGGAGAGATACAACAGATTTTACTCCATATATCGAATGCACAGGTACGGAAATGCATGGTTGCAACTAGGAGTTCTTGAAAGTAAGACTACTGCCTCTTAGCTTACAATAACATCCCTAGGGAGACAATGTCTTCTGTTCTGTGAACAAGCAGTTTCCAGATAGGGATGATAGGTTGGTTGATGGTCCTAAGCTCATACGGAACAAATTGACTGAATAGAATTTCAGTTTTGTCAGGGACTTCATCAGTGGAGGGAGCTTAAAATTGACCATCTGCATGATCTAGGAATGCCAATGCACCCTGTGCTCTTCCTTCTCCCTCAGCTCCCAGAATTTTCCTCTTTCCTTAAGTCATCTAATATTTGAATCCCCCTTTTTCCTAAACTCCTCTTTCCCTCAGCCTTTTCTTCTGCGATGTTGTGCAGAAGACAGTTCCTCCTAGATATGTGCCCGATCCGATTTGCTTTGTACCAAAGAATCACATCCAAAATGGTTGTCTTCTCGCCCACTCTTCTTAGGACTTCTTTATTTGTCATCCTGTCAGTCCACCTGACTTCTCAAGTATTCTCTAACACCACATTTAAAAGTTCTCCAAAGATTTATTTTCCATCTTCCTAAGAGTCCAAACGTCTGCTCCATACAGCGCGATGCTTCAAATGTAACATTTCATCAATTTCTTCCTCTGTTCCAAATTCAACTTGATGGTCAGGAATCACCTCTTCTTTTTGAAAGCTTCCTTGGCCATGGCGATTCTCAACCTAATTTTCCATGGTGCAGTAAGCATCCTTTGTTAGCAGACTTCCCAGGTTCTTGAATTGTTCTAAGTTTTCCATCTCCTGGTTTCGAAACTTGATTTTCAGAAGCTCCTCGTTTTTTGAAATCACCATCACTTTTGACTTCTTAATGTGAATCTCCATTCCATAAATTATCTTTATCTCCAACAGTCGTTCCATCTTTTCCAAAAAGAATTATTTATTTTTGACCAGCAACGTTAGATCATCTGCGTATTTTATTGTGTTGATGATGTGACCTCCTATCCTGAAATTGACCCGTCCTTCCAGGGCTTCCCTGACCAGTCGCTCTCCATAAAAGTTGAACATAATGGGTGACAAAAACATCCCTGTCTCACTCCAATCGTTATCATCTTTACGTTGTTGGTCTCTCCATCATTCAGCCTCAACTTCACTCCTTGCCCCAGGTACAGGTTGAAATCAGCCCTCTGTCCCGCCAGTTGATGCCGAGCTTCTTGAGTATTTACATCAGTTTCTTACACTCATTTAGACGTTGTTTCCCAGTTCCTTCATGAGGTCAGCTGGTATGACGTCATCTCCAGCAGTTTTTCCTCTTCGCATGTCCTTTACAGCTCTTTTATCTTCAGTCATTAAAATGTAGGGTCCTTTTCCATCTTCCTCTCTCTCATCTTATGCTTCGATTCCCAAGTCCGCTGGTCAATTTTCCTTGTCCTATAAATTCTCCTATATATATTTCCCAAATCTTAAGAACCTCTTTATGATCCGTCATCGTCTGAACTTTGGGGGTTTCTATTCTTAATGTTCGCACACCTTTTATTTACTTCCCTCCCAGTTTCTTTGCATTCTGGTATACGGGGTCATATCTTCCTTTTCTTCACTGTTCGATAATCTCATCACATATCTTCTCTAAATAGTATTTACTCACTTTGTCTGTTTCTCCCCTTAATTCGTTGTTTAGCCTCACATATTCTTCTTTGTTGACGTTTAATTTATTTGCTTTAGTAATTATATATACATCGTTTTCAAACTGTTAGTTTTGTAAATAAATGTATATGCCATATTAAATCATTAAATTAGCTAGATATATAAAAGTAAATCTCTCGCGTATTAGTTAAATGAATATGTGTATCACTATAAACAAATATGCAACCAGCCATAACATAAATATCTTGACGCTAAAACAAAACAAAATTCCTTTTTATTTAAAAAGTTCTTCTTAAATATAGGTATTCAAGAACTGTCAATATTACCATAATAATATTAAACTAAACATAGCTACTGAAGCAATATTGAATATATTTTAGACACAATGTATTATATTATTTAAACTACCAAAATATGTATCTGAACTAGCTTAATATAAGGAGAGGGTGTAATGTTGAGTACTGGATATAACTAGCTTAAGATAAGGATATGTGGCGTGCTTTTTTAAGTGCGGCAATGAAATTTCAAGTTACAAATGCCATAGAGTAATTAAACGTAGGTCATTGCCCCCGTAATGCGATCGCCCGCCACTCACCAGTTAGGTGAAAGAAGCTTGGTCTATAAGATGCCATAGAGAGAGACGAGGCTGTGTCACAATCGGCTGGAACTGACTGGACTGTTGCAAGACACGGGGTTACCTGAAATTCACACAGGTCCATACATGTCAAATAATATATTCTCTTTTTTTTGGTCATCGCGTTTTTATACCCGCTCGGATTATGCGTACAAATGGGGTAACAGCGCTAATGGGGTACAGGGGCGAGGAAGGTAGAATATAAAGGTGATAAACCCGTCCATACGTTGATGGGAGAGTGTGAAACTATTTACTACTACATCCAACCGGGATTCCAACCCCAATCTCCCAGGGACCGGAAATTCGGTGTAACACTGGAGTGAAACGCTAGACCATCCTACGATCTACAAGTTTATTTATAATATAATTTTTTTAAGTATTTATAACACTGTATTTATGTAATAGTTTGAATCTTTTTTAATAATGTTCTATAAAAGGTCCTAAGATTGTTGATACTAAAAATTAATTGAAAGTATTATTATATTGGCATATCTCTAATCTATATTTATGTGATGATTAACATTTTGTAATTGGTGACCTGGTGGTCTAGGGGTAAGGTGTCGGACTTGTGTGCTGGGGTCCGGGATTCATTCCTCGGTCCCGGTACAGATTTATCTGATTACCAAACCCTTCCTTCATCTCTGACAAGACGTGTATTAATCACAACTTGTGAATGTGTGGAATGCCAGGCCTCCACCGTGGTTCGTATTCCACGTTAAACTGTAGGTCCTTCATTTCTTCTCATAATCACCCTCCAGTACACATTAGAGTAAGTGCGTATAGCCCGAACGGGTAGTAAGACGCGGTGCTAATAATAATAATAATAATAATAATAACAATTTGTATACAAGTAAGTCCATAAGCAATAGATTTTGTAAGGAAGAAACTTGAGTCTGAGGATATCAAAAATCCGTTTTTATTGAATTCAAATAGTAAATGATAATTTTTGTCTATTTTAATTAGGTTTTTCAATTAACCTTATTGCAAAAGTTCTTACTAATTAAGTACTTTTTTTTTCAAGAATAGAAGCTATGTGTATTTACCTTTAAAAAAACCTATTCTACTCTCAACCAATCGTATATTTTAATTAAGGTCATTCACTCGGAAGAAACGATTTCCCAGTTCATTGGTTATTTAATTAGCCTGAATAGCTTAAGTTACATTTTATCCCCATACAGTAGACATGTATGGTATATTCTTTAGAGGAGAGGCCTTTCATAAAATATAAACATAATTTGTTTGTGTCAACACTGATAGCATTTTACTTTTTTTTTATTCTTTTGTGGATAATTATACAATCTACCAAAAGTGACAACTGCGAATCACATGACTTGACGTATGATTACGTGAAAGTATACAAAGTAACCTTTTTAGCTTCCAACGAAAATGGCACTGTATCAAACTTCCGATGAATGTATGTGACGAAGATATTGCATAGATATATCGTGTCCCTAGTGACTTTTCTTAGTGGTGTGGGACACAATTTTAACCAATTCTGGTTAAGCTATGTATTTTAGTTAGTAACCAAAAGAGATATAGTTCTCCAAGTGTGTGTTGGCATTTATAAAATGCTGTCAAATTGAATTTAACTTATTAAAGTTTACAAATGAATACTAGCCTTCAGATGATATATTATTCATATTCTCTTATTTCTGTGTTTTTTGTTATTTTAATTTTAATATCTTAAGTTCCACTTAGTTAATATATTAAATCCGTATTTACCAAACTGTGTTACGCTTGTCCTTAAGGGTACTTAAAGGATCATGGGGGGGTGGGGAGGTGGGATGTAGGAGTACGTGACGTGCTACTGAGAGTTTACTCAATCATAACATATTTTTGAAAAAACAGCAAGTATGATAAACAAATTAACATAGATTTTGACCTGACTATAGTAAGCTTTTCTTTCCTTCTGGCATGGCACGGTTTTGTTTAACTTCCCACTGAAATATTATTAAAATTTGGAGCAGTCTTCATAATTCACAAGACATCAGGTAAAATTTGCTTCCTCTTTTTAATGAAGAGCTTTTAGGAGTACGTTGGTTAAACCCATCTTTCCAGTTGGTCCTATTGTCAATATAACTGTTATCAATATCACAAAAGATACAATTTTCTATAACTTTTGCCTAAAATATGTTTATTTTGTTCTAATAATTTTCTATCTTCAGTAGCGTAAAGTTGAGAGCATTTCACGAATTTTTGAAAACGCTTGTTTTTACCAGAAATTTTAATACTAACAATTAGTAATTGTATAATAACTACTACCAACTATTTTACACTAATTTCTGCACTTCTATGAGAATTCGTAAATCTTATAAACGTGGTTGGATTTCAGCTCAGGTAGTCGGACACATTCCTAACGGCAGGGAAGTTGCGCGAAATGTATCGGGGAAAGGGGGGGATGGGTGAAGTGAATTTCCAAACTTTAGGTATTTTGAAATATTAGAAAAAATTCCCAGGTTACCAGGTGTCAATGGCAACGTTGGGAACACTGGCATCCTGGAGGTATGAAATACCCCCAATTAAAACAGGAATCCCCGGGAGAAATTGTAAAATGTTTGGTGATAATTGGGCCTTAAATTGAGGTTTGCGTGTAGGGAAACTAACATATTTCGTCCCTTAAAAACTCCAAACTATATCAAGTGGTCAACTTAAAACATTACTTATTTTTCTGAAAGCTACTAGTGTCCAGTAATTTAGAAGTAGTAGTCTTAAAGCTAGTATACAGTGGCAATGACACTACTAGCCTACTTGGTTAACTGAATATTATATTAATCAACTACCGAAAGTATCATATCTCAATATTTGATGAGTTGGGAACTTTTGAATAAAACGGATTGAGAGTTGGGAAATTTAAAATATATCTGTACAAATTGGCGGCTAAGAGATTTCACTATCGAAAGTGATGTGGTATAGAGTAGCTCTAGAATTTCCCCAACTAAAGATCTCAACTCTCCACAAATTTCCCAGCTTTCAAACTTTTCACAAACATTAAGGGACGGGGAGACAAAACCCACCCTTTATTCCCTCCTTGCCGCTGGCCCCCCTACCCCCTCAACCAGCGTGACACGATGCCCTCTGCCCAAAGGTCTAAGGGTCGGACTTTGTACCCTTCAACCTTGATTCGAATGTAGTTTACTGTTCAGTGTATATGCACTATGCAGAGTTTCACTATGACTGTTTCCAAAGTGACCGTTTGTTTTATTTGTGAAAAAATAGCTTTAGATGAAGGCGAAATATTTGAAGTGCATGCAAGAGAGAGATGTAAAATATTTTTGTGCATCTAGCGTCAAAATGAAAAATAAAACTTTACGCTTCTTGACAAACTTGAACAATATTCTTTAAATTGGAAAATGACACCTGGACACTATAATCGGACCCTGGACCTTTGACTTAGTACGTCAATGCTCTAACCACTGAGCTATCTAGGAGTCGTCCCGTACGCAGCGTCATTCTTCACTCATATTTTAAGGCAGATTCTGTGAGAGACATGCAGAAATTGTCAGCTACATACAAGTGATCACGAGCTATCAGATAACGCAGCCACCTTCGACTCGGTTGGAATTATGTTGTCAATAGTACAATGAAAATTTAAAGAATATGATATTTAGATGAGCCTATAGCCGTACCTAACAAATATAATAGCTTCGCCATTTCATTCATAAGCCTGAACGAAGTGATTGTGACATTACGTGCCAAAAAAACGTTATAACAATAAAAATAAAAATGATTGTGGGGGCTAATTACTGTCGAGGTAGTGATATGGTTCCCACAGTCTTTGCCGCCAAAATCACTGTTATGGGCCACCCCAAGCTTAGTTTCCAAAACCATTGTTTCCTCTGCAGTGAAGAAATAAGTGAAAAGGTGGTCAGAAAGCAGGCAATAGTTGACCAAACTTACATTAAATCAAAGATATTTCTTCCATTTAGAAACAATCCACTCAGCCCCTATGACACTGTCTACACACATCTTTTTTCCCGCTGCCGAGAAATGTAAGACCTTGAATCAACGCACTTCTTTTGTAACGTTCGATCAGGCACTTTACTTGAAAGTTCACATCATCGCAAACAGTGGCATTCACAAAATGCTACTGGAGTGAATCTGTAAAGGAGTAATAATATACCTACTCCCGTCAGGAACACCGTACATCCTGCCCGAAATAGGGCTTTGCTCCAATATATCTCGTATATGTGTCAAATGAGATGCGTTGCAGCTTTTGGTTGTAGAAAAGCAGGCCTTAAATTGCATATCATGTGTGGTTACTGAAATGGACAAACATGTGAAGATGTGCTACAAATTTTAAACGATTCTGAAGAAGAAGACAAAGAAGTAAAAAAGTGAAAGCTTTGGTGAGCCTGTACTCTTTTGTGAAGACGACAAAGATGTGTAGTCGAGTGATAGTCAAAGAAGCAGTGAATAAATAGATTTCATTCAACCAGGATCGGAATGCATTGATTGTAAGATGAATAGCAAGTGTGGATTAGGCCTACTGGGAATATCAAATAAAAAATGCTCTGGTAACTATACCTTATGATAGTGAAGAAATGAGTTGTTAACAGTTGATTTGTATTGTAAATAATGTATATGCAATCATTAATCGTAATCGATAATCTTTAAAATAATTAGGATAGAAACAAGCAATTTCTAAATTTCGTGGAATGCTTTCCACTTTACGCCGCTGAAGATCGGAAACTATTCGACCAACAACAAAAAAATTCAATGGTTGTAGGAAATTGTATCTTTTATAATATTTATAATTGCTATCTTTATTGTAGGACCAACCGGAAGGCAAATATTGCGAAATAACCTGTTTTGGCTGTCATTTTTTGTCAAGATGGAAGCGATAGTGGTGGTGCACCAAGGTCGAAAACTTAGAAATTAATTTAGGACCTGAAAACTACGTTACCCTTTCAAATATGAAAACTCCGTGATTTTTTGTATGTAAAAACCACCTATTGGCTTGGTTAAAAATTGCCTTAAATTATTATTAACACACTCAAGTAGGCTATTCGTTTTGAAATAGTAAGATTAGTTGAGTCAATTTTGATGTTAATATATAGTTGCGAAGCCCAAAATTTGCTACACCTCGTTTACCCTGAAAAGTACCAGTCTTTCCTTAATGGACCATATCCACCTCGGTGGCGTAGTTAGTTAACGCGCAAGTTTCGTGTTGAGTTAGACTGCTGAGGACGGGGAGATCAAGGTTCGTATCACACTTGGGTGAACTAGGGGTGGTTTTTCCTAAATGGTTTTGCACTCTCCTTCCACGCAAATGTGGTTCACTTCCTTGACATTCAACCTCCCCGATTCCTAACCCATTAGAGTAATTAGTACCTAAACGCGTAGCCCGAATGGGTAGTAATACGCGTTGCTAAGTATTATTATTATTATTATTATTATTATTATTATTATTATTATTGGACCATTCTATGACTTTTATCTTATAAACTACGGCGTAGTAGGAAAGTGCAAGGTAAACTTGCTACCTTTCAGGGTAAACGGAGTGTAGATTTATTTGGTAAAAGTACGCGAAAGTGTCTTCATTTAAATATAAATTTAATTTAAAATTTTCATACATTTACTTTTATACTACACAGTTATTAAATAATACACAAGGTAAATACTTTATGATTTCCATTCTATTTTTCAGCACCGCGTCATACTACCCATTTGGGCTGTACGCCTATCTACTAATTAGGTTAAAGAATTAGGGATGAGTAAGCTTGAATTTAGAGGAAGTGTACCCACATTTTCGTGGGGAGATAGAGGGGGGGAACCATTTAGGAAAAACCACCCTCAGTACACTAGATTGGGATCTCTTCGTCATCGGAAATCTGGTATATTGCGAGAGTGACGCCTTATACAATGTGGCCACTGAAGCGGGTTTATGAATATTGATAAACATATATAATATAATAATACCATTTAATATGATAAACGTTCTCCGACTGGTAATACAAACCCCGAGTAAAATTTCCGAACATACTTAATTCCAGCCTAGCGGAAGTTTTCCAAATATTAATAGAAAGGGAAAATAAAAGCATTACCTTTCCACACCGATGACAGGAAATAACACGTCAACTCACGTATCCATTCTTCATCTACAGTGTTGCCACACGTGCGACCAAATTACCTTCCCCGGGGCTTGTATCTTTCAACAGTTACGAATTATAATTATTCCTCCCCATTATCTTCTTGTTCTGGCACGAGACTATCGACACGGATATTAGCTATGGTATGTTGATTGGTATCCTGTCTCCCGGATAGACCAAGCATACCTCTAGTGGCACGGCGATCAACTACTGAAGAATCAATGGCTGGCATTGATCAAATATAAGGTAATGTGTTTGGACTTCCTTTTAGTTACTATGACAACACTATTCACGCCATTCATGTCGGACTCGAGTCTATGAATTTTAAATTATGTGGATTTTGAAGAAAAAAAACTATGTTTCAGTGGACACGCGGTCTTTCTAAAGGCGCCACTCTCTCAATTTAGACCAGCTCAGCGGTTTCCTACCTGGGGGGAGTCGCGGCGTGCTTCGGGTGGAGTTGCAGTACTGTTGATATTATTGTTATAGATTATTATATACATTTTCTTTTTTTGCGCCACGTCTTACTACCCGTTAGGGCTATACGCTTATTTATTAATTACGCTAATCGATTTAGAAATTATTAAGGCTATATTTAGAGGAAGTGTACCCACATTTTCATGAAGAAGAGTATAAAAACAATTTAGGAAAAACCTACCTCAGTACACACGAACGAGATTCGAACCTTGATCTCCCCGTCATCGTCGTTCTAGCCTTACACGAGAGTAGCACGTTAAACCATGTGACCACAGAAGTGGGCTTTAGTATATTTTCTGGAACTGTTATTTGGTCAATATTTACAAGGTTATAGTCATCTGTTATGTTTTACATCAATGAGCACTTTGTCTTATATGACCTTAATCTAAAAGTTCGAGGATTGAATCCATAACAGGGCACATATTTTCAAATGTATCCTTTCAGACTTCTTGAATGACCTGTGATATAGTGTAGATATTTGGCCTGTGTGTCGACCCCTGTGCCTGGTGTTGTCCCGACTCGGTCCGCGTGGTGGTCGCACCACTATGGGTGAGTGTAGATAGGAATGGTCCGCCCTTCCAGATCGACTCGCCCAAAATCCCTACAAGGTGCCCCCATGTTGGCTCGGGTGGTCGGTTGACAGGGAGGGTTGGGAGGCTCGACCCCTGTAGGCGGTAATTTGTGTAGGGATGAGGGAAAGAGAGGGAACCACAACCGACACACACACTAAGTGGCTGGTATAGCAAGGGCACCCTTGCGGGTTTTCCAAATGGGGGTAGATAGGAGTCACATCTGCTGAGGGTGTTGCACCCTCCTCCCCCTCCTCGGGAGAAAATTTCATGAGTTTAACCTTGTGGGAGGGAATCTTAGAGCATCTAAGAAAAACATAATTCTGAGCGATGAGCTTCGTAAGCCAATTTTCACAACAACAACAAAAAAGTTTATGGGTGACCTGGCGGTCTAGGGGTAAGGTGTCAGACTTCTATGCTGGCGGCCGGGGTTCAATCCTCGGTCCCGGCAAAGGTTTATTTGATTATCAAACCCTTCCTTCACCTCTGACAAGACATCTTGTGAATGTGGGGAATTCCAGGCCTCCACCGTGGTTCGGATTCCACATGTAGGTCCTTCATTTCATCTCACAATCACCCTACCATTACACATTAACGTAAGTGCGTATAACCCAAACGGGTAGTAAGACGCGGCGCTAATAATAATAAAGTTTATGAAAAATTAACAAAAAATAAAATGGAGCTCCAGCTGAACCCATTGAAAAGATTGAACATAACGAATTGAAAAGAAAACTGTTGAGGGAATGGGAGGAAGTCTACATTCTATCTTTTTTTTCTCTCTCTCTCTGTTAACTCGGATATTGATTTTTCAAAGTTGTTAGTAGCAAATTGCTGCCCAAATACAACATTTTGATTTTTCGTAAAAATTCACAAAAAGTAAACATTGCATAGAGATAAGGGGGGAGGCTGAAGCCCTCTTGTCCCCCATTTATGGGCGCTCATGGTTGGTAGTGCGCACCCAGGCTCGACCGAGGTTGGTCAGGCCACTTTTTTTATCGCTTTTTCTTACATTACCTATACTATTTATCTTTATATCTAGATATGTGAAGAGAGCTCTATATACATATTCTATTTATATGTTTTATTACTATTATTATTATTATTATTATTATTAATAGCACCGCGTCTTACTACCCGTTCAGGTTATACGCACTTACGCTAATGTGTAATGGTAGGGTGATTGTGAGATGAAATGGAGGACCTACAGTTTAAAGTGGAATCCGAACCATGGTGGAGGCCTGGCATTCCCCACATTCGCAAGTTGTGATTAATACACGTCTTGTCGGAGGTGAAGGAAGGGTTTGGCAATCAGATAAATCTGTGCAGGGACCGAGGATTGAACCCCGGGCTCCAGCACATAGGTCTGACACCTTACCCCTAGACCACCTATTTATATTTATTTTTCCCTGTTTCCAATTTATATACTCACTAATCTGGAATATACACCTAAAAAATGTCTATAATCTTCTTTTACTTTTGAATTTATAAGTTGGTCCGCTCCGGGTATTCTAATTGCCCGGTACCTCCCACCACTAGGTCCTGAGCAACCTCCTGGGACAATGTCCAATGGCGACGAGCATCCTTCTATCCGCCACCTGGGGATCGGAGAGGGTGCTCATTCTACTACCAGAAACTACTTTCTTGAACCTAATACTACTCTAATACTAGCCTGCTCATATAAAATACAAAAGTACTCCCTAATCTATCCTAAACAAATTAATTTTAACTCCTGTCTTTCTGACTTAACCTGATGCAGTCAGCTGCATTTACAGTCTATCAACAACTGTCCTTGAAGTCCGGTCGCTTCTCAAGTGTAGCTGCCTCCGGCCGTACGGGGTAGCTGTTGGGCCTTCTCGGCTGGTTGATGGTCAGACTCCAAATCCAGTGTGCCACTCGCTACCAAGTGAGGCCGGTCCATATGAGTAAGGGGCAGGTTCCACCATCTGCACTTTTTTTTACTCATTTTTTCTTATTTTTATCGGCAATCCAGGTTCCACCCGGTTCGTCCGTAACGTTTCTGTCACAGGAATCCGTGTGGAACCTTCTCTCGACAAGGTGCTCTAGGAATACCTGGAGTCTTGGCCACATTTTGGCGACCTGACTGGTCCTCTTAATGTCTGATTTCTACTTGTACTATTGCCCAGCATGTATGTTCCTTGTGTCTCGGTGTCTTCTTCACTATTCGTCCCATCAGTCTCTGTCGTGTCGTCCTATTGGTCCATGTTTCTATTTACGTCTCTGTCTATTCTTAGTCTTCGTCCCTCCTGAAGTTGTTTAATGTACTTGTCCTTTTCAATGTTAGAGATCAACCTCACAATGGCGAATCGTTTATTTGAGAAAGGGCACATATCCTTAAAGTTAAATTTTGCAGGCGAGACAAAAAGACTAAGTAAATAATTCCAGACTAGGGTAATATCCAAACCAAAATTCACGAATCAAAAGCACATGTTTACACATTAGAATAAAGTCAAAATGTAAAAAAAAAGTTTTATATAAAAAAATTATAAAAACCATGAACATGTGTCCTTTCAATAATAAATACAACATTCTTGATAAAAACTTAAATGTTTCTTTATATCTAATTTTTCTATAAACAATGCAATATAAATATTTGTTGAAAAGTCCATTAAAATAAATTAATCAATAGATTATTAATTTTAAAAATTGCGTTTATCAACAAATTTGCTAATGTTAGGCAACATTAAACACAGACATCCCAAATAAGACTGATTCTTTTTAAATAATCACAGTACTTTTGTGCTTGACGCAAGGCCTACTTTAGTCTTTTGAGAGTTCACTATGCATCATTTTCATCATCATGGTTCACTGTTGGCCATTCAAGTATTTCATCGTAAAATCCAAGATGCTCTGAGCTTATATAATGCCCTACTTTCCTAATATCATCCATCTTTTTCTTGTTTATTGGATTCTTGTCCCAAAAAGCTTTAGATGTTGGCAACTTTATTTTACGGATAGTGCTGTCATCAATTTTGTGAAGGAGCCTGAAAGTGTATTGTTGTGGCCCACAGATATTTCCTGGAGATTTTGCATCAAATACAAGCATAGAGTACTGTTAAATTCAAAATGATACTTTTTTTATCCTTTGGAACATTACCACCGAGTGATTCAACAAAGATTACTATTTTCTTGTAACGTTCCTGTTAAAAAGTTTTAAAATCCAAAATATCTGCAGTGTTTTAATCACATTGAAACATAAATTATCTTTCTTGCTTACCTCTGCTGTGTAACGTGCATACTGATCATGTGTGTAAACTCTGACCATCTTCTTAAGGTACCTCTTTATTACTCCAAAATATGTCGCAAGGGAGGGAACTGTATTAGTTAACATTCGCTGTTTAGTACTAACCCACAATTGTGCCCATATGCTTTTTAGAGACAACAGTACCACTATAGCTCTGGGGTTGTTCGCCTCTTTATGAGTTTTATGATGGGAGTTAATGTGATCAATGAATCCAGCGTTTGCATAGCATGGATCAGCACAATATGTCGTACGTGGGGACAAGTGGCAACCTATGTTGACTACACGGGTGACGTAGACATTGTTGTGAACTGTATTAATATTAAACATTTTTATGGGTGATTTAAATATTTGAATATTTATTATGTGTTTTATAGTAATTAATTTGTTTGTTTAATTTTATTTTATTTTATGTGTTCTCACTATCTTATTAGCTTACAGACTTAATTATTACTCATATTATTTAATTCAGTTACTTATTTATTTGTAGTTAATTTAATTCCGTCATTGTATGTGTTGTTTTATTTTTAATAATCCAAGCATTGAATATTCCGTGTGCGTTTTCAACCTTTAGTCAGCAACGTACAAAAAACAACTCTCGGTTCACACGACAAACTTCCTGTTAAAATATTATATTTTAAAAATTTTGTGAGTTATTCAAAGAGATTTTCAGAGTTTGACAATTTTTCATAGAATATAAATTAAGGGATGATTATTAAGATGTATTAAGATCATACCTTATGTTGTTTGAACCTTTTTCAAGTTCTAAAATATTTGTACAAATAAAACTAATATATCCTTTAAATCGCAAAAAAAAAAAAAAATTCCAGGTCAAAAAAATATTGTTTATTCTAAATTTATTTGGATAGGTATTTACTTTCTTTCCCAGATTAAAATAAATAACTAAACAATTAAGGCAATGTTGGGAGACTATTAAGAAAAAATTATATTAAAAAATCATGTACAAAATAATTTAAGAAATTTATTTTAATAATGTTTATTGTTGGTGGTTTATTTTAAATTACTTGCCAATCAAAGAAAACCTGCCATTACTGTGCAATCCCTTGATTTATGTTTCTTTCTATTAGAGCTCTTTATGAAGAAATGTGAAATGTACAACAAAATATTTATAAAATATAGATCGAAAACAACACAAAATACGAAACGGTTTAAAAATAAGCAATTTTTATGAAACAAAAAAAATATAAATATTTCTCAACAATACTTTGGCAGGACTGAAAAGTGTGATTTGTACCGATGGCAATGGAACTGGTGGTGGGGAAGCATTATGCCCCACCCCCTCCCCTGAATAAATTCCATCCCTTCTATATTTATTTCATTCTCCTCTGATACTTTCAAAATAAACTTTCATTAAACTTCAAAAGTTAGAGGCATCAAGTTTTCAAAAAAATTTCAAGGGGAAGATCACTTCAAATAGCTTCTAAAGGAATCTTATTTTCAAATGTTTAGTGAAGAAGAAGCACTCGAAAAAGATTCTTGCAGCATACACTTTTTTTTTTAATTTCACTCTAAATAGCTTGTAGAAGAGTCTTAAATTCTGAATGAGGCCCATTCCAAATAGCAAAATTTCTAACATCTCCAGGCTTCCCAAATTCCTCAAAAACCTTCTTTTTATATAATTATTCACAAATAAGCTGTATTCTACCTTTATTTCCTATTTTTTCTATGCAAACAATATTGTGTTTGCTTTTTCTTGTAAAGTATTTCTCCCAAAGAGTAAAAGGCAGTTGGGAAATTGAAAAATAGGATTTAGTATCAAATAAAAATCAAACTACTGGTTTAGTTTAAAAATATAAACATGTTTACTTGAGACAACTTCATGTGAACTTACATTAAACAAATTAAATTATTATGATATAAAAATGGGAAAGACAAAGACACACAAATAATCTATATGAATCATAAGTCAAATTGTATATGGCATCCATTTTTTTCATTGTTTTATAATAAAAGACAAAAATTACAAATGCAATATATTTTTACTGAATAAAACATTATTTTAATAAATAAACATTGTCTTTAATCAGTTACATTTACAGAGCTTCAAAAACTTCAAATTTGCTTTCAATATGAAACAGCTTCGACTTTAATTTGAAAGTAATATTCCAGATTCGACTATTACAAAGCATCACCGATAAATACATTTAAAGTTAAAATGCACATTTATGCTCAATTTTGTCATTTTGTGATGTTAAACACTCCGTTTACCCTGAAATATATCATTCTTACTTTGACGAACTATACTATGGCTGTAAGCTATACCAAAGAACAATACAACAATACAAGGTAAGCTTGCTACCTTTCCGGGTAAACTGAAGTAACATCACAAATTAGAGTTAAGGCAAGCGCAGACCTGACGCTATACTATGAAGCTGTACTATAAATATATATAACTGGCTTTAGTACAAAATGTAAATATATAGATCACAGGCCAAATGAAAAATTATCACACCATCAGTTTTAAAAATCTGCTATATACCGTTTATTTAACTGGTGTCTATTTTTACAAAACATAGCAGAGATGGTGCATGCGCAGAATGCAAGGGTGACCATGTGCAACTTAATAACAGTGATCCTGTGAACACCATTAAGCAAAGAAATGTCGGTATAATTTATTTCATTGCCATCGAAGGATTAATAAAAAGGTAATGCTGCCTTCCCGATTGTGCCAGACAAGTAGTGGCGACTACAAAGACGTGATAGTCAAATACATTTTGGAACTCTCCAATTATTTTCTTCTCTTTGAGTGTTGATAAAATGCTTCCATTTCGTATTTGGCTTTTTTTAAACCATTGTTAACAATAGTAAAGCTTTTGTGTCCATCTTGTAGAAATGTATATGAA